>JAVIAB010000105.1:5186559-5256559 GCA_032433765.1 Megaustenia siamemsis
AAACAAAATAAATAAAACTATCCTGTCAAAACCAAAAGGAAATCGCAACCAAGTGCGGCTGTCGTGAACGTCGAGAAACGTGCAAAAATGTGCGCAAATGCTCACAGAACCAGAGGAGTTCACACAGGGGACAATGTGCAAACACAAAGGAGAAAGAATCGAATAGTAGACTAACAGGTGTTCAAAAGACGGTACGAGTGAGATGTCTGAGAGTGGGGTACAATAAAAACAAATGAGGGGTAAGGAGTACAGAAAAAAAGGGTTAGAGGAGAAAACCGAAGTGTCTCATAAGGGACTAGAGGAGAAGAACTATAAATAGCATGGCATAGTAAGTAGACCACAGAACCCAAATATGTGTAGTAGAGAAGGCTATGCAAAAGGGAAGGAGCAACCAAAAGGAAACTATGCGTATGAGTGTGATACATTCATGCCTCTCGGGGTCAACGAACCATACTGGACTATGAGGCGATTTTCCAAAGTATAGCGGCTACGGTCGCCAGAGTGACAAAGGACAATACCAGTGACACGGATGTCGTCTTTGCCCTTGTGATCAGGGGAGTTGAAGTGGGAAGACACCGGAGTACCAGTATTTTGTTGGACATCACGTAGATGTTCACAAAATCTTTCCGCTAATCTTCTCCCAGACTCACCAATATAGGTCATGTGGCATCGTTGGCATATGATGGCATAAATGATGTTGCGGGACACACTCTTTACTTTTCCCTATTCTTCTTCTTCTTCTACCTTTTAGCTCCCAGTGGAGCATAGGTCTTCAACAAACACTTTCCAAGTCATTCTGTTTTTTGCCATTCTTTCAAGATCATTCCATGTCTTCCCCATCATCTTCATCTCTGCTTCTATCTGTCTTCTCCAAGAATTCCTTGGTCTTCCTCTTTGTCTTTTCCCTGGGGATTCCAAAAAAGGGCCTGTTGTGTAATACTCTCAGTTGGCTTCCGTAGTGTGTGTCCTATCCATCGCCATCGTCTTCGCTGTATCTCTTTATCCACTGGTATTTGACCGGTTCATTTCCATAATTCTATGTTAGTGACTTTGTCCTGCCATTTCCATCCCTTTATTCTGCGTAAGCATCCATTAATGAAAGTCTGTACCTTCGTGATTGTCAATTTTGTTATTCTCCACGTTTCACAGCCATATAATAGGACCGACTTAACATTTGAGTTGAAAATTCTTATACTTTTCCCTATGCGATACGTGATGAGGCTCTTGACTTTATTTTTTATGTGAAATATTTTCCTGGGACATTTTTTTAAAAAATGCATCTAATCTAACACAATCACACTTTAGTGAAAATCATCATCATCAAGTATCATGACTGCTGGCGTAGGTGATCATGTCTCTCCACAACTTTCGATCTCGACAGTTATTTATCATTTCTGTTGTTGACCTTCTGTAAAACCACATTTCTACAGCCTCTAGTGATTTTCTTGTCTGTTTCCTATTGTCCATGATTCACATCCGTATGTTAAGACGGGCTCTACATAACATGTAAGAACTCTTTTTCATCTTTCCCTTGTCAAAAATGGATTGCATAGTATCTTCCTCATTTTTTAAAAAGTTGCTTTTGCCTGAGCCATCTACCATCTCACCTCTGTTGTACATCTACCATCTCACCTCTGTTGTACATCTACCATCTCACCTCTGTTGTACATCTGCCATCTCACCTCTGTTGTACATCTGCCATCTCACCTCTGTTGTACATCTGCCATCTCACCTCTGTTGTACATCTGCCATCTCACCTCTGCTGTACACCTGCCATCTCACCTCTGCTGTACACCTGCATCTCACCTCTGCTGTACACCTACCATCTCACCTCTGCTGTACACCTACCATCTCACCTCTGTTGTACACCTGCCATCTCACCTCTGTTGTACACCTGCCATCTCACCTCTGCTGTACACCTGCCATCTCACCTCTGCTGTACACCTGCCATCTCACCTCTCCTGTACACCTACCATCTCACCTCTGCTGTACATCTACCATCTCACCTCTGCTGTACACCTACCATCTCCCCTCTGTTGTACACCTACCATCTCACCTCTCTTGCACACCTACCATCTCACCTCTGCTGTACACCTACCATCTCACCTCTCTTGCACACCTACCATCTCACCTCTGTTGCACACCTACCATCTCACCTCTGCTGTACACCTACCATCTCACCTCTGTTGTACACCTACCATCTCACCTCTGCTGTACACCTACCATCTCACCTCTGTTGTACATCTACCATCTGGAGTTAAATTAGTGAACACACCATGCAAGAACAGAAACTACATTGATGATATAAACCAGAGCTTAGTACCCTCTTATTTTTGGATAGCCAAGTCTGAGGACACCGAAGTCCAGATGCCATCCCTTAATTACGCCATTATATAAATTAGCTAATTTGTTTTCCAAAAATACACCCATTGATATAAAAAGATGAGTAAGACAGGGATGCATCCTGTCACCAAGCTTGTTCAATCCATACACCGAGCAAATCTTTAAAAACATCTCAGAGATGCCAGACCTACAAATTAATGGAAAGATAATCAATAACCTAAGATATGCTGATGATACTGTTCTACTAGCAGAAAATCCTAAAGACCTACAACAATTACTTAATGAAATAAACATGACAAGCAAGAAATTGTGGACTAGATATGAATATCAAAAAGACTAAAACTATGATCATAAACAAAGGAAATACTCAAAACCCACAAGTGGATATCAAAATTGAAGGAATAGACCTGGAGACAGTTCAGAACTACAACTACCTTGGGCATACTATAACCAGTGATGGAAAATGTACAACTGAAATAAACAAAAGAATAGGAATGGCAAAAAGAAATTTTAATGTCATGAAGAACATACTAACATCAAAACAAATAACACCAGGGATGAAACTAAGTATAGCAAAATGTTATATCTTCTCAGCGTTCCTGTATGGTGCAGAAACATGGACATTAGACAAGAAAAGAGAACAGAGAATTGAAGCCTTTGAAATGTGGATTTAAAGGAGAATAAGAAGAATTGTATGGAAAGAAAAGAAAACAAACGATGAAGTTTTAAAACAACTAAAAGTGAAAAGAGAACTACTAAACACAATTAGAACAAAACAAATGAGATTTTTGGGGCATTTTAAAAGACACAACAGCCTACTAAAAGTAATATTGGAAGGGAAAATACAAGGTAAAAGAGACAGAGGCAGACCAAGACTAACTTGGACGAGTAACATCAAAAGATGGACAAGTCAGCCTATGACAACCTGCACCATTAAAGCAAGAGACAGAGGCAGACCAAGACTAACATGGACGGGTAACATCAAAAGATGGACACGTCAGCCTATGACAACCTGCACCATCAAAGCAAGAGACAGAGGCAGACCAAGAATAATATGGGCGAGTAGCATCAAAAGATTGACAAGTCAGCCTATGACAACCTGCACCATCAAAGCAAGAGACAGAGGCAGACCAAGACTAACATGGACGAGTAACATCAAAAGATGGACAAGTCAGCCTTTGACAACCTGCACCATCAAAGCAAGAGACAGAGGCAGACCAAAACTAACATGGACGAGTAGCACCAAAAGATGGACAAGTCAGCCTTTGACAATCTGCACTATCAAAGCAGGAGACTCAGCAGAATGGCGCTTCATGGTAGCCAACCTTCGATGTGAACAAGGTACTCAAATTATGAAGATGAATTTGTTTTCAGGAGCAATTGTAAGCAACAATCTTATTAGTTATGGAGAGTGGAAGACAGAAAAGTGAGCGGAATGAAAGGGAGTAGGGTAGGACAAAAAAGGAGACGGGAAGAAAACACAGCGAATAAAATATAAATAGAAACTTACAAGTTCAATGAGAGGGTTGTGTTTGAACATCGCACACGGTTGTCAATGTTTGATGGTATTTGCACACGGTTGTCAATGTTTGGTGGTATTTGCACACGGTTGTCAATGTTTGGTGGTATTTGCACACGGTTGTCAATGTTTGGTGGTATTTGCACACGGTTGTCAATGTTTGGTGGTATTTGCACACGGTTGTCAATGTTTGATGGTATTTGCACACGGTTGTCAATGTTTGGTGGTATTTGCACACGGTTGTCAATGTTTGGTGGTATTTGCACACGGTTGTCAATGTTTGGTGGTATTTGACTAACAGAAGCGCATTTTATGTTTTCTAAATTTGTTTCAGTTAATCAGCTTCTTAAGTAGGGTAGTTTTTTGAAGCAGCGCTTGATATGTGCTTCAAATAAGTACCCTACGTATAATAGTTGAACAAAGTTTAGAACTGCAGTCTCCACTTTATATTGGATTCATAGATTACGAAAAGGCATTTGATAGTTTAGACAGAAGAATGATTTGGAAGTTGCTGAGTCATTACGGAATCCCCATCTTCTTTTCTTCTTTTCTCTTTCTCACTGATACCTAAAAGGTGTGGTTTATATCATTTGTCGTTCTTGAGCTGCTCGAACTGTCTGAATTAGTGATTTTCCTTTGTTGTTACATGTCTCTGTCACTGCATCTATCCATCTTCTTCTGGGTCTTCCTCTTGGTCTTTTTCCATGCATTCTCGAGAAGAACGCCCTTGATGGTGATTGGTGAGGATTCATTCTAACCAGGTGGCCAAACCATTTAAGTTGTTGTTGTTCTATATATTCTTGGCAGGGTTTTGTTCCTACCATTTTTCTTATGGTTTCATTTGGCATTCTATCTCTTCTTGTGTTGTTTGTTACTTTTCTCAAGCAACGCATCTCACATGTATTGATCTTTCTTAAATGTGATTTAGAAAGGCTCCATGTTTGACTTTCATAGCACAAAATTGGTTAGAAAATGCTATTTATCATTTGTTGTTTAGCTGCTATAGAAATGTTTGGATGTCTTAGCAATGGTGACAGCTGGTATGTGACAGCATTTGCTTTTTGTATTCTCATGTCAATTAGTCAATTACGGAATCCCCATAAATTTTATTAACCTGATAAAAACAATGTATGAAGGAACAAAATGTAGTGTGGTGCATGAAGGACAGCTTACAGAAGCATTTGAAATAAGAACAGGAGTAAGGCAGGGATGCCTTCTGTCTCCAATTTTCTTTCTACTGGCCATAGATTGGATTATGAAAATAACTCAAAACAACATAAATGGAATCCAGTGATCACTGACCAAACAACTTGATGATTTAGACTTTGCTGATGATATAGGAATTGAAGTCAACGGTCACAACATCAATAATTTGCGATATGCGGATGACACAGTCTTAATAGCAGAGACAGAGAACGAACTACAAGAAATGATATACATAATAGTAGAAGAAAGCAACAAGAAAGGTCTCAGTCTGAATAGTAAGAAAACAGAAGTAATGGTTATATCGAAGAAACAATCATCACCATCATGCAGCATAAAAATAAACGAGACAAATCTAAAACAAGTGCAACGTTTCAAATACTTGGGCACAATAATTACATCAGATGGGAGATGCACCACAGAAATAAAAAGCAGAATAGCTCAGGCCAAAATAGCATTTAAGAAAATGAAAAATATCTTATGCAACAAATCTATGTCAATAAAAATGAGAAAGAGTTCATCAGTGCTATATAGAACCAATTCTGACCTATGGAAGCGAATCATGGACAGTAGACAAACAAATGAAAAGACGGTTAGAGGCCACAGAGATGGGATTTCTCAGAAGAATGTTGAAAGTTCCCTGGACAGATAAAAAGACCAATGAGGAAGTTCTCAAAGAGGCCAACACAAAAAGGGAGCTCTTAAAAAACATCAGAAAGAAGCAATCAACATTTTTTGGGCACATCATGAGAAGAGGAAAGTTGGAATACTTGGTTACAACTGGCAAAATAAAAGGAAAGAGAGATCGAGGACGACAAAGAGAGAACATACTGGATAGCTTGGTGTCATGGCATGGAAAACAGTCAACAACAGAACTGATACGATGCACTGTAGATAGAAGATTGTGGAGGGACATGATCGCCTACGCCAACCGGCAGGGTACATGATGATGATGATGATGATGATATAGCTCTCCTATCACACAGCCATCAACAGATGCAGGATAAAATGAGCATACTTGACGAGAGATCACAACAGCTAGGACTGAAGATTAATAGAGATAAGACCAACATTATGAGAATTAATACAGTTGGCAATAACCAAATAAAATTAGGAGAAATACCTCTACTAGACGTACAATCTTACCTATATCTGGGCAGTAATATAGATAAAGAGGGAGGAAAAGAAAACGATACCAAAATAAGGATATCAAAAGCAAGAGGAGCATATGTTGCACTGGGAAACATATAGAAGTCCAAAGAAATTAGGTTAAATACAAAAATAAAAATGTTCATCTCCAATGTTAAGTCAGTCCTATTATATGGCTGTGAAACATGGAGAACAACCAAATTGACAATCATGAAGATACAGACTTTCATTAATGGATGCTTACGCAGAATAAAAGGATGGAAATGGCAGGACAAAATCACTGACATAGAACTATGGAAATGTACCAGTCAAATACCAGTGGATAAAGAGATACAGCGAAGACGATGGCGCTGGATAGGACACACACTGCGGAAGCCAACTGGGAGTATTACACAACAGGCCCTTTTTTGGAATCCCCAGGGGAAAAGACAAAGAGGAAGACCAAGCAAATCTTGGAGATGTCAGATAGAAGCAGAGATGAAGATGATGGGGAAAACATGGAATGATCTTAAAAGAATGGCAAGAAACATAACGACTTGGAAAGTGTTTGTTGAAGACCTATGCTCCACAGGGAGCTGAAAGTGTTTGTTGAAGACATATGCTCCACAGGGAGCTGAAAGTGTTTGTTGAAGACATATGCTCCACAGGGAGCTGAAAGTGTTTGTTGAAGACCTATGCGCCACAGGGAGCTGAAAGTGTTTGTTGAAGACCTATGCTCCACAGGGAGCTGAACATGTTTGTTGAAGACCTATGCTCCACAGGGAGCTGAAAGTGTTTATTGAAGACCTATGCTCCACAGGGAGCTGAAAGTGTTTGTTGAAGACCTATGCTCCACAGGGAGCTGAAAGTGTTTGTTGAAGACCTATGCTCCACAGGGAGCTGAACGTGTTTGTTGAAGACCTATGCTCCACAGGGAGCTGAAAGTGTTTATTGAAGACCTATGCTCCACAGGGAGCTGAAAGTGTTTGTTGAAGACCTATGCTCCACAGGGAGCTGTTAGTGTTTGTTGACGACCTATGCTCCACAGGGAGCTGAAAGTGTTTATTGAAGACCTATGCGCCACAGGGAGCTGAAAGTGTTTGTTGAAGACCTATGCTCAACAGGGAGCTGAAAGTGTTTGTTGAAGACCTATGCTCAACAGGGAGCTGAAAGCGTTTGTTGAAGACCTATGCGCCACAGGGAGCTCAAAGTATTTGTTGAAGACCTATGCTCAACAGGGAGCTGAAAGTGTTTGTTGAAGACCTATGCTCAACAGGGAGCTGAAAGCGTTTGTTGAAGACCTATGCTCCACAGGCTGCTGAAAGTGTTTGTTGAAGACCTATGCTCCACAGGCTGCTGAAAGTGTTTGTTGAAGACCTATGCTCCACAGGCTGCTGAAAGTGTTTGTTGAAGACCTATGCTCCACAGGCTGCTGAAAGTGTTTGTTGAAGACCTATGCTCCACAGGCTGCTGAAAGTGTTTGTTGAAGACCTATGCTCCACATGGAGCTGAAAGTGCAGAAGAAGAAGAATCAGTTTCTTGCTTATGTGTTACTTTTCATTATATATTTTTTTTCTCAGGGAATGGATTAAGTATAGTAATCTTCAAATAAACTACAAGGGCCGATCAAAATAGCTTGGCGGACCGGTTGTGGCCCGCGGGCCGTAGTATGCCTACCTCTGGTATAAACGAAAGGAGATCGCAGATAAAATAGCAGTAATTAACAGCTGCGCCAACACATGCAATTCCTATTCTGGTCGCAAATTAGAACCACCCCCAGAAAACCGTAACTTTAAAATTAAGAAGATTGTTTCAGGCTCAACGCATCTTCATTATGAAGTGCTCTGAAATTGATTAAGTTCAGAACTAAAACGATACCTTTTAATTAAAATAGACAACCGTGACAATAACCTCCGATTGTATCCCGATTTAGTTATCCATTGTGAAAGTTTACATTAATTGTTTTCTATTTGTTATCTAAAGTTTATTTCCAAACGTAAACAAAACGAAACAAATTCAGCGGGGAATGGAAGATATAAACATGCTTAATACTGGATAGTCTAACGACTAACTGTGTGTCTATATGTTCGAAATTGAAGTCAACAACGATGGGCTAACATCATCAAGCGCTATACACACACAAAAAAAAAAAAAATGACGATCATCATTTTTAGGAGGATGTGAACTTCAGGAAAATATACTAACAACAAAACACATATCAAAAGGGCTTAAACTAAGAATGGCAAAATGTTACATCATCTCAATATTCCTGTATGGTGCAGAAACATGGACATTAGACAAGAAAAAAGAACAGAAAATTGAAGCGTTTGAAATGTGGATTTATTGAAGAATAGGTAGAATTGGATGGAAAGAAAAGAGAACAAATGATGAAGTTTTAAAACAACTGAAAATAAAAAGAGAACTACTAAATACAATTAAGACAAGACAAATGACATTTTTGGGGCATGTTAAAAGACACAACAGCCTACTAAAAGCAATATTGGAAGGAAAAATACAAGGTAAAAGAGGCAGAGGCAGACCAAGACTAACATGGACGAGTAACATCAGAAGATGGTCAAGTCAATCTATGACAGCCTGCACCATCAAAGCAAGAAACAGAGTAGAATGGCGATCCATGGTAGCCAACCTTCGTTGCGGAGAAGGCACACGATGATGACGATGATGAACTTCCGGTGTATAGTGGATAGGCGGCAGGAACCATTGAAGGCTACGTATGAAAGTGTTCCTTGTTGCAGTTTCCTCATATTCCAAGTCCGGCTTGTTGCAGGAGCTACTGAGTTAAGTGCTCTGTGCACACCGTGAGCTGTGTGTCTCATCCGTTTTGATCATGTTTCGATATTCCAATTGTTTACGATGAATGATGATATCGTATGACATGGAACAGTTGACTGTGTTCACTTTCTGCGCGGTTTATTCTTATGTCTTTTGGCGTGTGCTGAGACTACTACGATGGGGACTACAGTAACCTTTCTTTGTTTGGAAGTTGTGTTAGTAATTCGGATGATTCCACTGGCACGGGCGGTTGAGCAATTATGGATTTTAATTCGTTTGCAGTGATACCGAGGCCTTCCATAACCAATAACTGTGGCATATACTAACAACATAGGGAGTAAGGTAAAATCCAACAGAGAACAACAGTGGGATATACTAACAACATAGGGAGTAAGCCAACATCTAACAGAGAACAACTGTGGGAGATACTAACAACATACGGAGTAAGACAACATCTAACAGAGAACAACTGTGGGAGATACTAACAACATACGGAGTAAGTCAACATCTAACAGAGAACAACTGTGGGAGATACTAACAACATACGAAGTAAGTCAACATCTAACAGAGAACAACTGTGGGAGATACTAATAACATACGGAGTAAGTCAACATCTAACAGAGAACAACTGTGGGAGATACTAACAAAATACAGAGTAAGTCAACATCTAACAGAGAACAACTGTGGGAGATACTAACAACATACGGAGTAAGCCAACATCTAACAGAGAACAACTGTGGGAGATACTAACAACAAAGGGAGTAAGTCAACATCTAACAGAGAACAACTGTGGGAGATACTAACAACATACGGAGTAAGCCAACATCTAACAGAGAACAACTGTGGGAGATACTAACAACATATGGAGTAAGTCAACATCTAACAGAGAACAACTGTGGGAGATACTAACAACATGGAGTAAGTCAACATCTAACAGAGAACAACTGTGGGAGATACTAATAACATACGGAGTAAGCCAACATCTAACAGAGAACAACTGTGGGAGATACTAACAACATACGGAGTAAGTCAACATCTAACAGAGAACAACTGTGGGAGATACTAATAACATACGGAGTAAGCCAACATCTAACAGAGAACAACTGTGGGAGATACTAACAACATACGGAGTAAGCCAACATCTAAAAGAGAACAACTGTGGGAGATACTAACAACAAAGGGAGTAAGTCAACATCTAACAGAGAACAACTGTGGGAGATACTAACAACATACGGAGTAAGCCAACATCTAACAGAGAACAACTGTGGGAGATACTAACAACATACGGAGTAAGTCAACATCTAACAGAGAACAACTGTGGGAGATACTAACAACATATGGAGTAAGTCAACATCTAACAGAGAACAACTGTGGGAGATACTAATAACATACGGAGTAAGTCAACATCTAACAGAGAACAACTGTGGGAGATACTAACAACATATGGAGTAAGTCAACATCTAACAGAGAACAACTGTGGGAGATACTAACAACATACAGAGTAAGTCAACATCTAACAGAGAACAACTGTGGGAGATACTAACAACATACGGAGTAAGTCAACATCTAACAGAGAACAACTGTGGAAGATACTAACAACATACGGAGTAAGTCAATACCTAACAGAGAACAACTGTGGAAGATACTAACAACATACGGAGTAAGTCAATACCTAACAGAGAACAACTGTGGAAGATACTAACAACATACGGAGTAAGTCAATACCTAACAGAGAACAACTGTGGAAGATACTAACAACATACGGAGTAAGTCAACATCTAACAGAGAACAACTGTGGGAGATACTAACAACATACGGAGTAAGTCAACATCTAACAGAGAACAACTGTGGTGGATACTAACAACATACGGAGTAAGTCAACATCTAACAGAGAACAACTGTGGGAGATACTAACAACATACAGAGTAAGCCAACATCTAACAGAGAACAACTGTGGGAGATACTAACAACATACGGAGTAAGTCAATACCTAACAGAGAACAACTGTGGGAGATACTAACAACATACAGAGTAAGTCAATACCTAACAGAGAACAAACTGTGGAAGATACTAACAACATACGGAGTAAGCCAACATCTAACAGAGAACAACTGTGGGAGATACTAACAACATACGGAGTAAGTCAATACCTAAAAGAGAACAACTGTGGAAGATACTAACAACATACGGAGTAAGCCAACATCTAACAGAGAACAACTGTGGGAGATACTAACAACATACGGGGTAAGGTAACATCTAACAGAGAACAACTGTGGGAGATACTAACAACATACGGAGTAAGTCAACATCTAAAAGAGAACAACTGTGGGAGATACTAACAACATACGGAGTAAGCCAACATCTAAAAGAGAACAACTGTGGGAGATACTAACAACATACGGAGTAAGCCAACATCTAACAGAGAACAACTGTGGGAGATACTAACAACATACGGAGTAAGCCAACATCTAACAGAGAACAACTGTGGGAGATACTAACAACATACGGAGTAAGTCAACATCTAAAAGAGAACAACTGTGGGAGATACTAACAACATACGGGGTAAGGTAACATCTAACAGAGAAATCTGGGGGAGATACTAACAACATAGGGAGTAAGTCATCATCTAACAGAGAACAACTGTGGGAGATACTAACAACATACGGAGTAAGCCAACATCTAACAGAGAACAACTGTGGGAGATACTAACAACATACAGAGTAAGCCAACATCTAACAGAGAACAACTGTGGGAGATACTAACAACATACGGAGTAAGTCAACATCTAGCAGAACAAAAGATGGATTGATGGAATATTAGAAACACTAGGAAATATGACAGCAGGAGAGGCCAACAGAAGAGCAAAAGATGGATTGATGGAATATTAGAAACACTAGGAAACATAACAGCAGGAGAGGTCAACAGAAGAGTAAAAGATGGATTGATGGAATATTAGAAACACTAGGAAACATAACAGCAGGAGAGGTCAACAGAAGTGTAAAAGATGGATTGATGGAATATTAGAAACACTAGGAAACATAACAGCAGGAGAGGCCAACAGAAGAGCAAAAGCTGGATTGATGGAATATTAGAAATACTAGGAAACATAACAGCAGGAGAGGTCAACAGAAAAGCAAAAGATGGATTGATGGAATATTAGAAACACTAGGAAACATAACAGCAGGAGAGGCCAACAGAAGAGTAAAAGATGGATTGATGGAATATTAGAAACACTAGGAAACATGATAGCAGGAGAGGTCAACAGAAGAGCAAAAGATGGATTGATGGAATATTAGAAACACTAGAAAACATAACAGCAGGAGAGGTCAACAGAAGAGCAAATGATGGATTGATGGAATATTAGAAACACTAGGAAATATAACAGCAGGAGAGGCCAACAGAAGAGTAAAAGATGGATTGATGGAATATTAGAAACACTAGGAAACATAACAGCAGGAGAGGTCAACAGAAGAGCAAAAGATGGATTGATGGAATATTAGAAACACTAGGAAACATAACAGCAGGAGAGGTCAACAGAAGAGCAAAAGATGGATTGATGGAATATTAGAAACACTAGGAAACATAACAGCAGGAGAGACCAACAGAAGAGCAATAGACCATAAAATATACCTGCCCTCGACGTTGTTAGGCAACTTTATGCAGAAGTAAGAAGAGAAGTGTTCTAATTTAATGTATTTGTTTGCTTCAGGTGTTCTGGTAGTTCAACTTTCTTTTATTTTATATGTAAACCGTGGAGGTCCTGGCTCACACACACCTCCCGAACATCTACACGCTGCTCAAACTGTGTAGGTTAAGCTGAACGCTAGGGAACACCGCCACTCAGCAAACTAACGGTACGGGTTCGATCCTGCTTCGGACCATATATTGTTCTTTGTTTCTTTCTCTTGTTGTTTATTTGTCTTTTTTTTTCTGAGTGCTGTTGTACATACCCCTTCCTCCTTTGATTCCCTGAATTATCGCCTTGGAAGTTTAGCTTATAATTTTCTATAAATGTAAATATAATATATAAATATATGGGAGCAACGATAGCTCAGTGGTTAGTGAACTGGACTACAAAGGACAAGGGATAGGGTTCGATCCTAACCGACGGCTTCCGGTTCACCCAGCCTTAAATGGGTACCGGATTTTTTTCTGGGAAAGTAAAACATCACGGGCGTAATACCGACCACATTACCCCAAAAATCATGTGCTGAAGGTCTGTAAAATATAGGGTCACTAACACCATATTTCCATATACGCCACTTGGCGTGACAGGGGTTACTTTACTTTTTTTCTACATAAATATATATAATTAATTTATATATATAATATATTATATAAATATTTATACTCCATAATATTCATTTATTATTATTTGTATCCAGGTTAAGATGGCTTGGCTACTTACACCGTATGACAGATATCCGCATAACAAAAGATATACTGTATGGACAACTAGCAGATGGCAAAAGAACTAGGGGACGCCCCAAAACTTCGATTTGTAGACGTGTGTAAACGTGACATGAAGGCTCTGAACATAAACCCTGTAGCCTGGGAAGACATAGCTGCAGACCGCAATCTTTGGAAACACACTCTAAAGCTGCAACTCAAACAAGAAGCTGACAGATTCATAGAACAAGGGAATACAGGGAGAAAGTCAAGAAAATATAACATTTCTAGGGGAGCTGGAAAATATATAGTCAACTATGACTGACGGAGGTTACTATAGTCAACTATGACTGACGGAGGTTACTATAGTCAACTATGACTGACGGAGGCTACTATAGTCAACTATGACTGACGGAGGCTACTATAGTCAACTATGACTGACGGAGACTACTATAGTCAACTATGACTGACGGAGGCTACTATAGTCAACTATGACTGACGGAGGCTACTATAGTCAACTATGACTGATGGAGGCTACTATAGTCAACTATGACTGACGGAGGCTACTATAGTCAACTATGACTGACGGAGGCTACTATAGTCAGCTATGACTGACGGAGGCTACTATAGTCAACTATGACTGATGGAGGCTACTATAGTCAACTATGACTGACGGAGGCTACTATAGTCAACTATGACTGACGGAGGCTACTATAGTCAACTATGACTGACAGAGGCTACTATAGTCAACTATGACTGACAGAGGCTACTATAGTCAACTATGACTGACAGAGGCTACTATAGTCAACTATGACTGACAGAGGCTACTATAGTCAACTATGACTGATGGAGGCTACTATAGTCAACTATGACAGACGGAGGTTACTATAGTCAACTATGACTGACGGAGGCTACTATAGTCATCTATGACTGACAGAGGCTACTATAGTCAACTATGACTGACAGAGGCTACTATAGTCAACTATGACTGACGGAGGCTACTATAGTCAACTATGACTGACAGAGGCTACTATAGTCAACTATGACTGACAGAGGCTACTATAGTCAACTATGACTGACAGAGGCTACTATAGTCAACTATGACTGACAGAGGCTACTATAGTCAACTATGACTGACGGAGGCTACTATAGTCAACTATGACTGACGGAGGTTACTATAGTCAACTATGACTGATGGAGGCTACTATAGTCAACTATAACTGACGGAGGTTACTATAGTCAACTATGACTGACGGAGGCTACTATAGTCAACTATACTGACGGAGGTTACTATAGTCAACTATGACTGACGGAGGCTACTATAGTCAACTATGACTGACGGAGGCTACTATAGTCAACTATGACTGACGGAGGCTACTATAGTCAACTATGACTGACGGAGGCTACTACAGTCAACTATGACTGACGGAGGCTACTACAGTCAACTATGACTGACGGAGGCTACTACAGTCAACTATGACTGACGGAGGCTACTACAGTCAACTATGACTGACGGAGGCTACTACAGTCAACTATGACTGACGGAGACTACTATAGTCAACTATGACTGACGGAGGCTACTATAGTCAACTATGACTGACGGAGGCTACTATAGTCAACTATGACTGACGGAGGCTACTATAGTCAACTATGACTGACGGAGACTACTATAGTCAACTATGACTGACGGAGACTACTATAGTCAACTATGACTGACGGAGGCTACTATAGTCAACTATGACTGACGGAGGCTACTACAGTCAACTATGACTGACGGAGACTACTATAGTCAACTATGACTGACGGAGACTATTATTGTCAACTATGACTGACGGAGGCTACTATAGTCAACTATGACTGACGGAGGCTACTATAGTCAACTATGACTGACGGAGGCTACTACAGTCAACTATGACTGACGGAGGCTACTACAGTCAACTATGACTGACGGAGGCTACTACAGTCAACTATGACTGACGGAGACT
Organism: Megaustenia siamemsis; assembly: GCA_032433765.1. Taxonomy (NCBI): domain Eukaryota; kingdom Metazoa; phylum Mollusca; class Gastropoda; order Stylommatophora; family Ariophantidae; genus Megaustenia; species Megaustenia siamemsis. The sequence goes on from JAVIAB010000105.1 coordinate 5,201,920, forward strand.
ACTATAGTCAACTATGACTGACGGATGCTACTACAGTCAACTATGACTGACGGAGGCTACTATAGTCAACTATGACTGACGGAGGCTACTATAGTCAACTATGACTGACGGAGGCTACTATAGTCAACTATGACTGACGGAGGCTACTATAGTCAACTATGACTGACGGAGGCTACTACTGTCAACTATGACTGACGGAGGCTACTACAGTCAACTATGACTGACGGAGGCTACTACAGTCAACTATGACTGACGGAGGCTACTACAGTCAACTATGACTGACGGAGGCTACTATAGTCAACTATGACTGACGGAGGCTACTATAGTCAACTATGACTGACGGAGGCTACTATAGTCAACTATGACTGAGGGAGGCTACTATAGTCAACTATGACTGACGGAGACTACTATAGTCAACTATGACTGACGGAGGCTACTATAGTCAACTATGACTGACGGAGACTACTATAGTCAACTATGACTGACGGAGACTACTACAGTCAACTATGACTGACGGAGACTACTATAGTCAACTATGACTGACGGAGACTACTATAGTCAACTATGACTGACGGAGGCTACTATAGTCAACTATGACTGAGGGAGGCTACTATAGTCAACTATGACTGACGGAGACTACTACAGTCAACTATGACTGACGGAGACTACTATAGTCAACTATGACTGACGGAGGCTACTATAGTCAACTATGACTGAGGGAGTCTACTACAGTCAACTATGACTGACGGAGGCTACTATAGTCAACTATGACTGACGGAGGCTACTATAGTCAACCATGACTGAGGGAGGCTACTATAGTCAACCATGACTGAGGGAGGCTACTATAGTCAACTATGACTGACGGAGACTACTACAGTCAACTATGACTGACGGAGGCTACTATAGTCAACTATGACTGACGGAGGCTACTACAGTCAACTATGACTGACGGAGGCTACTATAGTCAACTATGACTGACGGAGGCTACTATAGTCAAATATGACTGACGGAGGCTACTATAGTCAACTATGACTGACGGAGGCTACTATAGTCAACTATGACTGACGGAGACTACTATAGTCAACTATGACTGACGGAGGCTACTATAGTCAACTATGACTGACGGAGGCTACTATAGTCAACTATGACTGACGGAGGCTACTATAGTCAACTATGACTGACGGAGGCTACTATAGTCAACTAAGCAAAGCAAAGCAAAGCAAAGGCAAAGCAAAGCAAAGCAAAGCAAAGCAAAGCTAAACTAAACTAACCCTCAAGCCCACACACCAGCGTAGTCGATGCAACATGATTTGTCCATAACGTTAATTTAAACCCGATCTTAAAAAAAAATATATACGTCGACACCAAAGTCTAAAATAACCAGCAGAAGAAAACAACGAAGCAATAATGCAAGAAGAAATCTCCACCTCTAATCTTCACCAGCTATTTGTAATTACCAGCGCTGAATCTCCTCACGACTCTCTAATCTCGCTGTCAATTCGCCTCATATTTTCCCCATGAGTTCTCGTATTCCGTTAATGTAATTTCTATCTATTTAAATCGTGTAATTTACATAAGATACTCACATTTAATTGGTCCGTTTCTTGTGTTCTGTTTAGTGATTTTTAGTAAATATACAATTTATTTTTAGAAATGATAAAATACTTTCTACTTCTGCCTTTCAGCTCCCTGTGGAGCATAGGTCTTCAACAAACACTTTCAGCTCACTGTGGAGCATAGGTCTTCAACAAACACTTTCAGTTCCCTGTGTAGCATAGGTCTTCAACAAACACTTTTAGCTCCCTGTGGAGCATAGGTCTTCAACAAACACTTTCAGTTCCCTTGTTGAGCATAGGTCTTCAACAAACACTTTCAGCTCCATGTGGAACATAGATCTTCAACAAACACTTTCAGCTCCCTGTGGAGCATAGGTCTTCAACAAACACTTTCAATTCCCCTGTGGAGCATAGGTCTTCAACACTTTTAGCTCCCTGTGTAGCATAGTCTTCAACAAGCACTTTCAGCTCCCTGTGGAACATAGATCTTCAACAAACACTTTCAGCTCCCTGTGGAGCATAGGTCTTCAACAAACACTTTCAGCTCCCTGTGGAGCATAGGTCTTCAACAAACACTTTCAGCTCCCTGTGGAGCATAGGTCTTCAACAAACACTTTCAGCTCCCTGTGGAGCATAGGTCTTCAACAAACACTTTCAACTCCCTGTGGAGCATAGGTCTTCAACAAACACTTTCAGCTCCCTGTGGAGCATAGGTCTTCAACAAACACTTTCAGCTCCTACGGAGCATAGGTCTTCAACAAACACTTTCCAAGCCGTTCTATTTCTTGCCATTCTTGTACAATCATGCCATGTCTTCCCCATCATCACCAAAACTTGTAGAAGCTACATCCCCCTAATGGCTTCCCAGAAATGAAGATGATGGGGAAGACATGGAATGGTCTTTTAAAAATGTCAAGACACAGAACAGCTGGGGAAGTGTTTGTTGAAGACCTATGCTCAACATGGAGCTGAAAGTGTTTGTTGAAGACCTATGCTCCACAGGGAGATGTTCGTGTTTGTGGAAGAGCTATTCTCCACAGTGAGCTAAATGTGTTTGTTGAAGACCTATGCTCCACAGGGAACTGAATGTGTTTATGGAAGAGCTATTCTCCACAGGGAGCTAAAAGTGTTTGTTGCCGATGCATAGATTATTTCAGATGGGCTGTGGTGAATGTAACGTTCTGTGGGAGATCTGGCTAGAGACAGAGATTCTTTCAGACGGGCTGTGGTGAGAGCAACGTTCTGTGGGAGATCTGGCTAGATACAGAGATTCTTTCAGATGGGCTGTGGTGAGAGCAACGTTCTGTGGGAGATCTGGCTAGAGACAGAGATTCTTTCAGACGGGCTGTGGTGAGAGCAACGTTCTGTGGGAGATCTGGCTAGAGACAGAGATTCTTTCAGATGGGCTGTGGTGAGAGCAACGTTCTGTGGGAGATCTGGCTAGAGACAGAGATTCTTTCAGATGGGCTGTGGTGAGAGCAACGTTCTGTGGGAGATCTGGCTAGAGACAGAGATTCTTTCAGATGGGCTGTGGTGAGAGCAACGTTCTGTGGGAGATCTGGCTAGAGACAGAGATTCTTTCAGACAGGCTGTGATAAGAGCAACGTTCTGTGGGAGATCTGGCTAGAGACAGAGATTCTTTCAGACAAGCTGTGGTGAGAGCAACGTTCTGTGGGAGATCTGGCTGGAGACAGTGACTCTTTCTGACTGTACTTTATGTTCTACATCTTCATCCTTCTACAAAGGGCAAGTAACTCGATGATGATGTATTACCATATCACGTGCAAGGACTATATTCATCAGTCTAATATAGATAACTAATATAATATAACTACACTATCCTATTCCTCTTTGATCAGGCGGCTCGGTAGCCTAGTTGGGAAGAAACCACTCGACCGGGCTGCCGACGTTCGGAGAACCTGTGTTCGATTCTCGCTGGTCAGTTCATTGATGTGTTCACTCCGTGAGCTGTGTGTTTCATCCGGATCATGTTTCGATATTCCGATTGCTTACGATAAATGATGATATCTTTTGACTAAGGACAGTTAGTTGCGTTCACTTTCGGTGCGGTTACCCCTTATGTCTTTTGACGTGTGCTGTGGCTGCTTTGTTTTGGACTGCAGTTACCTTTCTTTGTTTGGATCCTTCAATGAGATTAGATATTAATTTGGATGATTCCACTGGCATGGGCGGTTGAGGAGTGATAAATTATAGATTTATCTTGTTTCTATTGTCCATGATTCGCATCCATATGTTAAGACTGGCTCTACATAACATTTAAGAAATCTTTATCTTGTTTCTATTGTCAAAAATGGATTGCATAGTATCTTTCCTCATTTTTTGGAAAGCTGCTTTTGCCTGAGCCATTCTGCATCTCACCACTTTTGTACATCTTCCGTCTGAGGTTAACAAAGTTCCTAAATATTTAAATTCATTTACCTGTTTTAATATTGTTCCACTTCTCTTTATTTTACACTGAGTTGATGTCTTTTTCTTTGTTGCTACCATTACTTCTGTCTTTTTGCTATTAAGGCTGAGTCCTTTATTTTTGCTTTCTTTCACTATAATGTCCAACATTTCTTGTAACTCATTTTCACTCTTAGCGATTAAGACTGTATCATCAGCATACTTAGATTATTTATATTATGACCTCCGATTGTTATTCCAGGCATGTCCCTTATGGATCTTAAAATAATCTCACTATAAATATTAAACAAATCTGGTGACAGCACACAACCTTGTCTAACACCGTGTTTTATTTGTTGAAACATTCCCAATTGGTTTCCAGTTCTGATGGCCGCTGTTTGTTGCCAGTACATGTTCTTTATTATTCTTAGATCTTTGTTGTCTATGTTTATGCTTTCTAAAATGTTGATTATTTCTTGGTGCTTTACTTTGTCAAATGCCTTGGTGTAATCTATGAAACATAGGTATAGATCTGTTTTCACCTCTATGGCTCTTTCTACTAAAGATCTTATGATATAAATGGCATTGCTTGTTCCTTTACCTCCAACAAAACCACACTGTTCATCGCTAATTTCTGGACTGATTTTCTTTCGCGATCTTCGCAAAGATTAATATACAATACATATACAATAAGATTAATATACAATACATATACAATAAGATTAATATACAATACATATCATCATCATCATCATGTACCCTGCCGGTTGGCGTAGGTGATTATGTCCCTCCACAATCTTCTATCTACAGTGCATCGTATCAGTTCTGTTGTTGACTGTTTTCCATGCCATGACATTAAGCTATCCAGTATTTTCTCTATTTGTCGTCCGCGATCTCTCTTTCCTTTTATTTTGCCAGTTGTAACCAAGTATTCCAACTTTCCTCTTCTCATGATGTGCCGGAAAAATGTTGATTGCTTCTTTCTGATGTTTTTTAAGAGTTCCCTTTTTGTCTTGTCCTCTTTGAGAACTTCCTCATTGGTCTTTTTATCTGTCCAGGGAACTTTCAACATTCCTCTGAGAAATCCCATCTCTGTGGCCTCTAATCGTCTTTTCATTTGTTTGTCTACTGTCCACAATACATATACAATAAGATTAATATACAATACATAATACAATAGATAACATAATTAATATTAGAGTTTGTTTTTAACTTATAACATTATCGAAAATCCCTTTCTCTTATTAGCTCATTTCTTCTCTTATTCGCTCATTATTTAGAATTATCAGCGGAATAAATGACATGTCCTTTGTGTGTGATAAGTAGATATGTCCCCTCTTGAGAGCTCGTTCTTTAAGCATGTTATTGACACTCACCTTACTCAGGTGTCACGACTCCATGCTGATAGAGATAAGCCAGGCTTCCATCTGTCTTCATTTGTTTGTCTTCTATCTGTTGTGCATGGCTTTTTTGCTTACGGGGGGTTGGGTTTAGATTTTCAGAATTAGTCTGTCCCTGTTACACAATCATTCCCTATAGACGTTTGTTTAAGTTTATTTTATTTGTCCTTTTTTATGTTTATTTATCTTTCTTACCGTTTCTTTTTACTTTATTCTTTTTTTTTCTATTATTTTCTTCTTTTTTTTAAAATTGTTTTCTCTGGTTCCTGTTCTTCGTTGGTATTTTAGTTTTATTCTTGCTATTTTAGGTTCTTCAATTTTCTTTTCTTTGTTTGATTAATTCTTCTTATTCGTCTTCTTCTTATTCGTCTTCTTCTGTGGATGGATCTGTCTGTCCAGGATTGCCAAATTCATCCACGAGAGAAGCTGTTCAGTAAAACAACATCCATCATAAGACACTAATGCTTAACCAAACTACTGACTTATCATGATTGCTTGCTACCAACCGCCTGTCAAGACTGATCAATGGCCATAAATATATATATTTAAACAGCGCTATCTTCTTTGCTTCTTCATTTGTCTTTCAGCGTCGAGGGGAGATATAATTTGCGGTCTTTTGCACTTCTGTTCGCCTCTGCTGCTGTTATGTTTCCTAGTGCTTCTGATGTTCCGTTGATCCATCTTTTTCGTGGTCGACCCTTGGGTCTGGTGTTCTCACAACGTTTGTTGAGGGCTCGTTGTGTTGTGTTTTGATCTTTCTGCCGTGTCACGTGGCCAAACCATTTTATCTGTTGTTTCTTTATATATTCTATTGCGGGGGCTATTCCTAGCTTTTTTCTCAGTTCTTCATTTCTGATCTTATCTCTCAGGCTGTTTCCTGTCATTCGTCTGACACATTTCACCTCAGTAGAGGTTATTTTTCGTATTGTTCTTGCATCTAGGGTCCAGGACTGGCATTGGTAGCACAACGTTGGGATGAAGATTGTATTGTAGAGTGCCCGTTTTGCCTCCAGAGTTATTTCCTTGTTGGACAAGAGTGGTGATAGCTGTCCAATGATTTGACAAGCTTTGTTGCATCTTGAGTCTATCTCTGCTGTTTGTGAATTATCGTTTGTCACTAAACTTCCTAGGTATTTGAATTCCTCTACTTGTTTTAGTTGTCTGCCCTGTACAGTTATGTTCATTTTCTGTTAAATTTTGTCGATATTTTTGACTTCTCTTTTGTTAATGTTGATTTTCATTCTTATTGATTGTCCTTTTGTTGTTGTTCTTGTCCATCAACTTGTGCAACCACTATTGATACAACTACGAATAATGTACTATTACTAGCTATACTAGCTAATTGATAAACTCTGTGGGTACGAATTTGTGAACTAACTATACTACCTACAGGCTTTGGAGAATGCAACGTTCTGTGGGAAATCTGGCTAGAGACAGAGATTCTTTCAGACGGGCTGTGGTGAGAGAAACGTTCTGTGGGAGATCTGACTAGAGACAGAGATTCTTTCAGACGGGCTGTGGTGAGAGAAACGTTCTGTGGGAGATCTGGCTAGAGACAGAGATTCTTTCAGACGGGTTGTGGTGAGAGCAACGTTCTGTGGGAGATCTGGCTAGAGACAGAGATTCTTTCAGACGGGCTGTGGTGAGAGCAACGTTCTGTGGGAGATCTGGCTAGAGACAGAGATTCTTTCAGACGGGCTGTGGTGAGAGCAACGTTCTGTGGGAGATCTGGCTAGAGACAGAGATTCTTTCAGACGGGCTGTGGTGAGAGAAACGTTCTGTGGGAGATCTGGCTAGAGACAGAGATTCTTTCAGACGGGTTGTAGTGAGAGCAACGTTCTGTGGGAGATCTGGCTAGAGACAGAGATTCTTTCAGACGGGTTGTGGTGAGAGCAACGTTCTGTGGGAGATCTGGCTAGAGACTGAGATTCTTTCAGACGGGCTGTGGTGAGAGCAACGTTCTGTGGGAGATCTGGCTAGAGACAGAGATTCTTTCAGACGGGCTGTGGTGAAAGCAACGTTCTGTGGGAGATCTGGCTAGAGACAGAGATTCTTTCAGACGGGCTGTGGTGAGAGCAACGTTCTGTGGGAGATCTGGCTAGAGACAGAGATTCTTTCAGACGGGCTGTGGTGAGAGCAATGTTCTGTGGGAGATCTGGCTAGAGACAGAGATTCTTTCAGACAGGCTGTGGTGAGAGCAACGTTCTGTGAGAGATCTGGCTAGAGACAGAGATTCTTTCAGACAGGCTGTGGTGAGAGCAATGTTCTGTGGGAGATCTGGCTAGAGACAGAGATTCTTTCAGACAGGCTGTGGTGAGAGCAACGTTCTGTGAGAGATCTGGCTAGAGACAGAGATTCTTTCAGACGGGCTGTGGTGAGAGCAACGTTGTGTGGGAGATCTGGCTAGAGACAGAGATTCTTTCAGACGGGCTGTGGTGAGAGCAACGTTCTGTGAGAGATCTGGCTAGAGACAGAGATTCTTTCAGACGGGCTGTGGTGAGAGCAACGTTCTGTGAGAGATCTGGCTAGAGACAGAGATTCTTTCAGACGGGCTGTGGTGAGAGCAACGTTCTGTGAGAGATCTGGCTAGAGACAGAGATTCTTTCAGACGGGCTGTGGTGAGAGCAACGTTCTGTGAGAGATCTGGCTAGAGACAGAGATTCTTTCAGACAGGCTGTGGTGAGAGCAACGTTCTGTGAGAGATCTGGCTAGAGACAGAGATTCTTTCAGACGGGCTGTGGTGAGAGCAACGTTCTGTGGGAGATCTGACTAGAGACAGAGATTCTTTCAGACGGGCTGTGGTGAGAGCAACGTTGTGTGGGAGATCTGGCTAGAGACAGAGATTCTTTCAGACGGGCTGTGGTGAGAGCAACGTTGTGTGGGAGATCTGCCTAGAGACAGAGATTCTTTCAGACGGGCTGTGGTGAGAGCAACGTTGTGTGGGAGATCTGGCTAGAGACAGAGATTCTTTCAGACGGGCTGTGGTGAGAGCAACGTTCTGTGTGAGATCTGGCTAGAGACAGAGATTCTTTTCTGATAGACAGGGCTGTGACGATAGCAACATGTTGCCTATTCAGCTATTTACTTTGGTGTGTGTATATTCTTCATATTTTTAAATTGCTTTTCACCATTCCAAATCAGTTTATATTCAAAATTCTTAACGATTTCTGACACTAATATCGGTACTCGATTCCGGCAGTTATACCTGAATAGATTTTCCAGCTCCCCTAGAAATGTTATATTTTCTTTACTTTCTCCGTGTATTCCCTTGTTCTATGAATCTGTCTGCTTCTTGTTTGAGTTGCAGCTTTAGAGTGTGTTTCCAAAGATTGCGGTCTGCAGCTATGTCTTCCCAGGCTGCAGGGTTTATGTTCAGAGTCTTCATGTCCTGTTTACACACGTCTAGAAATCGTTCCATGTTTACTGTTTCTACCTTTTAGCTCCCTGTAGAGCATAGGTCTTCAACACTTTCAGCTCCCTGTGGAGCATAGGTCTTCAACAAACACTTTCAGCTCCCTAAGGAGCATAGGTCTTCAACAGACACTTTCAGCTCCCTGTAGAGCATAGGTCTTCAACACTTTCAGCTCCCTGTGGAGCATAGGTCTTCAACAAACACTTTCAGCTCCCTAAGGAGCATAGGTCTTCAACAGACACTTTCAGCTCCCTAAGGAGCATAGGTCTTGAACAAACACTTTCAGCTCCATGTGGAGCATAGGTCTTCAACAAACACTTTCAGCTCCCTGTGGACATAGGTCTTCAACAAACACTTTCAGCTCCCTAAGGAGCATAGGTCTTCAACAGACACTTTCAGCTCCCTAAGGAGCATAGGTCTTGAACAAACACTTTCAGCTCCATGTGGAGCATAGGTCTTCAACAAACACTTTCAGCTCCCTGTGGAGCATAGGTCTTCAACAAACACTTTCAACTCCCTGTGGACATAGGTCTTCAACAAACACTTTCAACTCCCTGTGGAGCATAGGTCTTCAACAAACACTTTCAACTCCCTGTGGACATAGGTCTTCAACAAACACTTTCAGCTCCCTGTGGAGCATAGGTCTTCAACAAACACTTTCCAATTCGTTCTGTTTCTTGCCATTCTTTAAGATCATTCCATGTCTTCCCCATCATCTTCATCTCTGCTTCCATATGTCTTCAACATGTAGTTTATTTTGGTCTTTCTCTTTGTCTTTTTCCTTGGAGATTCTAAACAAAGGTCTGTTGTGTAATACTCTCATCTGACTTCCTCAGTGTGTGTCCTATTCAGAGCTATCATTTTCGCTGTATCTCTTTATCCACTGGTATTTAACTGGTACTTTCCCATAATTCTATGTTAGTGATTTAGCCCTGCCAATTCAATCCCTTTAATCTCAGCACTTATTTCATTAATGAAAGTCCGTATGTACATGATTGTTGTTTTTGTTGTTCACTTTTGACAGTCATATAATACCATTGATTTAACATTTTAATTGAAACTGTGCGCCCTTAATAATTGTCTGCCCATCAGGTCCCTCCACTCACGTCACGTCACGTCACGTCACTGCTATCAAGAGACAAAAAGTTGTATAAATATGAACCTGCTGGCAGCACAGTTGTTTGTAATTGATACTTTAGTCGAATTTAGCGTATTATTCATTTCAGCTCCAGACAAATAATAATAAATGAATATTATTATAGAGGGACATACCACTTCCTACTTTTCTCTCAGTTACAGTAAAACATACCACTTCCTACTTTTTCTCATTACAGTAAAACATACCACTTCCTACTTTTTTCTCATTACAGTAAAACATACCACTTCCTACTTTTTTCCTCAGTAGAGTAAAACATACCACTTCCTCCTTTTTCTCTCACTACAGTAAAACATACCTCTTCCTACTTTTTTCTCAGTCCAGTAAAACACATCTCTTCCTACTTTTCTCTCAGTCCAGTAAAACATACCTCTTCCTACTTTTCTCTCAGTCCACTAAAACACATCTCTTCCCTCTATGATTTGCTCGTATTCACTGCATCGTTTCGTGGGTTTGTTTATTTGCCATTCGCCAACTTGGTTCCTCTATCGAGGTCCAGAGGGACTGAATTTGAAGTAAATATCACATGTTTAAAGTTGATTACTTTTGTTTGTCAATGTTGGCCTTGACAACAGCACAGAAGGGCGTTTTTTTATTTCATCGCTCGTTCGTTCGTTCGCTTTCGTCAGCTTTGACCTCTGACGAAGTCCCACCCACTCAATTTTGTGGGACTGAATTTTGCGTGTAAAGTCTGTTTTATCCCATTACAGGATGCCCCTCGCCATGCAGGCAGATTTACTCCGACTTCAGAGGTACTAATTTTTAGGGAATTTAGTAAAACCCAGGTGTCCTCGCCAGGGTACGAACCCCGGCTGTTGCCGTGGTAAGCCAACCGGCTATCGATTGCGCTAACCGGACACCCTTTATTTCATCATTATCAGGGGCCATATTTGCTAGCATAGGTGATCATGTCTCTCCACAACTTTCGATCTCGACAGGTATTTTATCATTTCTGTTGCTGACCTTCTGCCAAGCCATTCTCTTAAGCTGTCTGGTATCTTTTCTCTTTGCTTCCCTCTATCTCTTCGTCCCTCAATTTTCCCAGTTGTTACAATATATTCCAGTTGTTCTCTTCTCATTACATGGCTAAAAAATGATGATTGTTTCTTCCTAATATTGGAAATTAGCTCTCTTTTTGCTGTTGGCCTTTTTCAGAACGTTTTCATTACTCTTCTTATCTGTCCATGGTATTCTCAACATTCTTCTGTAAAACCACACTTCTACAGACTCCAGTAGTTGTCTTCTCTGTTGTTCTATTGTCCATGATTCACATCCATATGTTAAGACTGGCTCTACATAACATTTAAGAACTCTTTTTCTTGTTTCTATTGTCAAAAATGGATTGCATAGTATCTTCCTCATTTTTGGAAAGCTGCTTTTGCCTGAGCCATTCTGCATCTCACCTCTTTTGTACATCTTCCGTCAGAGGTTAACAAAGTTCCCAAATATTTAAATTCATTTACCTGTTTTAATATTGTTCCACTTGTCTTTATTTTGCACTGAGGTGATGTCTTTTTCTTTGTTGTTACCATTACCTCTGTCTTTTTGCTATTAAGGCTGAGTCCTTTATTTTTGCTTTTCTTTCACTATAATGTCTAACATATGAAATATATAAAGATATAAAGCTATACAGATTGAAAGATTGAAAGATAGATAGATAGAAAGATAGAAAGATTGAATGATAGAAAGATTGAAAAATAGAAAGATAAAAAGATAGAAAGCTATAAAGATTGAACGATTGAAAGATAGAAAGATAGCTAGATGGAAAAATAGAAAGATAGATAGATAGAAAGATAGCTAGATAGAAAGATTGAAAGATTGAAAGATTGAAAGATAGAAAGATAGAAAGCTATAAAGATTGAAGGATAGAAAGATAGAAAGATAGAAAGCTATAAAGATTGAATGATAGATAGATAGAAAGATTGAAAGATAGAAAGCTATAAAGATTGAAAGATTGAAAGATAGAATGATAGAAAGCTATAAAGATTGAAAGATTGAAAGATAGAAAGATAGAAAGCTATAAAGATTGAAAGATTGAAAGATAGAAAGATATAAAGCTATAAAGATTGAAAGATTGAAAGATAGAAATATAAAAAAGATAGCTAGATAGAAAGATAAAAAAAATAAAGATTGAAAGATTGAGAGATAGAAAGATAGCTAGATGGAAAGATAGAAAGATTGAAAGATAGAAAGATTGAAAAATAGAAAGATAGAAAGATAGAAAGATTGAAAGATAGATTGAAAGACAGAAAGATAGACAGATAGACAGATTGAATGAGAACTAAAATACTATTTTGAGATGAATGCAAGCAACCTTGCCTTTAATACAAGCCATAACAGAAAAAAAAATTAAATTAAAGCTTTACAGAACAGTAAGACGACACAAAACAATGCCGACGTTGCGGCAAAAAATTCCTGTACAGGGAACATGAATGAAGCAGGTCGCACCGAAAAAAAAATGAAATGAAATGAAACTTATGTGGATCCTGCCCCAAGCGACTGTGGGAGAATGGCTGGGATTGGAGAGAAAGAGTAATGTAAAAAATAGAAGAGAGAAGAGAGAAAGAGAGTAAAGGAAATGCAGAAATTTGAATATCTTTGCAAGCCATAACCTTGATGTAGGATCCCACGAACACGTGATTGACGTTAACAAGCCTATCCACAAATGAGAATACAGATCTGGGAGAAAAGCAAGGAAAGGCTGAGGGCACTCGGAAAGATGGGATGTAAAAGTAATGAACCGGAGGCACCGGAGATTTTTTTTTTTTAATTCAGGTAAAATTAAAACGTTAAAAGTGAGCGATGCATTTTTAAAAATGTGCGGGAGTGAATTATTAACATTTAACGATGATGTAGCCAGTGCATTTCCTCGCTATTATTTACCAATTCATTGAGTTATGTACACATTTTTATCGAGTTGATTAACTGGAAAGAATAAACTCGTTCATTTCTTTTGCGTCAAGAAATCACATTACCACCTTGCTACTGACACTCGCAGTCGAGTATAATTTAAAAGATTTGATGAGAAACCAGACTACTTTTATTGGTCCTGGTAAGAGAGAAACTAAGAATAGCAAGATGTTATGTCTTCTCAATATTCCTATATGGTGCAGAAACATGGACATTAGACAAGAAAACAGAACAGAGATTTGAAGCCTTTGAAATGTGGATTTATAGAAGAATAGGTATAATTGGGTGGAAGGAAAAGAAAACAAACGATGAAGTCTTAAAACAACTAAAAATGAAAAGAGAACTACTAAACACAATTCAAACAAGACAAATGAGATTTTTGGGCCATGTTAAAAGACACAGCAGCCTATTTGGTCCATATTCTTTTCTGTTGTTGATTATTTGTTATTTTTTCCGAGTGCTGTAAACATACCTGTTCCTCTGAATTTATTCGCTGATTATCGCCTCGGAAGTTTACCTCTAGAATAATATTCATTTATTATTATTTGTCTCCCTACTAAAAGTAATCCTGTAAAGCAGGGAGATAACAAGGTGAGGGCAGGGAGATAACAAGGTGAGGGCAGGGAGATAACAAGGTGAGGGCAGGGAGATAACAAGGTGAGGACATGGAGATAACAAGGTGAGGACATGGAGATAACAAGGTGGGGGAAGGGAGATAACAAGGTGAGGACAGGGAGATAACAAGGAGAGGACAGGGAGATAACAAGGAGAGGACAGGGAGATAACAAGGTGAGGACAGGGAGATAACAAGGTGAGGACAGGGAGATAACAAGGTGAGGACAGGGAGATAACAAGGAGAGGACGGGGAGATAAGGTGAGGACAGGGAGATAACAAGGTGAGGACAGGGAGATAACAAGGTGGGGGCAGGGAGATAACAAGGTGAGGACATGGAGATAACAAGGTGAGGACAGGGAGATAACAAGGTGGGGACAGGGAGATAACAAGGTGAGGACATGGAGATAACAAGGTGAGGACAGGGAGATAACAAGGTGAGGACAGGGAGATAACAAGGTGAGGACATGGAGATAACAAGGTGAGGACAGAGAGATAACAAGGTGAGGACAGGGAGATAACAAGGTGAGGACAGGGAGATAACAAGGTGAGGACAGGGAGATAACAAGGTGAGGACAGGGAGATAACAAGGTGAGGACATGGAGATAACAAGGTGAGGACAGGGAGATAACAAGGTGGGGGCAGGGAGATAACAAGGTGAGGACATGGAGATAACAAGGTGGGGGCAGGGAGATAACAAGGTGGGGGCAGGGAGATAACAAGGTGAGGACAGGGAGATAACAAGGTGAGGACAGGGAGATAACAAGGTGAGGACAAGGAGATAACAAGGAGAGGACAGGGAGATAACAAGGTGAGGACAGGGAGATAACAAGGTGAGGACAGGGAGATAACAAGGTGAGGACAGGGAGATAACAAGGTGAGGACAGGGAGATAACAAGGTGAGTACGGGGAGATAACAAGGTGAGGACGGGGAGATAAGGTGAGGACATGGAGATAACATGGTTTTGCATGGTTCTCTCTTTGTCGTCCGCGACCTCTCTTTCCTTTTATTTTGCCAGTTGTAACCAAGTATTCCAACTTTCCTCTTCTCATGATGTGCCCGAAAAATGTTGATTGTTTCTTTCTGATGTTTTTTTAAGAGTTCCCTTTTTGTGTTGGCCTCTTTGAGAACTTCCTCATTGGTCTTTTTAGCTGTCCAGGGAACTTTCAACATTCTTCTGAGAAATCCCATCTCTGTGGCCTCTAATCGTCTTTTCATTTGTTTATCTACTGTCCATGATTCGCTTCCATAGGTCAGAATTGTTTCTATATAGCACCGATGAACTCTCTTTCTCATTTCTATTATCATAGATTTGTTACATAAGATATTTTTCATTTTCTGAAATGCCATTTTGGCCTGAGCTATTCTGCTTTTTATTTCTGTGATGCATCTCCCATCTGATGATATTGTGGCAAAGTAGTTGTTGTAACACGAAGCAAAAAAAGAAGATAATAAAGGCAAAGAAAAGATGAAGATAAAGTACGTCTTCTTTTTTCTTCTTCTTCTGAAATCATGGCTCATTCAGAACTGGACTCCGGTCTAAACATTTTCGGCAGGACGGGAACTTCCGGTCAATATGGTGGATAGGTGGCAGGAACAATTGAAGGCTATGTCTGAAAAGTGTTCCTTGTTGCAGTTTCCTCATATTCCAAGTCCGGCTTGTTGCAGGAGCTACTGAGTTAAGTGCTCTGTGTACACCGTGAGCTGTGTGTCTCATCCGTTTTGATCATGTTCCGATATTCCGATTGTTTACGATGAATGATGATATCGTATGGCGGGGAACAGATAGATGTGTTCATTTTCTGTGCGGTTTAACCTTATGTCTTCTGCCGTGTGCTGAGACTTCTATGATTTGGACTACAGCTACCTTTCTTTGTGTGGGAGATGAGATAGTAATTCGGATGATTCCACTGGCACGGGCGGTTGAGCAATTATGGATTTTAATTCGTGTGCAGTGATTACGGAGCCTTACATAGCCAAAACCATAACTCCAGACTCTCTTATGAAGGCAGCTGACTAAGTGATTCGATTGCCCCGTATATTTTCTCTTCCAGGGAGGTGGGTGTGGGCCACATTGTCCTCCTCACGTTTGTGTACTGGGGGCAACCCTGTAGAACATGTTTTGTTGTCATATTGTCCAGTGTACAGTGGCATAGGCTGGTAGTTCCTATTTTGAATTTAATGAACATGTGGTCTCTTATTCTATTGTGGCCAGTGCGTAGGCGAAGTATGATGACTTGATCCCTCCTTGATAGTTGGTGGTATCCGTCACTCTCGTTATGCTTTGGGTGTTCTCGTTTCCATTTTTTGTGGAACTGACCTTTGAGGATGGATTTGGCTTCATCATAACTGAGCGGATGGTTCTCTTGTGGTAATCTTCCTCCCTCTTTAGCTAATTTGTCTGCGCGTTCGTTCCCGTGTATATTACAGTGTGATGGTATCCACTGAATGACTACTCTCTGGAAGTTATTGCATAGCTGGACCAGGGTTGTTCTCAAGTCATCTAGTTCATTGTTCTTGGGGCTTTTTTATTTAGATAGTACTGACAGTGCATCAGTCAGTATCACCAATATCTTGTGCAACCCTATTTTTGTGTTGGGTAGCCAGTTTTGCAGCGTCTTTGAGGGCTTCAGTTTCTGCTTTAAAGTTGTTTGAGAATTTCCCACTAGCTATTGACTTGGTGATCTCTTCCTGGTTATTCAGCCTCAAGAACACACCTCCTCCTCCATTTCTGGTGGCGTTTGTAGCAGAGCCATCTCTGTGTATGTGAGACCAGGAGTCCTGTGGGTAGTTGTTTATATGTTATTCTGCTATCTACTTTCTTTCTGTTCCTGTTTGGGTGCTAAAGTAAAGTACGAGACTTGAACCGGCGTCTTAGCACGCGAGTTTCCACCCATATGTGCTCGGCCACCTATCCAGAAGTGTTCGGAGACTTCTGGATAGTGTCGCTTCAAGCATCGAAACTCGCGATGTGATGTAGCAGCATTCCTCACCTGCCCAGAGTAATACCCTGGTACCCATTTCTGTCAGCGGCTGGGTCGACCGCGGTGGTATTCCTGCCCCCCCCCCCCTCCAACCACCAGCACAACTCATACTGCTTGCAGCGGGAATCGAACACAGGTTGTCAGAACGTCGGTAGCCCAGTCGGGTGGTTTTACCAACTTGGCTACCGAGGCCCACAGATATATATATATATAAATAAGAGAGGAGAGAGATGAATAAACAGAAGAAAAGAAAAGTACAAATAAGAGGAGAGAGACGAATAAGAGGAGAGAGACGAATAAGAGGAGAGAGACGAATAAGAGCAGAGAGACGAATAAGAAGAGAGAGACGAAGAAGATGTGAGAGACGAATAAGAGGAGAGAGACGAAGAAGAGGTGAGAGACGAATAAGAGGAGAGAGACGAAGAAGAGCAGATAGACGAATAAGAGCAGAGAGACGAATAAGAGGAGAGAGACGAATAAGAGGAGAGAGACGAATAAGAGGAGAGAGACGAAGTAGAGCAGATAGACGAAGTAGAGCAGATAGACGAATAAGAGGAGAGAGACGAATAAGAGGAGAGAGACGAATAAGAGGAGAGAGACGAAGTAGAGCAGAGAGACGAAGAAGAGGAGATAGACGAATAAAAGGAGATAGACGAATATGAGGAGATAGACGAATAAGAGGAGAGACGAAGAAGAGGAGAGAGACGAAGAACAGAAGAAGAGGAAACAGGAGGAGAACAAAAATAAGAGCTGAATGTGTAACCAGAAATGATTAAGGCAAAAAAGGAGATCAAGAAGTAGATCAATAAGAAATACATGAAGAACAAGAACCGATGAATAAGTCAACATGGAAGCATCAAGAAGAGCAAACGAGAACCATTAACAAAGATGAAAAGGAAAAGTAACAAAGATGAAAAAGGAAAAGTAACAAAAACATAATAAAGAAAATAACAAGAAGATTGATAAGATGAAGAAATAGAGAAATTAGGGAAAAAAAGAATTGGAAGTAGATGAAGAATTAGAAGTAGATGAAGAATTAGAAGTAGATGAAGATCTAGAAGTAGATGTAGAAGTAGTAGAAGAAAAGGAATAAGAAGAGTAACAAAGAGAAAATCGTAGAAGTAGATGTAGAAGTAGTAGAAGAAAAGGATTAAGAAGAGTAACAAAGAGAAAATCGTAGAAGTAGATGTAGAAAAAGTAGATGTAGAAGAAGTAGATGTAGAGGAAGCAAATGTAGATGTAGAAGTAGAAAAAGTAGAAGTAGAAAAAGTAGAAGTAGACAAAGTAGAAGTAGACAAAGTAGAAGTAGAAAAGTAGATGTTGAAGAGGAAGAAGAAGCAGAGTGGAAGAAGATAAAGAAGTAGATGAAGAGGAAGAAGAAAACGTAGATCAAAAAGAAGAAAAAGTAGATCAAGAGGAATAGAAGAAAAAGTAGATCAAGAGGAAGAAGAAAAAGTAGATCAAGAGGAAGAAGAAAAAGTAGATCAAGAGGAAGAAGAAAGAGAAGTAGATCAAGAGGAAGAAGATAAAGTAGATCAAGAGGAAGAAGAAAGAGAAGTAGATCAAGAGGAAGAAGAAAGAGAAGTAAATCAAGAGGAAGAAGAAAAAGTAGATCAAGAGGAAGAAGAAAGAGAAGTAGATCAAGAGGAAGAAGAAAAAGTAGATCAAGAGGAAGAAGAAAGAGAAGTAGATGAAGAGAAGGAAGAAAAAGTAGATCAAGAGGAAGAAGAAAGAGAAGTAGATGAAGAGGAAGAAGAAAAAGTAGTAGATGAAGAGGAGGAAGAAAAAGTAGATCAAGAGGGTGAAGAAAAAGTAGTAGATCAAGAGAAGAAGAAAAAGTAGTAGATCAAGAGGAAGAAGAAAAAGTAGATGAAGAGGAAAAGAAAAAGAAGTAGATCAAGAGGAAGAAGAAAAAAAGTAGATCAAGAAGGTGAAGAAAAAGTAGTAGATCAAGAGAAGAAGAAAAAGTAGTAGATCAAGAGAAGAAGAAAAAGTAGTAGATCAAGAGGAAGAAGAAAAAGTAGATGAAGAGGAAAAGAAAAAGAAGTAGATCAAGAGGAAGAAGAAAAAAAGTAGATCAAGAGGAAGAAGAAAAAAAGTAGATCAAGAGGAAGAAGAAAAAAAGTAGATCAAGAGGGTGAAGAAAAAGAGGAGGAAGGAAAAAAAATTAGAGGTTGCAGAGGTAGGAGAATAAGAAAATAAGTAGAGGAAGAAAAGGAGGAAGAAAAGGAGAAGAAGAGCAAGAAGATTAAGAAGAGGAGGAAAAGGAAGAGGAGGAAGAAGAGTAAGAAAAGGGAAAGAAGACAAAATAATAAGACAAAATAATAAGACAAAATAATAAGACAAAATGAGACAGAAAGTTAAACTGTCATTGACACAAATCGATATTGGAAATGAGACAGCACAGAGGACAGAGAAACAGCGTGACATGATCGCCTACGCCTTATTTACAGTTGTCAGATTAATTAGCTTATCAGCGTGTCACGAAATGTAATTTAAACTGTTGCTTATTATAAGAGAAAGATAACGTGCTAACCAATAAGGGAATGGAAATAAGAGAATAAGAGTTCTTCAGTGCTACTTCAATAGAAGTGAGAAAGTGAGTTCATTGTTTCTACATAGAGACAATTCTGACCTATGGAAGCGAATCATGGACAGTAGACAAACAAATGAAAAGATGAGTAGAGGCTACAGAGATGGGATTTCTCAGAAGAATGTTGAAAGTTCCCTGGACAGATAAAAAGACCAATGAGGAAGTTCTCAAAGAGGCCAATACAAAAAGGGAGCTCTTAAAAAACATCAGAAAGAAACAATCAACATTTTTCTGGCACATCATGAGAAGAGGAAAGTTGGAATACTTGGTTACAACTGGCAAAATACAGGGAAAGAGAGATCGCGGACGACAAAGAGAGACAGACAAGACAGACTAAACAGAGAGATGAGAGAGACTTGACAGAGAGAGACCGAGAGAGACAGAGAGACAAGACAGAGAGGGACTAGACAGAGAGAGACAGAGAGAGACTGAGAGAGACAAGACAGACTAAACAGAGAGATGAGAGAGACATGACAGAGAGATGAGAGAGACATGACAGAGAGAGATAGAGAGAGAGAGAGACAGAGAGAGACAGAGAGAGACAGAGAGAGAGAGAGAGAGACAGAGACAGAGAGAGACAGAGAGAGAGACAGAGAGAGACTTTACAGAGAGAGACAGAGAGACAAGACAGACAAAACAGAGAGAGACAGAGAAACAAGACAGAGAGAGACAAGACAGACTAGACAGAGAGAGACAAGACAGACTAGACAGAGAGAGACAAGACAGACTAGACGGAGAGAAACTAGAGGGAGAGCCTAGACACAGAAAGCCTAGACACAACAACAGAGAGGGAGATTAGCCAGAGAGATAGAGAGAAAGACTAGGCAAATTAGACCGAGAGAAACTAGAGGGAGAGCCTAGACAGAGAGAGACTAGACATAGAGTCTAGACAGAGAAAGCCTAGACACAAAAACAGAGAGGGAGACTAGTCAGAGAGACAGAGAAAAAGACTAGACAAACTAGACAGAGAGAGACTAGTCAGAGTGAAACTAGAAAGAGACTAGTGAGAGACAGAGCGACAGACTAGGCAGAATTACAGGGAAACTAAACAGGCTAGACACATAGATTAGACAGAGACACAGCGAGATTAGACAGACTAGATAGAGAGACTAGACAGATCAGACAGAGAGGGACTAGACAAATAGACAAGTAGGGACTAGACACAGAGACTAGACAGAGAGACTAGACAAATAGACAAGTAGAGACTAGACAGAGAGACTAGACAGATCAGACAGAGAGGGACTAGACAAATAGACAAGTAGAGACTAGACAGAGAGACTAGACAGACGAGCAGAGACAGAGAGACTAGACAGATCAGACAGATCAGACAGAGAGGGACTAGACAAATAGACAAGTAGAGACTAGACAGATCAGACAGAGAGAGACTAGACAAATAGACAAGTAGAGACTAGACAGATCAGACAGAGAGAGACTAGACAAATAGACAAGTAGAGACTAGACAGAGAGACTAGACAGATCAGACAGAGAGGGACTAGACAAATAGACAAGTAGAGACTAGACAGATCAGACAGAGAGGGACTAGACAAATAGACAAGTAGAGACTAGACAGAGAGACTAGACAGATCAGACAGAGAGAGACTAGACAAATAGACAAGTAGAGACTAGACAGAGAGACTAGACAGACAGACTAGACAGATCAGACAGAGAGGGACTAGACAAATAGACAAGTAGAGACTAGACAGAGAGACTAGACAGATCAGACAGAGAGGGACTAGACAAATAGACAAGTAGAGACTAGACAGAGAGACTAGACAGATCAGACAGAGAGGGACTAGACAAATAGACAAGTAGAGACTAGACAGAGAGACTAGACAGATCAGACAGAGAGGGACTAGACAAATAGACAAGTAGAGACTAGACAGAGAGACTAGACAGACAGGCGGACAGACGGGCGGGCGGACGGACAGACAGACAGAGAAAGAGAGACAGACAGACAGAAAAAGAGAGAGATACAGACATACATATAAGATAGGAAGATAGCTTTGGATAGGTAGGTAGATAGACAGATAGGTAGGTAGGTAAGGTAAGAAGGTAGATGGATGGGCGGACGGATGGATGGATAGTAGTTAGGTAGGTAATATAATCTAAATAGATAAGCTAGTTGGGAGCCACAATAGCTCAGTGGTTAGTGAACTGGACTACAAAGGACAAGAGGAGGGATTCGATTCCAACCGACGGCGTCCGGTTCACCCAGCCTTTAATGGGTCATCATCATCATCATGTACCCTGCCGGTTGGCGTAGGCGATCATGTCCCTCCACAATCTTCTATCTACAGTACATCGTATCAGTTCTGTTGTTGACTGTTTTCCATGCCATGACACCAAGCTATCCAGTATTTTCTCTCTTTGTCGTCCGCGATCTCTCTTTCCTTTTATTTTGCCAGTTGTAACCAAGTATTCCAACTTTCCTCTTCTCATGATGTGCCCAAAAAATGTTGATTGCTTCTTTCTGATGCTTTTTAAGAGCTCCCTTTTTGTGTTGGCCTCTTTGAGAACTTCCTCATTGGACTTTTTAGCTGTCCAGGGAACTTTCAACATTCTTCTGAGAAATCCCATCTCTGTAGCCTCTAACCGTCTTTTCATTTGTTTGTCTACTGTCCATGATTCGCTTCCATAGGTCAGAATTGGTTCTAAATAGCACCGATGAACTCTCTTTCTCATTTTTATTGACATAGATTTGTTGCATAAGATATTTTTCATTTTCTGAAATGCTATTTTGGCCTGAGCTATTCTGCTTTTTATTTCTGTGGTACATCTTCCATCTGATGTTATTATTGTGCCCAAGTATTTGACGCTCTCCACTTGTTTCAGATTTGTCTTGTTTATTTTTATGCTGCATGATGGTGATCTTTAATGGGTACCGGACTTTTTTCTGGGATAGTAAAGTGGCATGGGCGTAATACCGACCACATTACCCCAGAAATCATGCGCTGAAGGTCTGTAAAATTTATTGTCACCAACACCATATTCCCTATACGCCACTTGGCGTGACGGGGGTACTTTATTTTTTTTTTTTTTTTTTTTTTTTTTTTTTTTTTTGATAAGCTACTTACGTCAGACCACAAACTAGAGGGACTTGTTGGTCTCAAGGCAATACGCCGGACTCGAGACAGAGAGGTTATGGGTTCAAATCCCGGCTACATTGGTTGGGATTTTTATTTAAGACTTCTCTCTACGGCAACCACCCCTGGTCTCAGCAGCGAGGCCCGGCTAGAAACGTCAAGTACTCATCAACGGAAAAAATATGAGTAGCTCCGAAATCGGAGTTATCTGCCTGTGCGGCGAGAGACCCCTGTGCACACGGCTGCAAAGGAAAAATGGATTAACACGCAAAATTCAGTTCCTAGTCTCTTGCGACTTCGTCAGAGGTAAAAGCTGGCAAACGCAACAACATCAGCAACAGCAACAGCAGCAGCAGCAGCAGCAACAGCAACAGCAACAGCAACAGCAACAACAACAACAACAGCAACAACAACAGCAACAGCAACAACAGCAACAGCAACAACAGCAACAGCAACAACAACAGCAACAACAACAACAGCAACAGCAACAACAACAACAACAAACAATACAAATGAGATTTTGGGCCATGTTAAAAGATACAGCAGCCTACTAAAAGTAATCTTGGAGGGGAAAATACAAGGTAAAAGAGGCAGAGGCAGACCAAGACTAACATGGACGAGTAACATCAAAAGATGGACAAGTCAACCTATGACAACCTGCACCATCAAAGCATGAGACAGAGGCAGACCAAGACTAACATGGACGAGTAACATCAAAAGATGGACAAGTCAACCTATGACAACCTGCACCATCAAAGCATGAGACAGAGGCAGACCAAGACTAACATGGACGAGTAACATCAAAAGATGGACAAGTCAGCCTATGACAACCGACACCATCAAAGCATGAGACAGAGGCAGACCTAGACTAACATGGACGAGTAACATCAAAAAGAAAAAAAGACAACAAACTTAATCTAGACTCCGCGCTGCAAGGCAGACAGTCAAAAACAACAAAGTTTGAGTCATAATACGACACAATGCGTGTTCAGTTTAACCATAGCTTTACCACCACGCTACAGTTGAAACAGATAATGCATTATAAACACAGCGACGACTTCTGTGTGCGTGCTGGTTGTTAATACCCACCTAAATGTTATAATATTTAGCTCCAATACTGCTTGATCCACGTTTGTAATCTCGCCCCATGATGCGTGTGGCGACAGACCGATTAATTTTAGTTAAAACATGCGATCTGTCAGCTTCTGGCAGAGGCAGATAGCGAATCTTGTTACTAACGTTGAATGTATCATTATCAAACATATTGTCTGTGGCAATAGCTGATACTGCATGTCTGCCTGTTAATCTGTCTGTCTGTCTGTGTGTCTGTAAGTATGTCTGTCTGTGTGTCTGTAAGTATGTCTGTCTGTGTGTCTGTAAGTATGTCTGTCTGTGTGTCTGTAAGTATGTCTGTCTGTGTGTCTGTAAGTATGTCTGTCTGTGTGTCTGTAAGTATGTCTGTCTGTGTGTCTGTAAGTATGTCTGTCTGTGTGTCTGTAAGTATGTCTGTCTGTGTGTCTGTAAGTATGTCTGCCTGTAAGTCAGTCTGCCTGTAATTCTTTCTGCCTGTAAGTCTGTCTGTCAGTCTGTAACTCTGTCTGTCTGTGGGTCTGTCTGTGGGTCTGTCTGTGGGTCTGTCTGTGGGTCTGTCTGTGGGTCTGTCTGTGGGTCTGTCTGTGGGTCTGTCTGTGGGTCTGTCTGTGGGTCTGTCTGTGGGTCTGTCTGTGGGTCTGTCTGTGGGTCTGTCTGTCTATAAATCTGTCTGTCTGTCTGTAAATCTGTTTATCTGTCTGTAAATCTGTCTATCTGTCTGTAAATCTGTCTGCCTGTCTGTAAATCTGTCTGCCTGTCTGTAAATCTGTCTGCCTGTCTGTAAATCTGTCTGCCTGTCTGTAAATCTGTCTGCCTGTCTGTAAATCTGTCTGCCTGTCTGTAAATCTGTCTGCCTGTCTGTAAATCTGTCTGCCTGTCTGTAAATCTGTCTGCCTGTCTGTAAATCTGTCTGCCTGTCTGTAAATCTGTCTGCCTGTCTGTAAATCTGTCTGTCTGTAAATCTGTCTGTCTGTAAATCTGTCTGTCTGTCTGTAAATCTGTCTGTCTGTCTGTCTGTATGTCTGTCTGTATGTCTGTAAATCTGTCTGTCTGTCTAGTTAGAAATTATGTTTTTTATTATTTATTATTTTTAATACATACATATCATATATACATAATTGAAGAAATACCCCTACTAGACGTACAATCTGACATATACCTGGGCAGTAATATAGACAAAGAGGGAAGAACATAGAATGATACCAAAACAAAGGGTATAAAAAGCAAGAGGAGCATTTGTTGCACTGGAAAATATAAGTCCAAAGAAATTAGGTTAAATACAAAAATACAAATTTTCCCAATGTTTAGTCAGTCTTATTATATGGCTGTGAAACATGGAGAACAACTAAAATGACAATCATGAAGATGCAGACTTTAAAGATGCTTACGCAGAATAAAAGGATGGAAATGACAGGACAAAATCACTAACATAGAATTATGGAAATGTACCAGTCAAATACCAGTGGATAAAGAGATACAGCGAAGACGATGGCGATGGATAGGACACGCACTGTGGAGGCCAACTGAGAGTATTACACAACAGGCCCTTTGTTGGAATCCCCAGGTGAAAAAACAAAGAGGAAGATCAAGGAATTCTTGGAGAAGACAGATGGAAGCAGAGATGAAGATGATGGGGAAGACATGGAACGATCTAAAAAGAATGACAAGAAACAGAACGACTTGGAAAGTGTTTTTGAAGACCCATGCTCCACAGGGAGCTGAAAGTGTTTGTTGAAGACCTATCCTCCACAGGGAGCTGAAAGTGTTTGTTGAAGACCTATCCTCCACAGGGAGCTGAAAGTGTTTGTTGAAGACCTATCCTCCACATGGAGCTGAAAGTGTTTTTGAAGACCTATGTTCCACAGGGAGCTGAAAGTGTTTGCTGAAGACCTATGCTCCACAGGGAGCTGAAAGTGTTTGTTGAAGACCTATCCTCCACAGGGAGCTGAAAGTGTTTGTTGAAGACCTATCCTCCACATGGAGCTGAAAGTGTTTGTTGAAGACCTATGCTCCACGGGGAGTTGAAAGTGTTTGTTGAAGACCTATCCTCCACATGGAGCTGAAAGTGTTTGTTGAAGACCTATGCTCCACAGGGAGCTGAAAGTGTTTGTTGAAGACCTATGCTCCACAGGGAGCTGAAAGTGTTTGTTGAAGACCTATGCTCCACAGGGAGCTGAAAGTGTTTGTTGAAGACCTATCCTCCACAGGGAGCTGAAAGTGTTTGTTGAAGACCTATCCTCCACATGGAGCTGAAGGTGTTTGTTGAAGACCTATGCGCCACAGGGAGCTGAAAGTGTTTGTTGAAGACTTATGCTCCACATGGAGCTGAAAGTGTTTGTTGAAGACCTATCCTCCACAGTTCGCTGAAAGTGTTTGTTGAAGACCTATGCTCCACAGGGAGCTGAAAGTGTTTGTTGAAGACCTTTCCCCCACAGGGAGCTGAAAGTGTTTGTTGAAGACCTTTCTACAACAGGGAGCTGAAAGTGTTTGTTGAAGACCTATGCTCCACAGGGAGCTGAAAGTGTTTGTTGAAGACCTATCCTCCATAGGGAGTTGAAAGTTTTTGTTGAAGACCTATGCTCCACAGGGAGCTGAAAGTGTTTGTTGAAGACCTATCCTCCACAGGGAGTTGAAAGTGTTTGTTGAAGACCTATGCTCCACAGGGAGCTGAAAGTGTTTGCTGAAGACCTATGCTCCACAGGGAGCTGAAAGTGTTTGTTGAAGACCTATGCTCCACATGGAGCTGAAAGTTAGAAGAATTTAAAACACATATCTGTGTGTGCGTTGTATGTTTGTTTCTGCTGAAGGCCTCTTTTGCCGAAACGTCGTTATACTTATTACCTAAAACTTTATGTATACAGTGATTTTTTTTTTCGTTTCTCCTGTCTTTGTATCTTGTCTGTATTGTTTGTCTTTCTGTCTATCTTGTCTTGTCTGTCTTTTCTATCTGTCTATCTCTTTGTCTAGTCTGTTTATCGTGTCTGTCTATCTTGTCTGCCTTGTCTATCTTGTCTGTCTGTCTGCCTTGTCTATCTTGTCTGTCTTTCTATCTTGTCTGTCTGTCTATCTTGCCTGTCTTGTTTGTCTGTCTGTCTATCTTGTCTGTCTGTCTATCTTGCCTGTCTTGTTGTCTGTCTGTCTATCTTGCCTGTCTTGTTGTCTGTCTGTCTATCTTGCCTGTCTTGTTGTCTGTCTGTCTATCTTGCCTGTCTTGTTGTCTGTCTGTCTATCTTGCCTGTCTTGTTGTCTGTCTGTCTATCTTGCCTGTCTTGTTTGTCTGTCTGTCTATCTTGTTTGTTTGACTATCTTGTCTGTCTTGTTTGTCTGTCTGTCTGTCTTGTTTGTCTGTCTGTCTATCTTGTCTGTCTTGTTTGTCTGTTTGTCTATCTTGTCTGTCTTGTTTGTCTGTCTGTCTATCTTGTCTGTCTTGTTTGTCTGTCTGTCTATCTTGTCTGTCTTGTTTGTCTGTCTGTCTATCTTGTCTGTCTTGTTGTCTGTCTGTTTTGTTTGTCTGTCTGCCGTTTCGAGCAGAGTACGGCACATTGGGCTGAGACTCCCAATCTTCATGTCCAACGATCTCCGCATTCAACAGACAGACTGTGCACAGACCGGTGTTTTATCTCGCTCAGACAGACTGTGCACAGACCGGTGTTTTATCTCGCTCAGACAGACTGTGCACAGACCGGTGTTTTATCTCGCTCAGACAGACTGTGCACAGACCGGTGTTTTATCGCGCTAAACATCGCTGTTCTGGACGAGGTTTCAACCTTGACTAGGGAGTTAATGCCTGCTAGTGTTGCTTCTCACCTCATTGTTTTATTAAGTATTTCCCTAGTACTGCCTCTCTTTCTTTCACCCCCTGGTTTCAATGTCATGGGCCTGCTTTGAGATTCTCTTGTCTCTTCTCATTATCATCATCATCACGTGCCATACCGGTTGGCGTAGGCGATCATGTCCCTCCACAATCTTCTATCTACAGTGCATCGTATCAATTCGGATCTTGACTGTTTTCCATGTCATGACACCAAGATATCTAGTATCTTCTCTCTTTGTCGTCCGCGATCTCTCTTTCCCTGTAGTTTGCCAGTTGTAACCAAGTATTCCAACTTTCCTCTTCTCATGATGTGCCAGAAAATGATGATTTTTTTTCTTTCTGATGTTTTGTTGTATTAGGAGCTCCATTTCTTTCTTCTCATCTCATGGTCTAAATATAACCACTTGTTATTAATTATAGATTATATTTTTATGAGCTTTGTCATTTCTCTTACTTCTACACCTCTCCTCCTTGCTCCCTTTCCCAGCCCCTTACAGAATGGTCTTTGTCAGGTCAGACGATCGAGACACGTGACCAAACCATTTCATTTTGTGTTTCTTCACAATAGTCAAAACATCATCATGTACTCCGATTGTTTGTTGTATCCTTTTGTGAACTTTTACATTTGTGATACGATCTAAGTAAGAGATGTCACAACCTTACGATAACATTTGTGATACGATATAAGTAAGAGATGTCACAACCTTACGATAACATTTGTGATACGATCTAAGTAAGAGATGTCCAAAACATGACGATAACATGTGTGATACGATCTAAGAAAGAGTTCTCCCAAACCTCATGATAACCCTTTTCCATAACATATATCGTCTTCTATACTGTTGCTATAATGCTGTATTTGTCTATTAACTGACCCAAATAATATCAGCTCCTCTATCTACAACGAATATCAGAAAACAAACGCCACAATTGATTTAAAATAAAAAGACAAGTTATTGATGCCCCAAAGCGAAATGCGAACGCAGAAATAAAAGAGAAGACGGACATCACGATTAGCAATTTCCTAGCAAGAAATTCGGACACACTAAGACAAGAAGAAATATAAATTAAGATTAGCAACATCAGAAGATTGGGGGAAATCTTATTGAAACAGAGATGAATAAGGAAGGATAACAAAATACTAGAACACGTCTGGGTTACGGCGTATGGGGAATATGGTGTTAGAGACTGTTGTTGTTGTGATCACGAATTTATGAGTAATGTAGTTATTATTATCAAGTGCCGTGCCTCCTGGCGTAGGTGATCATGTCTCTCCACAACTTTTAATCTCGACAGTTATTTATCATTTCTGTTGTTGACCTTCTGCCAAGCCATTCTCTTAAGCTGTCTGATATCTTTTCTCATTGCTTCCCTCTATCTCTTCGTCCCTCAATTTTCCCAGTTGTTACAATATATTCCAGCTGTTCTCTTCTCATTACATGGCCACAAAATGATGATTGTTTCTTCCTAATATTGGAAATTAGCTCTCTTTTTGTTTTGGTCTCTTTCAGAACGTTTTCATTACTCTTCTTTGCTGTCCATTCCATGGTATTCTCAACATTCTTCTGTAAAACCACATTTCTACAGACTCCAGTGATTATCTTGTCTGTTGTCATATTGTCCATGACGCACATCCATATGTTAAGATCTCCGTCCAGCAACTGATCTGGATGAAGCAACCCATAGCTGACCGATCTTGCCAAGATCAGCGAACAACAGAGCTAATAGAGACTCTCCTCCACCTTCCAATTGTGCCCCTTAAAACGAACCACACAATGTGGACAAGAGAAGAGGGAAGGCAATTGGAAACTCAAAAATGCTGACTTCGGATATATCCGGCGCAAATATACAAACAAATAGGCATTTATTTAATCATGCAACCACTCAACCATGGATCCAATAAACAGACCAACAAATAACTGATCCAACCAACCAAATACCAAATCAAGCAAGCAATCAAGCAAACAATCAACCAACCAACCAACCAACCAACCAACCAACCAAGCAACCAACCAACCAACCAACCAAATAACCAACCAACCAACCAACCAACCAACCAACCAACCAACCACCCAACCAACCAACCAACCAACCACCAACCAACCAACCAAACAACCAACCAACCAACCAACCAACCAACCATCCAAGCAAGCAAGCAACCAACCAACCACCCAACCAACCAACCAAATAACCAACCAACCAACCAACCACCCAACCACCAACCAACCAAGCAACCACCCAACCAACCACCCAACCAACCAAGCAACCACCCAACCAACCAACCAACCAACCAACCAACAACCAACCAACCAACCAACCAACCAACCAACCAACCAACCAACCAACCATAAATGATATAAATAAACGCAAACAAAATATCAAACTTCGATTAACTCAACCCAGACCAGGACAGCTGTTTCTCAAGTCGAACACAAACAAGTTGAGCATCAACAAACACGAAAATATCTCCAACAAAACGGCTCCCCCAGCCTGTGACAGCAGCTCCAGAAATGGTTGCCAACGACACGTCTCTAACGGAAGTTACCGCAGTGGTTGGCTATTTTGAAGATGGCGCCTGGTGGGGCCAAGAGAACCACAATTTGAAATGAGATCATCATCATCATGTGCAATATCGATTGGCGTAGGCGATCATGTCCTTCCACAATTTTCTATCCAAAGTACATCATATCAGTTGACTGTTGTTGACTGTTTTCCATGCCATGACACCAAGCTATCCAGTATTTTCTCTCTTTGTCGTCCGCGATCTCTCTTTCCTTTTATTTTGCCAGTTGTAACCAAGTATTCCAACTTTCTTCTTCTCATGATGTGCCCGAAAAATGTTGATTGTTTCTTTCTGATGCTTTTTAAGAGCTGCCTTTTTGTGTTGACCTCTTTGAGAATTTCTTCGTTGGTTTTTTTTTTAGCTGTCCAGGGAACTTTCAACATTCTTTTGAGAAATCCCATCTCGGTGGCCTGTAATCGTCTTTTTATTTGTTTGTTTACTTTCCATGATTCGCTTCCATAGGTCAGAATTGGTTCTATATAGCACTGATGAACTCTAAACAAGAAAGGTCTGAGTCTGAATAGTAAGAAAAGAGAAGTAATGGTTATATCGAAGAAACAATCATCACCATCATGCAGCATAAAAGTAAACAGGACAAATCTGAAACAAGTGGAGAGCGTCAAATACTTGGGCACAATAACATCAGATGGAAGATGTACCACAGAAATAAAAAGCAGAATAGCTCAGGCCAAAATAGCATTTCAGAAAATGAAAAACGTCTTATGTAACAAATCGTTGTCAATGGAAATGAGAAAGAAAGTTCATCTGTGCTATATAGAACCAATTCTGACCTATGGAAGCGAATCATGGACAGTGGACTAACAAATGAAAAGATTAGAGGCCACAGAGATGGGATTTCTCAGAAGAATATTGAAAGTTTCCTGGACAGCTAAAAAGACCAATGAGGAAATTCTCAAAGAGGCCAACACAAAAGGCAACTCCTAAAAAACATCAGAAAGAAGCAATCACCATTTTTCGGGCACATCATGAGAAGAGGAAAGTTGGAATACTTGGTTACAACTGGCAAAATAAAAGGAAGAGAGATCGCGGACGACAAAGAGAGAAAATACTGGACAGCTTGGTGTCATGGCATGGAAAACAGTCAACAACAGAACTGATACGATGTACTGTAGATAGAAGATTGTGGAGGGACATGATCGCCTACGCCAACCGGTATGGCACATGATGATGAACAACAATGAACAACAAGAAAATGTGAAGAAAAAAAAAAGACTATTCTCTCCTCCTCTCACCTCGTTCATGATGTATTAAAATATAACTAATCTTACGACAGTCGAGTCCAGATGAGGGGAATATATAACAACTTTCTCTCTGACAGAGTAAGAGTCTAATCAATCAAAGTAATTGAGGCCGATCCTCTTAAATGTTTCCTTTGGTCACGTCACTCAATGCCCTCGCCTGCTGGAATCAAAGACAATTAGATATTAAGTGCACTCATCCAGCCTGCACTCGTTTTGGTCTCGTCCACTGGGGAGTCCCGAGAACGTTGATGTGATCTGTGTTCGTTGTGTCTGTCGTTTGATGTCAGGTGTTTTTGATGGTGTGGGGAGGCGAGTGTGGGGAGGTGTGTGTGGAGGAGCGTGGGGAGACGAGCGTGGGGAGACGAGCATATGGAGAAGCGTGTGTGGAGAGGCGTGTGTGGAGAGGCGTTTGTGATGGGAGATATGTGGGTAGAGAAGTGTGTATGGGAGGCGAGTGGGGAAGTATGTGTGGGGAGCTGTGTGTGGGAGTGTGTGTGGGGAGACGAGCATGTGGGAAAGACGAGTGTTGGGAAGTGTGTGTAGATAGGTATGTGTTGGGGGACGTGTGAATTGGGAAGTTTGTAAGAAGGTGTGTGTAGTGAGATGTGGGTGGCGAGGGTGTGTGTTGGAAGGTGTGTGTGTAGGGAGGTGTATGTATGGAGCTGTGGGTGGGGAGGATGTGTGTAGGAAGGTGTGTGTGTAGGGAGGTGTATGTAGGGAGCTGTGGGTGGGGAGGGTATGTGTAGGAAGGTGTGTGTAGAGAGAAGTATGTAGGGTTAGGTATCTGTTTTTAAAATGTGAGGAGCTGTGTGTGTGTAAATATGTGTAGTGGACCCTGTATATGTAGACGGCCATTATTTTACGTGTATATAATAGTGCTACAAAATAGTAAGAAAACAGAAGTAATGGTTATATCGAAGAAACAATCATCACCATCATGCAGCATAAAAATAAACAGGACAAATCTGAAACAAGTGGAGAGCGTCAAATACTTGGGCACAATAATAACATCAGATGGAAGATGTACCACAGAAATAAAAAGTAGAATAGCTCAGGCCAAAATAGCATTTCAGAAAATGAAAAATAGCTTATGTAACAAATCTGTGTCAATAGAAGTGAGAAAGAGAGTTCATCAGTGCTATATAGAGTCAGTTATGACATAGACTATGGAAGCGAATCATGGACAGTAGACAAACAAATGAAAGGACGATTCGAGGCCACAGAGATGGGATTTCTCAGAAGAATGTTGAAAGTTCCCTGGACAGCTAAAAAGACCAATGAGAAAGTTCTCAAAGAGGCCAACACAAAAAGGGAGCTCCTAAAAAACATCAGAAAGAAGCAATCAACATTTTTCAGGCACATCTTGAGAAGTGGAAAGTTGGAATACTTGGTTACAACTGGCAAAATACAGGTAAAGAGAGATCGCGGACGACAGAGAGAGAAGATACTGGATAGCTTGGTGTCATGGCATAGAAAACAGACAACATCAGAATTGATACAATGTGCGGTGGATAGACGATTGTGGTAGGACATGATCGCCTACGCCAACCGGTGTGACACATGATGTTGTATATATGAACACACATATACAAGTGTGTATTTTTGCAAAATTTGAAGGAAATCACAGTTTTATTTACCAAAAAAACCCATGAAATGTGATCAAATATAAACTGTTTCACCCGTGATATATACTATACTCACCCTCACATATCATCCCCACAACTTAGCTGCTGTGAGGATACTCAACCGCTACCGTTCCATTCTCCTCTCTGATCCCACTACCCGTCTACTTTTTAGTGATCCCCCGATGATCGCCTTTAAGCGCGACAGGAATTTGAGAGATATTTTGGTTAGGAGCCATCTCCCTTGCTCCCACCCTCAACACTTCGGTACGGCCCCTTGTGGTCGAAACTGTATTACCTGTGCCTATGTGCTCCCTGCTGACTCGGTTTTGTTCCCTAATGGACGGTTCGAGATCAAGCATAGCTTCACATGTGTGTCCCGCAACATCATTTATGCATCATATGCCAACGATGCCATATGACCTATATTGGTGAGTCTGGAAGAAGATTAGCGGAAAGATTTTGTGAACATCTACGTGATGTCCAACAAAATACTGGTACTCCGGTATCTTCCCACTTCAACTCCCCTGATCACAAGGGCAAAGACGACATCCGTGTCACTGGTATTGTCCTTTGTCACTCTGGCGACCGCAGCCGCTATACTTTGGAAAATCGCCTTATAGTCCAGTATGGTTCGCTGACCCCGAGAGGTATGAATGTATCACACTCATACGCATAGTTTCTTTTTGCTTGCTCCTTCCCTTTTGCATAGCCTTCTCTACTACACATATTTGGGTTCTTTGGTCTACTTACTATGCCATACTTTTTATAGTTCTTCTCCTCTAGTCCCTTATGAGACACTTCGGTTTTCTCCTCTATAAAAAATTTTTTTTCTGTGCTTCTTACCCCTCATTTATTTTTACTGTACCCCACTCTCAGACATGTCACTCTTAGCGTCTTTTTACACCTGTCAGACTACTATTCGATTCTTTCTCCTTTGTGTTTGCACACTGACCCCTGTGTTTACTCATCTGGTTCTGTTTACATTTACGCACTTTTCGCACGATTTTCGACGTTCACGACAGCCGCACTTGGTTATGATTTTATTTTGGATTTGACAGGATAGTTTTACTTTTTGTTGTTGTTTTCTTTAACACATTTCGATTGTTTTTGTTTTGGTTGTTTCGTTATTAATTTGTGTGTGTGTGTTTTTATTGTTTGTTCCTGATGAAGGCCTATTGAGCGAAACGTTGTTTAGTCTGTGTCGTCCACTTGTCACGTAAAGCTTCTTACATACCTTTTTTTATTTTTTAATTTTTCCTCACCCGTGATATGTGATTTGCGAAAATTGCCACAACTGTGGGGTTTCTATTGCCCTGCGAGGGGTTTCATGAATGTCCAAATGATGGAGATGGCTTCTCTTGGCATTTCCAACCCTAGAGATAATCGTAACTTTCCTAAAGGCGATCACAACCCGGCATTTGAGAGATTTGGGTGAATTAAGGACGGGATGCCTTAGAAGTGCAGTGTGTTATGATGACGCTTTAGGATTCAAGCTGGCCTGGATGACATATGATGGTATTCTCTGATGACATGTGATGGTATTCTCTGATGACATGTGATGGTATTCTCTGATGACATGTGATGATATTCTCTGATGACATGTGAAATTGTTGATTATGTTACTACATAACGTCTATTTGTAGATTGTGTTACTTCAATATTTGTAGATTGTGCTACTTCAATATTTGTAGATTGTGCTACTTCAATATTTGTAGATTGTGCTACTTCAATATTTGTAGATTGTGCTACTTCAATATTTGTAGATTGTGCTACTTCAATATCTGTAGATTGTGCTACTTCAATATCTGTAGATTGTGCTACTTCAATATCTGTAGATTGTGCTACTTCAATATCTGTAGATTGTGCTACTTCAATATCTGTAGATTGTGCTACTTCAATATTTGTAGATTGTGCTACTTCAATATCTGTAGATTGTGCTACTTCAATATCTGTAGATTGTGCTACTTCAATATTTGTAGATTGTGTTACCTCAATATTTGTAGATTGTGTTACCTCAATATTTGTAGATTGTGTTACTTCAATGGAGGAAGTAAGGAGGGAAGGAAGGAAGTAAGGAGGGAAGGAAGGAGGGAAGGAAGGAAGGAAGGGAGGGAGGGAAGGAAGGGAGGGAGGGAGGGAGGGAAGGAAGGGAGGGAGGGAGGGAGGGAGGGAGGGAAGGGAGGGAGGGAGGGAGGGAGGGAGGAAGAGGAGGATGGAGGGAAGGTGGAAGGAAGGAAGTTTAATTATACTGTTTATGTACAAATTGTACATATTCAATGTGTTATTTTACACTTCAAAGTGTACATATTTTTGTGTACAAAATGCGTACGTCTGTTTTCCTGGTAGATGAACCCTATAAAATGTGCTACTGTGTCAAAGATGCTGGGTGGTGTACAGGTAAGGCGACAACCTGTGGACAGTAACGTCCGCGGTTCGATTCCCGCTATATGTGGTTTGGGTCTTTCACTTCAAAACCGTGGTTTCCTAGTGGCCTAACCACCTTTTGGCAACTGGGTCTTGGGAAACCTCTCAGATAACGGATGTCTAGCCCTCTCAGATAACGGATGTCTAGACCTCTCAGATAACGGATGTCTAAACCTCTCAGATAACGGATGTCTAGACCTCTCAGATAACGGATGTCTAGACCTCTCAGATAACGGATGTCTAAACCTCTCAGATAACGGATGTCTAGCCCTCTCAGATAACGGATGTCTAGACCTCTCAGATAACGGATGTCTAAACCTCTCAGATAACGGATGTCTAGACCTCTCAGATAACGGATGTCTAGACCTCTCAGATAACGGATATCTAAACCTCTCAGATAACGGATGTCTAGACCTCTCAGATAACGGATGTCTAACCCTCTCAGATAACGGATGTCTAACCCTCTCAGATAACGGATGTCTAACCCTCTCAGATAACGGATGTCTAACCTCTCAGATAACGGATGTTTAACCCTCTCAGATAACGGATGTCTAACCCTCTCAGATAACGGATGTCTAACCCTCTCAGATAACGGATGTCTGAACCTCTCAGATAACGGATGTCTAAACCTCTCAGATAACGGATGTCTAACCCTCTCAGATAACGGATGTCTAACCCTCTCAGATAACGGATGTCTAAACCTCTCAGATAACGGATGTCTAACCCTCTCAGATAACGGATGTCTAACCCTCTCAGATAACGGATGTCTAACCCTCTCAGATAACGGATGTCTAACCCTCTCAGATAACGGATGTCTGAACCTCTCAGATAACGGATGTCTAAACCTCTCAGATAACGGATGTCTAACCCTCTCAGATAACGGATGTCTAACCCTCTCAGATAACGGATGTCTAAACCTCTCAGATAACGGATGTCTAAACCTCTCAGATAACGGATGTCTAAACCTCTCAGATAACGGATGTCTAAACCTCTCAGATAACGGATGTCTAAACCTCTCAGATAACGGATGTCTAAACCTCTCAGATAACGGATGTCTAAACCTCTCAGATAACGGATGTTAGGTAGACAGAACGAGCCAATGATCACGAATCAACAACAATATCTTGACTGAACGAACTGCATGTCAAATCTGGGGGCGTCCAGAAAGAAGTGATACGTGGCGAGACTTTCATCATCTTCTTTTCTCTTTCTCACTGATACCTAAAAGGTGTCGTGGTTTATATCATTTGTCGTTCTTGAGCTGCTCGAACTGTCTGAATTAGTGATTTTCCTTTGTTGTTACATGTCTCTGTCACTGCATCAATCCTGTGCTGAAGTCGGATGTGTTGGGCCGAAAGGTACAAATATCACAGTTATACTGCAAACCACAACACAACGTAGACACGTCCACTTAACGTCCTTTTAAGGGCGGATGACGAAGAGGAATTCTACAGTCTACGAATACTCTAGAATACTTTAGTCATCGGGCGAACGTAAGCAAGCAATGCAGCTATCCATCTTCTTTTGGATCTTCTTTTGGATCTTCTTTTGGATCTTCTTTTGGATCTTCTTTTGGGTCTTCATTTGGATCTTCTTTTGGATCTTCTTTTGGATCTTCTTTTGGATCTTCTTTTGGATCTTCTTTTAGATCTTCTTTTGGATCTTCTTTTGGGTCTTCTTTTGGATCTTCTTTGGGTCTTCTTTTGGATCTTCTTTTGGGTCTTACTCTTGGGAATATAAACAAAAGCCGTCTCCATGGTGTGGGCATTCGTGAAACCCCACGGAGGGCAAATGTGGGGAAAACAAAACAATTAAAAAAATCAACACTCCCTTATATATTTTATTATTTGTATTTATGTTGTTTATCTCCGACATGTAGCACATCTCTCATTCGTGTCATCATTTCATCCCTTATCCCTCTGTTTATTTCTCCTTCATTGACTTGTCACACTCTCCTAACTGTACACTCCACGACTTGCAGTCGAAAACTCCCTCAGTCCCTCCCTCCCACCCGCAGTCCCTCCCTAACTCCCTCCCTCCCTGACTACCTCCCTTCCTAATTCTCTCCATATCTCCCTAACTCACTCCCTCTCTAACTCCCTCACTCTCTAACTCCCTCCCTCCCTAACTCTCCCCTCTGTCCCTCTCTCTGTCCCCCCCAACTCCCTCCCTCTGTTCATCCCTCTGTCCCTTCCTAACTCTCTTCTCAGTCCTCCCTTCCTCCCTCTGTCCCTCCCTCTGTCCCTCCCTCCCTAACTCCCTCCCTCCCTGACTACCTCCCTTCCTAATTCTCTCCATCTCTCCCTAACTCACTCCCTCTCTAACTCCCTCACTCTCTAACTCCCTCCCTCCCTAACTCTCCCCTCTGTCCCTCCCAACTCCCTCCCTCTGTTCATCCCTCTGTCCCTTCCTAACTCCCTTCTCAGTCCCTCCCTCCCTCCCTCCCTCTGTCCCTCCCTCCCTCCCTAACTCCCTTCCTAAATCCATCCCTAACCCCTCCCTAATTCCCTAACTCCCTCAATCTTTCCCTCCATAACTCCCTCCCTCAGTCCCTCCTTACTCCCTCCCTCTGTCCCTCGCTAACTCCCTCCCTCCCTCTGTCCTTCCCACCCTCTGTGCCTCCCTCCTCTGTCCCTCCCGCACCTTGTCCCTCCCTCCCTCTGTCCCTCCCTCTGTCCCTCCCGCACCCTGTCCCTCCCTCTGTCCCTCCCGCACCCTGTCCCTCCCTCTGTCCTTCCCACCCTCTGTGCCTCCCTCTCTCTTTCCCTCCATAACTCCCTCCCTCAGTCCCTCCTTACTCCCTCCCTCTGTCCCTCCCTCCCTCCCTCCCTAACTCCCTTCCTAAATCCATCCCTAACTCCCTCCCTAATTCCCTAACTCCCTCAATCTTTCCCTCCATAACTCCCTCCCTCTGTCCCTCCTTACTCCCTCCCTCTGTCCTTCCCACCCTCCCTAACTCCCTTCCTAAATCCATCCCTAACTCCCTCCCTAATTCCCTAACTCCCTCAATCTTTCCCTCCCTAAATCCCTCCCTCAGTCCCTCCTTACTCCCTCCCTCTGTCCCTCCCTCCCTCCCTAACTCCCTTCCTAAATCCATCCCTAACTCCCTCCCTAATTCCCTAACTCCCTCAATCGTTCCCTCCCTAACTCCCTCCCTCAGTCCCTCCTTACTCCCTCCCTCTGTCCCTCCCTCCCTCCCTAACTCCCTTCCTAAATCCATCCCTAACTCCCTCCCTAATTCCCTAACTCCCTCAATCTTTCCCTCCATAACTCCCTCCCTCAGTCCCTCCTTACTCCCTCC
Organism: Megaustenia siamemsis; assembly: GCA_032433765.1. Classification (NCBI taxonomy): domain Eukaryota; kingdom Metazoa; phylum Mollusca; class Gastropoda; order Stylommatophora; family Ariophantidae; genus Megaustenia; species Megaustenia siamemsis. The sequence goes on from JAVIAB010000105.1 coordinate 5,240,115, forward strand.
CTCTGTCCCTCCCTCCCTCCCTAACTCCCTTCCTAAATCCATCCCTAACTCCCTCCCTAATTCCTAACTCCCTCAATCTTTCCCTCCATAACTCCCTCCCTCAGTCCCTCCTTACTCCCTCCCTCTGTCCCTCCCTCCCTCCCTAACTCCCTTCCTAAATCCATCCCTAACTCCCTCCCTAATTCCCTAACTCCCTCAATCTTTCCCTCCATAACTCCCTCCCTCGGTCCCTCCTTACTCCCTCCCTCTGTCCCTCGCTAACTCCCTCCCTCCCTCTGTCCCTCCCTCCCTCCCTAACTCCCTTCCTAAATCCATCCCTAACTCCCTCCCTAATTCCCTAACTCCCTCAATCTTTCCCTCCATAACTCCCTCCCTCAGTCCCTCCTTACTCCCTCTGTCCCTCCCTCCCTCCCTAACTCCCTTCCTAAATCCATCCCTAACTCCCTCCCTAATTCCCTAACTCCCTCAATCTTTCCCTCCATAACTCCCTCCCTCAGTCCCTCCTTACTCCCTCCCTCTGTCCCTCCCTCCCTAACTCCCTTCCTAAATCCATCCCTAACTCCCTCCCTAATTCCCTAACTCCCTCAATCTTTCCCTCCATAACTCCCTCCCTCAGTCCCTCCTTACTCCCTCCCTCTGTCCCTCCCTCCCTAACTCCCTTCCTAAATCCATCCCTAACTCCCTCCCTAATTCCCTAACTCCCTCAATCTTTCCCTCCATAACTCCCTCCCTCAGTCCCTCCTTACTCCCTCCCTCTGTCCCTCGCTAACTCCCTCCCTCCCTCCCTCTGTCCTTCCCACCCTCATTCCCTCCCTCTATTCCTCCCGCACCCTGTCCCTCCCTCAGATCGCCAATTACACAATCAGACTTCCCTGACACACACATGACGTCACATCCGCTGTCTACAACCATCGCCATCACCCCCAAACTCCCCTGATTCTTCACCCAATCAACAATCACCACTTCACAACAATCACTGACGATTATATCGACCTCAAACCACCCCCTATAACCGCACTTCCCTGCAATCACACATGACGTCCATGTTTGCAAGGAATATATCGGACAGTCCACAGATCCTTCTCAAACGCATTGATTTTGTTCTTCATCCCACAGAGCTAGAGATATTCCCCCCATGACAGATAGATCGCCGATCAGCTGAAGAATTTGCTTCACTTTTTACAGCATGGGAAGAACAGATGTTCTCAATGACGTAGTTCCGGAATAAATCGATGTCAGCGATGAGTTAATAGAGGAATAGGAGGAAGAATTTGTGACAAGTGGGTGTTAGAATGTGACAGGACGTTTGAATGTTAAAGTTGTGACAAAATGTGACACATCGTGGCAGGATAAAGGGGATTTTTTAACTGAGGAGGAAGCGAGGGTTATATCGAGGGATGGTGGGGTTTTGGGGTTTATATGGTGTGGTTTTGGGGTTTTTTAAGTGGTGGGGTTGGGGGTTTAAGTGGTGGGGTTGTGGGTTTTAATGGTGGGGTTTAATGGTGGGGTTGTGAGTTTAAGTGGTGGGGTTGTGGGTTTTAATTGTGAGGTTGTGGTTTTAGTGGTAGGGTTTGGGGGTTTAAGTGGTGGGGGCTTGGGGGTATAAGTGGTGGGGGCTTGGGGTATAAGTGGTGGGGGTTTGGGGTTATAAGTGGTGGGGGCTTGGGGGTATAAGTGGTGGGGGCTTGGGGGTATAAGTGGTGGGGCTTGGGGGTATAAGTGGTGGGGGCTTGGGGGTATAAGTGGTGGGGTTTTGGGTTTAATTGGTGGGGTTTGGGGGTTTAAGTGGTGGGGTTTTGGGTTTAAGTGGTGGGGTTTTGGGTTTAAGTGGTGGGGTTTTGGGTTTAAGTGGTGGGGTTTTGTGTTTAAATGGTGGGGTTGTGGGTTTCAAATGGTGGGGTTGTGGGTTTCAAATGGTGGGGTTGTGGGTTTAAATGGTGGGGTTTTGGGTTTAAATAGTGGCTGGTTTGTGGCGGGGCAGGGAAATTGATGGGCGTATAGAGAAATAGAGAGAGACTGACAGAAAAAGGATACACAAAAAGACAGACAAATAGACAGATAAGGTGTGTGGGTGGTTGGTTGAGTAGACAGACATAATGTGTGGGTGGTTGGTTGAGTAGACAGACATAATGTGTGGGGAGTGAGTGAGTGGATGATAATATGGATGCGTGGAGTGATACACAAGCAAAAAGAGAATAGATTATTAAATTAACATGTGAAAGGCAGAATAGACAGAACAGACAGCGAGAGAGAGAGAGAGAGGGGGGGAGAGAGAGACGTGTGGAAGTACGAATAGGAAATACAAAGAGTAAACGAAGAGTAGAGGAAAGACTTAGGGACAGACAAAGATAGTAGGAAGCAGAGAGACAGACAGACAAAGATAGTAGGAAGCAGAGAGACAGACAGACACCAGATATTAGGAAGCAGAGAGACAGACAGACACAAGATAGTAGGAAGCAGAGAGACAGACAGACACAAGATATTAGGAAGCAGAGAGACAGACAGACACAAGATAGTAGGAAGCAGAGAGACAGACAGACACAAGATAGTAGGAAGCAGAGAGACAGACAAAAATAGTAGGAAGCAGAGAGACAGACAGACACAAGATAGTAGGAAGCAGAGAGACAGACAGACACAAGATAGTAGGAAGCAGAGAGACAGACAGACAAAGATAGTAGGAAGCAGAGAGACAGACAGACAAAGATAGTAGGAAGCAGAGAGACAGACAGACAAAGATAGTAGGAAGCAGAGAGACAGACAGACAGAGAGACAGACAGACACAAGATAATAGGAAGCAGACAGACAGACACATGATAGAAAGCAGAGAGACAGACAGACAGAGAGACAGACAGTGAGACAGACAGAGAGACAGACAGAGAGACAGACAGACAGAGAGACAGTCAGACAGAGAGACAGACAGAGAGACAGACAGACAGAGAGACAGACAGTGAGACAGACAGAGAGACAGACAGACAGAGAGACAGACAGACAGAGAGACAGACAGTGAGACAGACAGAGAGACAGACAGAGAAACAGACAGACAGTGAGACAGACAGAGAGACAGACAGACAGAGAGACAGACAGACAGAGAGACAGAGAGACAGACAGACAGAGAGAGAGACAGACAGACAGAGAGAGAGAGAGAGACAGACAGACAGACAGACAGACAGACAGACAGAGAGACAGACAGACAGACAGAGAGACAGACAGACAGACAGAGAGACAGACAGACAGACAGACAGAGAGACAGACAGACAGAGAGAAGACAGACAGAGAGACAGACAGACAGAGAGACAGACAGACAGACAGACAGACAGACAGAGAGACAGACAGACAGAGAGACAGACAGACAGAGAGACAGACAGACAGAGAGACAGACAGACAGACAGACAGACAGACAGACAGAGAGACAGACAGACAGAGAGACAGACAGACAAGACAGACAGACAGACAGAGACAGACAGACAGACAGACAGAGAGACAGACAGACAGACAGACAGACAGACAGACAGACAGACAGACAGACAGACAGACAGACAGAGAGACAGACAGAGAGACAGACAGACAGAGAGACAGACAGACAGAGAGACAGACAGACAGACAGAGAGACAGACAGACAGACAGGGAGACAGACAGAGAGAGAGAGAGACAGACAGACAGACAGAGAGACAGACAGACAGAGAGAAATACAGACAGAGAGACAGACAGACAGACAAGGAAGTGGCTAGATGTGTACATGGATCGATAAATAGACAGACAAACACCACACACAGACTGTGGTTGGTGAGACGGCCACCCGGCTGACGACAAGGTGTCTTGGGTTAGATCGCCGAGCGACGGGTAACGCTCCCGTATTCGGAGACAGAATTACGACTCTGGCGTTATGCTGGCCATGTAACAAACGAGCGGACAGGTTGGCTAGCTGTGCTGTCGTTGAGGACGGGCAACCAATGAATCGGGCGGACATCATCAATGCCCTCCGAGATGTGGGAAGAGCACATGACTTCGACAACCATGAGTCCACGTCACTCCTTCGGATGCAAGAGATGGGAGTTAAGATGGGCACAGCCAGAAACGAGAAACTTAGTGGCCGTGTAAGAAGACTTATCAACCAACACAAAACTGGAGTCGTCAGTCGCTGGACGGGACTTGCTGAGGAGGGGATCTGAGCACCTATGAACCGCAAATAGCTCAATGTAACAAATAAGAGCCAAAAATACAGAAACGAACGGCACATCCCATATATGCAACACAGAGCGACGGTATTCTTTCCTTCCTTGCTTCTCCTTTCTTTTCTTTGTTTCCTGTTCCGAACACTCTCACTTCTCCTTTCTCTCTTTATACATCTATCCGTTTCTCTCTGTTCCCTCTCTCTTTCTCTCTCTACATTATATATATATATATATATATACTCTACAATACAATCTTCATCCCAACGTTGTGCTACCAATGCCATACCTGGACCCTAGATGCAAGAACAATAAGGAAAATAACCTCTACTGAGATGAAATGTGTTAGAGGAATGACAGGAAACAGTCTGAGAGATAAGATCAGAAATGAAGAACTGAGAAAAAAGTTAGGAATAGCCCCCGCCATAGAATATATAAAGAAACAACAGATAAAATGGTTTGACGACGTAATAAAGAAGAAATATCAAAACACAACACAACGAGCCTTCAATAAACGTTAAGAGAACATCAGACCCAAGGGCGACCACAAAATTACGGATTGATGGAATATTAGAAACACTAGGAAACACAGCAGGAGAGGCCAACAGAAGAGCAAAAGATGGATTGATGGAATATCAGAAACACTAGGAAACATAACAGCAGGAGAGGTCAACAGAAGAGCAAAAGATGGATTGATGGAATATTAGAAACACTAGGAAACATAACAACAGGAGAGGCCAACAGTAGAGCAAAGATGGATTGATGGAATATTAGAAACACTAGGAAACATAACAGCAGGAGAGGCCAACAGAAGAGCAAAAGATGGATTGATGGAATATTAGAAACACTAGGAAACATAACAGCAGGAGAGGCCAACAGAAGAGTAAAAAAGTGGATTGATGGAATATTAGAAACACTAGGAAACATAACAGCAGGAGAGGCCACAGAAGAGCAAAAGATGGATTGATGGAATATTAGAAACACTAGGAAACATAACAGCAGGAGAGGCCAACAGAAGAGTAAAAGATGGATTGATGGAATATTAGAAACACTAGGAAACATAACAGCAGGAGAGGCCAACAGAAGAGCAAAAGATGGATTGATGGAATATTAGAAACACTAGGAAACATAACAGCAGGAGAGGCCAACAGAAGAGCAAAAGATGGATTGATGGAATATTAGAAACACTAGGAAACGTAACAGCAGGAGAGGTCAACAGAAGAGCAAAAGATGGATTGATGGAATATTAGAAACACTAGGAAACATAACAGCAGGAGAGGCAACAGAAGAGTAAAAGATGGATTGATGAATATTAGAAACACTAGGAAACGTAACAGCAGGAGAGGTCAACAGAAGAGTAAAAGATGGATTGATGGAATATTAGAAACACTAGGAAACATAACAGCAGGAGAGGTCAACAGAAGAGTAAAAGATGGATTGATGGAATATTAGAAACACTAGGAAACATAACAGCAGGAGAGGTCAACAGAAGAGTAAAAGATGGATTGATGGAATATTAGAAACACTAGGAAACATAACAGCAGGAGAGGCCAACAGAAGAGCAAAAGATGGATTGATGGAATATTAGAAACACTAGGAAACATAACAGCAGGAGAGGCCAACAGAAGAGCAAAAGATGGATTGATGGAATATTAGAAACACTAGGAAACATAACAGCAGGAGAGGCCAACAGAAGAGCAAAAGATGGATTGATGGAATATTAGAAACACTAGGAAACGTAACAGCAGGAGAGGTCAACAGAAGAGCAAAAGATGGATTGATGGAATATTAGAAACACTAGGAAACATAACAGCAGGAGAGGCCAACAGAAGAGTAAAAGATGGATTGATGGAATATTAGAAACACTAGGAAACGTAACAGCAGGAGGGTCAACAGAAGAGTAAAAGATGGATTGATGGAATATTAGAAACACTAGGAAACATAACAGCAGGAGAGTCAACAGAAGAGTAAAAGATGGATTGATGGAATATTAGAAACACTAGGAAACATAACAGCAGGAGAGGTCAACAGAAGAGTAAAAGATGGATTGATGGAATATTAGAAACACTAGGAAACATAACAGCAGGAGAGGCCAACAGAAGAGTAAAAGATGGATTGATGGATATTAGAAACACTAGGAAACATAACAGCAGGAGAGGTCAACAGAAGAACAAAAGATGGATTGATGGAATATTAGAAACACTAGGAAACATAACAGCAGGAGAGGGCAACAGAAGAGCAAAAGATGGATTGATGGAATATTAGAAACACTAGGAAACATAACAGCAGGAGAGGTCAACAGAAGAGCAAAAGATGGATTGATGGAATATTAGAAACACTAGGAAACATAACAGCAGGAGAGGTCAACAGAAGAGTAAAGATGGATTGATGGAATATTAGAAACACTAGGAAACATAACAGCAGGAGAGGCCAACAGAAGAACAAAATATGAATGATTTAAATAAAAAAATAGGAACATTAAAGTTAGAGAGACCAGAAAAAAAAATCACAGATTATATCTCCCCTCCACACTGAAAGACAAAAGAGGAAGGACAGAAGAAGAAAGTAGAATTATATTATCAAGCTATGTTTCAGAGGAAGATTAATAAACAATGCTATCTCATCAAACGTAAGTGACAGACAATAGAAAAGGACGAACAGACAGAGAGAAAGACACCTGAACGATCTCAAACACAAAATCAGTGCCTGATCAATACTAAAAGATGTCAGAAGCTTGAAGCAGCACTTAGATAATGGCTGCAACTGGGTGTTTATCTAACGCGACCCATCTTGTTTGCTGTTTTCAGAACGTGTTGTGTTTAACTTAGATCCAAGATGCCATCACAGGAATTACTTGTTTGGACGAGGGAAGTCCGGAACGGGAGAAAGGATGCAAAGCCGGTTTAAAGTCTGTATTGCAGTTTCTCCTCCTGAGTGGGGATCATTGGGAGACAGATTCAGTTTGTGAAATTTTCTCTTTTCTCTTATTTGTGGTTTTCTCTCCCTTTTGAGGATTACAAACATGATGTTTTCTTATTTAAGAGAAATGCTTCTCTGTGTAACATCACTTATCTGAAGATCTGACATGACGCAATAATCTATCATCATGAATCATCATCATCATCATCATGAATCATCATCATCATCATGAATCATCATCACCATCATCATGAATGATCATCATCATCATCATCATCATCATCATCATCATCATCATGAATCATCATCATGAACCATCATCATCATCATCATGAATCATCATCATGAATCATCATCATGAATCATCATCATCATCATCATCATGAATCATCATCATCATGAATCATCATCATCATCATCATCATGAATCATCATCATCATCATCATCATGAATCATCATCATCATCATCATGAATCATCACCATCATCATCATCATGAATCATCATCATCATCATGAATCATCACCATCATCATCATAATCATGAATCATCATCATCATCATGAATCATCATCATCATCATGAATCATCATCATCATCATCATCATCATGAATCATCATCATGTTGACTTACTTTCTGTTTTTTTTAGGAGTTCCCTTTTTGTGTTGGCCTCTTTGAGAATGTCATCGTTGGTCTTTTTAGCTGTCCAGGGAACTCTCAACATTCTTCTGTGCGATCCCATCTCTGTGTCCTCTAATCGTCTTTTCATTTGTTTGTTTACCCATTCCGATCTATAGATTTGTAAAGACAAGTGAACAGAAAATAAAACTAGAAACTGTGGGACTGGTTGGTCTGGAGGCAAGACGCCGGCCTCGAGACAAAGAGGTGTGAGTTCAAATCCCGGCTGCACCGGTTAGGGTTTTTATTTATCATTTCTCTCTGCGGCAATCTCCCCCTGGTCTCAGAAATCATAAATAAAAATCCAAAACGGTGTAGCCGGGATTTGAACCCACAACCTCTCTGTCTCGAGGCCGGCGTCTTGCTCCAGACCAACCAGTCCCCGAGAATCTATAGATGAATGTGGTCTACTAGTCATGATTTACTTCCATAGGTCGGAAGTGGATTTATATTGTACCGATGAACTCTCTCTCTCACGCCCATTGCCATAGACTTGATGCTAGACAAGACGTAGTAGAGGGCTAGAGGTAGGACGCCGGTCTCAGAAAAGGAAGGATGCACGTTCAAAACCCATAAGAAGCGGTTGTCATTTGTCAAAAATAGGAAAAATTAATCCGTGATTTCTTTATGACGGTAGCCGCGGTAGCTCAGTAGTTAGTGAACTGGACTACAAAGGACAAGGAGTAGGGTTCAATCGAAACCGACGGCTTCCGGGTTCACCCAGCCTTAAATGGGTACCGGATTTTTTTTCTGGGAAAGTAAAGCGGCACGGGCGTAATACGACCACATTATCCCAAAAATCATGTGCTGAAGGTCTGTAAAATTTATGGTCACTAACACCATATTCCCTATACGGCATTTGATGAGGGTACTTTAGTTACTTTTTTTATGACGTTACCTCCCCTGATATCTTGGGTGGTGAGATTCGAAGTCTAGCCCTCTTGGATAACGGCAATAAACAGGAGGTCCCGTGTGCACTCGATCACGTTAAAGAACCCGTGGCAGTTAAACTTAAAAAGTGTAGACATAAATTGGCTACAACCAGATCACATTGTGGGTGCCAGGCCGTGTTACGGTGTTCGTGCACGTGAGCCAGGATTATCCACGAGATTCGCGAACGGGGATATCGAAGCACCTATGGGCTAGTCTGGTGTGCAGTGGTGATGATCCTAACTTCAAAGAAAAAAATGTTCTGCTTTTCTTTGTGTGTTGCTTCTCGTGTTATTGTGTCCAATAACTCGAGACTACATTATCACGTTCCTCTTGCAGTTTCCTCATATTCCGAGTCCGGCTTGTTGCAGGAGCTACTGAGTTAAGTGCTCTGTACACACCGTGAGGTGTGTGTCTCATCCGTTTTGATCCTGCTTCGATATCCCGCTTGTTTACGATGAATGATGATATCGTATGACAGGGAACAGTTGGCTGTGTTCACTTTCTGCGCGGTTTCGCCTTATGTCTTTTGCGTGTGTTGAGACTGCTACGATGGGGACTACAGTTACCTTTCTTTGTTTGGGAGATGAGTTAGTAATTCGGATGATTCCACTGGCACGGGCGGTTGAGCAATTATGGATTTTAATTCGTTTGCTGTGATACCGGGGCCTTCCATAACCAATAACCAATAACCAATAACCATAATAACCCAAAGGAAGTTGATCGATGGCTTGAACAAGCTGTAAAAGTTTTGTTATGGAAACAGAACCATAGATTTTAGAAGCAGTGATCTCTGCAATATGTGCCATTTTGGCATGCAAGGTTTCTGTTTTTGAGATTGTGGTTCTGCCCTATGTGCCGTCTTCGGCTCGAAAGGACAAATAGATAGATATGACCCTATGTATATGTATAGTGAGATTGACCCTATGTATATGTATAGTGAGATTATTTTAAGATCCATAAGGGGTATGCCTGGAATAACAATTGGAGGTCATAATATAAATAATCTAAGGTATGCTGATCTAAAAGTAAAAGTAAAGTACCCCTGTCACGCCACGTGCCGTATAGGGAATATGGTGTTAGTGACCATAATTTTTACAGACCTTCAGCACATGATTTTTGGGGTAATGTGGTCGGTATTACGCCCGTGCCGCTTTACTTTACAAAAAAAAAAATCCGGTAGCCATTTAAGACTGGGTGAACCCGGAAGCCGTCGGTTGCGATCGAACCCTACCTCTTTATCGTTTGTAGTCCAGTTCACTAACCACTGAGCTATCGCGGCTCAGGCTATGTAAATGTATAGTGAGATTAAGTTAAGATGCAAAAGGGGCATGCCTGGAATAACAATTGGAGGTCATAATATAAATAATCTAAGGTATTTTGATGGTACAGTCTTAATCGCTAAGAGTGAAAATGAGTTACAAGAAATGTTGGACATTATAGTGAAGGAAAGCAAAAAATAAAGGACTCAGCCTTAATAGCAAAAAGACAGAGGTAATAGTAACAACAAAGAAAAGGTCATCACCGCCGTGCACAAAAAAATACAGGGGAACAATATTAAAACAGGTAAATAAATTTAAATATTTGAGAACTTTGTTAACCTTAGACGGAAGATGTACAAAAGAGGTGAGATGTAGAATGGCTCAGGCAAAAGCAGCTTTCAAAAATGAGGAAGATACTGTGGAATCCATTTTTGACAACAGAAACAAGAAAAAGAGTTCTTAAATGTTATGTAGAGCCAGTCTTAACATACTGAAGTTAATCATGGACAATAGGACAACAGACAAGAAAACTAGGCTCTAGAAATGTGGTTTTACAGAAGAATATTGAGAATACCATGGATAACTAAAAGAGTAAAGACAATTTTCTTAAAGTGGCCATAGCAAAAAGAGAGCTAATGTCCAATATTAGGAAGAAACAATCATCATTTTTTGGCCATGTAATGAGAAGAGAACAGCTGGAATATATTGTAACAACTGGGAAAATTGATGGACGAAGAGATAGAGGGAAGCAAAGAGAAAAGATACCAGACACCTTAAGAGAATGGCTTGGCAGAAGGTCAACAACAGAAATGATAAATAACTGTCGAGATCGAAAGTTGTGTAGTGACATGATCACCTACACCAGCAGACCCGTTACTTGATGATGATGATAGTGGTAGTATTGTTGTAGTTGTTTGGGTAGTTATCAAATAAGATTTTATGCGCATATTTATTCAATTATACTTCGTGTTGTGCCGTGATGACTCAGACTTAGATCCAATATCTACTCACATATTTATTCAATTATACTTCGTGTTGTGCCGTGATGACTCAGACTTAGATCCAATATCTACTCACATAAAATGATCGTTATTTTGAAACTAGACAAATATGAATAAATAATGTGTTCATATGTTCGGAATTGGAGTCAAAAACGATGTCCTAACATCATCACGCGCTATATATTTTAAAAAAAATATGACGATCATCATTTTCAGGAGGACGTGAACTTCCGGTCAATATGGTGGATAGGCGGCAGGAACCATTCAAGGCTATGTATGAAAGTGTTCCTTGTTGCACGTTCCTTATATTCCAGGTTCGACTTTTTGCAGGAGCTACTGAGTTAAGTGCTCTGTGCACACCGTGAGGTGTGTGTCTCATCTGTTTTGATCATGTTTCGATATTCCAATTGTTTACGATGAATGATGATATCGTATGACAGGGAACAGTTAGCTGTGTTCACCTTCTGTGCGGTTTCGCCTTATTTCTTTTGGCGTGTGCTGAGACTGCTATGATGGGGACTACAGTTACCTTTCTTTGTTTGGGAGATGAGATATTAATTCGGATGATTCCGCTGGCACGGGCGGTTGAGCAATTATGGATTTTAATGCATTTGCAGTGATACCAGGGTCTTCTATAACCAAAGAACCAACGAATAAACCAGACAAAATACGGACCAGATTTTGTCCATTTTCTCGAGGAAATATATTTCTTCATAATCTAAAAGTTTGCCATGGGTTGTATTTCTCATGCCAAATTTTAAATATTTTCACAAACTGTTAAATGGCTTCAAGAGAAATGGTTTTTCTGTAATTAAATCTGGCTAATTAAATACAAGCGATAAAACAATGCTAGCGCAGAACATTAATGAGGTTGCCTGGTTGTCATTTCAATGCTAATCATGATTTAGATTATTGACACTGGATAGTTTACAATTTCATAGGAAGCGGAAATAGAATAAAGAAAAAAAAACGATAAATTAGTTGGGATTTGTTCATTTGTGACACGTCAAAAGCTTCCGTGTAATATACATATTCATGAATATCTCTCTCTCTCTCTCTCTCTCTCTCTCTCTCTTGCGATCAGGACTCAGAGTAGGACTCCAGACTCTCGCACGAAGACAGCTGTCTGTTTAAGCCTGTTAGATCCACTTCGCTTGAATACCTGTTAAAACGTTGCACTGTGTTCTGCGCCAGTGGCCCAGTGCATCCGATTTCAGCCAGCATTTTGTTCAGGTTTGCTTTCCTTAGCCTTTGATTGTCCCCAATCTTCCTGCAAGGCAGCAGATGATCTTTTCTGTAGGGGGATTCTGCCCTTAGTTGGTCGGCCCTCCCAGGTTTACGAGCACCATCTGCCCGAGTCACTAGAGGTGACTAACACAGACATGCGACTTGTAATATGAGGAAACTGCAACAAGGAACACTTTTCATGCACAGCCTCCAACTGTTCCCACCGCCTATCCCCATTTACCAAGTAAGTCACGTCCTCTTGAAAATAAATTAATGAATCTGATGTAATAATAAGACTTCCGGTCAATATGGCTGATAGGCGATAGGAACCGTTGAGACAGTGTCTGAAAAGTGTTTCTTGTTGCAGTTTCCTCATATTCCAAGTCCGGCTTGCAGCAGGAGCTACTGAGTTTAGTGCTCTGTGCACACCGTGAGCTGTGTGTTTCATCCGGATCGTGTTTCTATATTCAGATTGCTAACGATGAATGATGATATCGTATGACGAAGGACAGTTCAGCTGCGTTCACTTTCGGTGCTGATACGCCTTATGTCTTTTAGCGTGTGCTGTAGCTGATATGATGGGGTTGACAATTAGATTAATGGGAGAATTAGGTGCGTGTGAGTTTGGGTTTGAGAGCTGCGATAGTGTTGTTTAGAGATAGACTCAAGATGCAACAAAGCTTGTCATATCATTGGACAGTTATCACCACTATTGTCCAACAAGAAATAACTCTAGAGGCAAAACGGGCACTCTACAATACAATCTTCATCCCAACGTTGTGCTACCAATGCCAGACCTGGACCCTAGATGTAAGAACAATGAGAAAAATAACCTCTACTGAGATGAAATGTGTTAGACGAATGACAGGAAACAGTCTGAGAGATAAGATCAGAAATGAAGAACTGAGAAAAAAGCTAGGAATAGCCCCCGCCATAGAATATATAAGGAAACAAAAGATTAAATGGTTCGGCCACGTGACAAGTCAGAAAGATCAAAACACAACACAACGAGCCTTCAACAAACGTTGTGAGAACACCAGACCCAAGGGTCGACCACGAAAAAGATTGGTCGATGGAATATTAGAAGCACTAGGAAACATAACAGCAGCAGAGGCGAACAGAAGAGCAAAAGACCGCAAATTATATCTCCCCTCGACGCTGAAAGGCAGATGAGGAAAGGAAGAGAAGAAGACCTCTCTTTTTGCTTTGACTTCTTTCAGAACGTTTTCATTACTCTTCTTAGCTGTCTATAGTAATCTCAACATTCTTCTATAAAACCACATTTCTACAGACTCCAGTCATTTTCTTGTTTGTTGTCCTATTGTCCATGATTCACATCCACATGTTAAGACTGACTATATGTAATTATAATTAAATAACATGTAGACTAATTACAGGAGAAATCCTTGATTATTTTAATACAATTTTTTTGAGTTTCTGGTCCGGTGTTGTTTGTCACAATTCTGGCATCATTTGTTGATTCATCGCCATTACTTGAAGGAAGTCTGCGAGCTGAAAGGGAAGTCCCGAAACAAAATCTATATATAGATTTGTAGTGACGCTACACAAGACATTAACCAAGAGACATCATCATCATGTACCCTGCCGGTTGGTGTAGGCGATCATGTCCTTCCACAATCCTCTATCTACAGTGCATCGTATCAGTTCTGTTGTTGACTGTTTTCCATGCCATGACACCAAGCTATCCAGTATTTTCTCTTTTTGTCGTCCACGATCCTCTCTTTCCTTTTATTTTGCCAGTTGTAACCAAGTATTCCAACTTTCCTCTTCTCATGATGTGCCCGAAAAAATGTTGATTGCTTCTTTCTGATGTTTTTAGGAGCTCCCTTTTTGTGTTGGCCTCTTTGAGAACTTCCTCATTGGTCTTTTTAGCTGTCCAGGGAACTTTCAACATTCTTCTGAGAAATCCCATCTCTGTGGCCTCTAATCGTCTTTACATTTGTTTGTCTACTGTCCATGATTCGCTTCCATAGGTCAGAATTGGTTCTATATAGCACCGATGAACTCTCTTTATCATTTTTATTGACATACATTTGTTACATAAGATAATTTTCATTTTCTGAAATGCTATTTTGGCCTGAGCTATTCTACTTTTTATTTCCGTGGTACATCTTCCATCTGATGTTATTATTGTGCCCAAGTATTTGACGCTCTCCACTTGTTTCAGATTTGTCCTGTTTATTTTTATGCTGCATGATGGTGATGATTCTTTCTTCGATATAACCATTACTTCTGTTTTCTTACTATTCAGACTGAGACCTTTCTTGTTGCTTTCTTCCACTATTATGTCTATCACACAACCAAGAGACAAGAGATAGATATAAGGTGTAACAAAGCAAGCCAAGTTATAGGCCAAGTATCAACACTATTGTAAAACAAAGCAATAACTACGGAAGCAAAAAGGGCAATATACAAATCAATTTTTCTACCAACTCTGTGCTATCAGTGCCAGAATTGGACGCTGGACTCTAGAACAATAAGAAAGATAACGACCACCGAAATGAAATGTGTCAGAAGAATGACAGGAAACAGCTTAAGGGACAGAGTAAGAAACACTGACCTGAGGAAGAAACTCGAAATTGAACCAGCCATCGAATACATAAAGAAACAACAGATAAATTGGTTCGGCCACATAACAAGACAGAAAGAACTAACAATGAATCAAAGAGCCATTAACAAACGCTACGAAAACGCCAGATTAAGAGGAAGACCGAGAAAGAGATGGATAAAGGGAATACTAGAGTCAATAGGAGGGATAACACCAGAAGAGGTCAACAGAAGAGCAAAGAATCGCAGATTGTATCTCCCTCGACGCCAACGGCAATAAAGGAAGGATAGAAGAAGCAGAAGAAGAAGAGGAGTGAAGTTTCAGCTTAGCGGGAAGTCCCGAATATGGATAGAATATCATCGGCTGTCTAAAGCTGTTTAAGGTGGAAAAGTAATTGAAAGTGGTACGTGTGGGGTTGGGGTTGATACTCAGAATAGTATAGAAGTGTGTGCATCTTTAAATAACTTAAAATTCCAGAATATGTGAATATTTGTAGCAGTGGTGTTATTTGTAGTAGCAGTGGTGTTATTTGCAGTAGCAGTGGTGTTATTTGCAGTAGCAGTGGTGTTATTTGCAGTAGCAGTGGTGTTATTTGCAGTAGCAGTGGTGTTATTTGCAGTAGCAGTGGTGTTATTTGCAGTAACAGTGGTTTTATTTGTAGCAGTGGTGTTATTTGTATCAGTGGTGTTAATTGTAGCAGTGGTGTTATTTGTATCAGTGGTGTTATTCATAGCAGTGGTGTTATTCATAGCAGTGGTGTTATTCATAGCAGTGGTGTTATTCATAGCAGTGGTGTTATTTGTAGCAGTGGTGTTATTTGTAGCAGTTGTGTTATTTGTAGCAGTTGTGTTATTTGTAGCAGTTGTGTTATTTGTAGCAGTGGTGTTATTTGTAGCAGTGGTGTTATTTGTAGCAGTGGTGTTATTTGTAGCAGTGGTGTTATTTGTAGCAGTGGTGTTATTTGTAGCAGTGGTGTTATTTGTAGCAGTGGTGTTATTTGTATCAGTTGTTGTGTTTGTAGCAGTGGTTGTTATTTGTAGCAGTGGTGTTATTTGTATCAGTGGATGTGTTTGTAGCAGTGGTGTTATTTGTAGCAGTGGTGTTATTTGTATCAGTGGTTGTGTTTGTCGCAGTGGTGTTATTTGTAGCAGTGGTGTTATTTGTAGCAGTGGTGTTATTTGTATCAGTGGTTGTGTTTGTCGCAGTGGTGTTATTTGTAGCAGTGGTGTTATTTGTAGCAGTGGTGTTATTTGTATCAGTGGTTGTGTTGTCGCAGTGGTGTTATTTGTAGCAGTGGTGTTATTTGTATCAGTGGTTGTGTTTGTCGCAGTGGTGTTATTTGTAGCAGTGGTGTTATTTGTAGCAGTGGTGTTATTTGTATCAGTGGTTGTGTTGTCGCAGTGGTGTTATTTGTAGCAGTGGTGTTATTTGTATCATTGGTTGTGTTGCCGCAGTGGTGTTATTTGTATCAGTGGTATTTGTATCAGTGGTTGTGTTTGTCGCAGTGGTGTTATTTGTAGCAGTGGTGTTATTTGTATCAGTGGTGTTATTTGTATCAGTGGTTGTGTTTGTCGCAGTGGTTGTGTTTGTCGCAGTGGTGTTATTTGTAGCAGTGGTGTTATTTGTAGCAGTGGTGTTATTTGTATCAGTGGTTGTGTTGTCGCAGTGGTGTTATTTGTATCAGTGGTTG
>JAVIAB010000105.1:5264059-5384059 GCA_032433765.1 Megaustenia siamemsis
ATAACACCCATTACAGACAGACAGACAGACAGACAGACAGACAGACAGACAGACAGACAGACAGACAGACAGACAGACAGACAGACAGACAGACAGACAGACAGACAGACAGACAGACAGACAGACAGACAGACAGACAGACAGACAGACAGACAGACAGACAGACAGACAGACAGACAGACAGACAGACAGACAGACAGACAGACAGACAGACAGACAGACAGACAGACAGACAGACAGACAGACAGACAGACAGACAGACAGACAGACAGACAGACAGACAGACAGACAGACAGACAGACAGACAGACAGACAGACAGACAGACAGACAGACAGACAGACAGACAGACAGACAGACAGACAGACAGACAGACAGACAGACAGACAGACAGACAGACAGACAGACAGACAGACAGACAGACAGACAGACAGACAGACAGACAGACAGACAGACAGACAGACAGACAGACAGACAGACAGACAGACAGACAGACAGACAGACAGACAGAACCATTACTACACCCATTGATATAACAGGAGGAGTAAGACAGGGATGCATCCTATCACCAAGCTTGTTCAATCTATACACTGAGCAAATCTTTAAAAACATCTCAGAGATGCCAGGCCTAAACATTAATGGAAAGATAATCAATAACCTAAGATATGCTGATGATACTGTACTACTAGCAGAAAATCCTAAAGACCTACAACAATTACTTAATGAAATAAACATGACAAACAAAAAATATGGACTAGATATGAATATCAAAAAGACTAAAACTATGATCATAAACAAAGAAAATACTCAAAACCCACAAGCGGATATCAAAATTGAAGGAATAAACCTGCAGACAGTTCAGAACTATAACTACCTTGGACATACTATAACCAGTGATGGAAAATGTACAACTGAAATAAACAAAAGAATAGGAATGGCAAAAAGTAATTTTAATGACATGAAGGACATCATCATCATGTGCCATACCGGTTGGCGTAGGCGATCATGTCCCTTCACAATCTTCTATCTACAGTGCATCGTATAAGTTCTGTTATTGACTGTTTTCCATGCCATGACACCAAGCTATCTAGTATCTTCTCTCTTTGTCGTCCGCGATCTCTCTTTCCTTTTATTTTGCCAGTTGTAACCAAGTATTCTAACTTTCCTCTTCTCATGATGTGCCAGAAAAATGTTGATTGCTTCTTTCTGATGTTTTTTAGGAGCTCCCTTTTTGTGTTGGCCTCTTTGAGAACTTCCTCATTGGTCTTTTTAGCTGTCCAGGGAACTTTCAACATTCTTCTGAGAAATCCCATCTCTGTGGCCTCTAATCGTCTTTTCATGTGTGTGTCTACTGTCCATGATTCGATTCCATAGGTCAGAATTAGTTCTATATAGCACCGATGAACTCTCTTTCTCACTTCTATTGACATAGATTTGTTACATAAGATATTTTTCATTTTCTGAAATGCTATTTTGGCCTGAGCCATTCTACTTTTTATTTCTGTGGTACATCTTCCATCTGATGTTATTATTGTGCCCAAGTATTTGACGCTCTCCACTTGTTTCAGATTTGTCCTGTTTATTTTTATGCTGCATGATGGTGATGATTGTTTCTTCGATATGACCATTACTTCTGTTTTCTTACTATTCAGACTGAGACCTTTCTTGTTGCTTTCTTTTACTATTACGTCTATCATTTCTTGTAGTTCATTCTATGTCTCTGCTATTAAGACTGTGTCATCCGCATATCGCACATTATTTTTAATTAAATTAAGCATAGACTAAAGCATAGTTTGAGCCGCGATAGCTCAGTGGTTAGTGAACTGGACTACCACGGACAAGGGGTAGGGTTCGATCCCAACCGACGGCTTCCGGGTTCACCCAGCCTTAAATTGGTACCAGATTTTTTTCTGGGAAAGTAAAGCAGCACGGGCGTAATACTGACCACATTACCCCAAAAATCATGTGCTGAAGGTTTGTAAAATATAGGGTCACTAACACCATATTTCCCTATACGCCACTTGGCGTGACGGGGGTACTTTACTTTACTTTTTTTTTTTAAACCATAGTTTACAGAGGAGATCTTTTGTTCTTATTTTTAGTTCTCATTTAGCTCGAAATTATTTTCTTTTTTTTATTTGTTGTTTTAAATACATATCTGTGTATGTGTGTGTTGTATGTTTCTCCATCATCATCATCATCGTTTGCCGTCTCCACACCGAAGGTTGGCTACCATGGATCGCCATTCTACTCTCTGCTTCTTGCTTTGATGGTGCAGGTTGTCATAGTTTGACTTGTCCATCTTTTGATGTTACTCGCTCATGTTAGTCTTGGTCTGCCTCTGACCTCTTTTGCCTTGTATTTTCCCTTCTGATATTACTTTTAGTAGGCTGTTGTGTCTTTTAACGTGCCCCGCAAATTTCATTTGTCTTGTCTTAATTGTATTTAGTAGTTCTCTTTTCATTTTTAGTCAAAGGCTTTAATTTTCTGTTCTGTTTTCTTGTCTAATGTCCATGCTTCTGCTCCATAGAAGAATATTGAGAAGATGTAACATATTTCTATTCTTAATTTCAGCCCTGCGGTTATTTGTTTTGATGTTAGTATATTTTTCATGGCATTAAAATTACTTGTTGCCATTCCTATTCTTTTGTTTATTTCAGTTGTACATTTTCCATCACTGGTTATAGTATGTCCAATGTAGTTGTAGCTCTGAACTGTCTACAGGTCTATTCCATCACTGGTTATAGTATGTCCCAGGTAGTTGTAGCTCTGAACTGTCTCCAGGTCTATTCCATCACTGGTTATAGTATGTCCAAGGCAGTTGTAGCTCTGAACTGTCTCCAGGTCTATTTGATCACTGGTTATAGTATGTCCAAGGTAGTTTTAGCTCTGAACTGTCTCCAGGTCTATTTGATCACTGGTTATAGTATGTCCAAGGTAGTTGTAGCTCTGAACTGTCTCCAGGTCTATTTGATCACTGGTTATAGTATGTCCAAGGTAGTTTTAGCTCTGAACTGTCTCCAGGTCTATTCCATCACTGGTTATAGTATGTCATAGGTAGTTGTAGCTCTGAACTGTCTCCAGGTCTATTCCATCACTGGTTATAGTATGTCCAAGATAGTTGTAGCTCTGAACTGTCTCCAGGTCTATTCCATCACTGGTTATAGTATGTCCAAGATAGTTGTAGCTCTGAACTGTCTCCAGGTCTATTCCATCACTGGTTATAGTATGTCCCAGGTAGTTGTAGCTCTGAACTGTCTCCAGGTATATTCCATCACTGGTTATAGTATGTCCAAGGTAGTTTTAGCTCTGAACTGTCTCCAGGTCTATTCAATCACTGGTTATAGTATGTCCAAGGTAGTTGTAGCTCTGAACTGTCTCCAGGTCTATTCCATCACTGGTTATAGTATGCCCAAGGTAGTTTTAGCTCTGAACTGTCTCCAGGTCTATTCCATCACTGGTTATAGTATGTCCAAGGTAGTTTTAGCTCTGAACTGTCTCCAGGTCTATTCCATCATTGGTTATAGTATGTCCAAGGTAGTTGTAGCTCTGAACTGTCTCCAGGTCTATTCCATCACTAGTTATAGTATGTACAAGGTAGTTTTAGCTCTGACCTGTCTCCAGGTCTATTCCATCACTGATTATAGTATGTCCCAGGTAGTTGTAGCTCTGAACTGTCTTCAGGTCTATTCCTTCAACAGTGATATATGTTTGTTCCTGTTGAAGGCCTATTATGCCGAAACGTTTTCTAATTTGTGTCGAATAATTATTGCGACTAAGAAACAACAAAGAACTACAAGAACTAGCAGAAAGTCGTCAATCATGGACAACTATGCATTCCGCTTCGTAATCGACCTGTAGGAATAAAAATGAAAACTTTACGAAAAAGGACACTGCACAAAAAAGCACAAACCGATCACTCAAAATGTCATTGAACCGGTCGTCCTCTGCTCTTAATACTAGCCACCCAACCTCATCACACCACTCGATCCCAACAAGAAATTTGAGAATTAGCAATTCATTTTCTTTCGATGTTTAAATTTTAAATTCAAGAAAAAAAGTGAAAGAAACATACAAAAATAAATGCAGGAAACATGTTTTTGTAGTCGCTTGTTTGAATAAAACAGTTTGGCTGCAAAACGCTGTCCGTGTTTTTTTGTTTTGTTATCAACGTCTGGTTGGCCAGATCCGATTTCTTGCCAGTTGGGTTTTTTCTTATCTTTATTTGGTTGGACGGTTCTGCACGCCGTTGGGTGAGATTTTGACCCTTATTTGTATACATCTGACATGCGCATTAGGCTTGTGACGTGTGCTTCCGCTTTCTTTCTATCTTTTTTGTTCTCTCTCTCTCTCTCTCTCTGTCCATAAAATATCATCATCATTATCTAGTGCCGTGCATGTTGTCGTTGGCGATCATCTCTATTCACAACTCTCGCTGGTTCTTGCATGTCATAATTTCAGTCGGTGAACTTTTATTAAGTGCAAGGCGTCAAAATACTTGGCCACAATAACATCAGATAGGAAGATGTACAATAGAAATAAAACGCAGAAAAGCTCGGGCCAAAATAAAAATTCAGAAAATAAAAAAAACGTCTTCTGTAACAACTCTATATAAATAGAAGTGAGAAAGAGAGTTCATCGGAGCTATATAGAGCCAGTTCTGACCTATGGAAGCGAATCATGGACAGCAAAAAAAATGAAAAGACGATTAGAGGCCAAAGAGATGGGATTTCTCAAAAGAATGTTGAAAGTTCCCTGGACAGCTAAAAAGACCAACGAGGACATTCTCAAAGAGGCCAACACAAAAAGGGAGCTCCTAAAAAACATCAGAAAGAAACAATCAACATTTTTCAGGCACATCATGAGAAGAGGAAAGTTGGAATACTTGGTTACAACTGGCAAAATACAGGGAAAGAGAGATTGCGGACGACAAAGAAAGAATACTGGATATCTTGGTGTCATGGCATGGAAAACAGTCAACAACAGAACTGATATGAGGTGCTGTAGATAAAAGATTGTGGAGGGACATGATCGCCTACGCCAACCGGTATGGCTAATGTTTATGATATTAAGTGCTATTTGTATCAGCTGTTTAATTTTGTTTCTCTTGGTTTTTCTCTGCTCTTCTTTCCAATAACTTTCCCCTTTGTTATAATATTCTCATACCTTCTTTCCAATAACTTTCCCCTTTGTTATAATATTCTCATACCTTCTTTCCAATAACTTTCCCTTTGTTATAATATTCTCATACCTTCTTTCCAATAACTTTCCCCTTTGTTATAATATTCTCATACCTTCTTTCCAATAACTTTCCCCTTTCTTATAATATTCTCATACCTTCTTTCCAATAACTTTCCCCTTTCTTATAATATTCTCATACCTTCTTTCCAATAACTTTCCCCTTTGTTATAATATTCTCATACCTTCTTTCCAATAACTTTCCCCTTTCTTATAATATTCTCATACCTTCTTTCCAATAACTTTCCCCTTTGTTATAATATTCTCATACCTTCTTTCCAATAACTTTCCCCTTTCTTATAATATTCTCATCATACCTTCTTTTCTTTCCGTCCATCCCTCCCTTTATTTGGACAGAAGCTGAGAATATATGGGATAAGATCGTAAGAAAGAAAATAAACATAACATAGTATAGTGCATCTTGACACACAGAAAGACAAACAACAGCGTTTCGGCAAAAGTCTTCATCAGCAGGAGGAAACTCTTTGTACAGAGCATCGCAGCAAGAGGCAATCTGATCATCAGAAGTGAACCTCGTCGAGCAAGTGTTTCGGTCCGTAAGCTTCTTGACACTCTAGGGGAGACGCGCCCGCCCGGGTCAAGACTCCCAGACGTCGACCTCCTGCTGCATTGCCTCTAAGGATTACACAGTATGTTCGGCACAAAATAACTAAACTTAATATACAAAACTCTCGAAAATAGTTTCACTAACCTAAGACTTTATTAGGTTAAGGTTAAGTACGAGACTTGAACCGGCGTCTTAGCACGCGAGTTGTCCACCCACATGTGCTCGGCCGCCTATCCAGAACTGTTCGGAGACTTCCGGACAGTGTTTTGCTTCAAGCATCGAAATTCACGATGCTCCACAGGGAGCTGAAAGTGTTTGTTGAAGACCTATGCTCCACAGGGAGCTGAAAGTGTTTGTTGAAGACCTATGCTCCACAGGGAGATGAAAGTGTTTGTTGAAGACCTATGCTCCACAGGGAGCTGAAAGTGTTTGTTGAAGACCTATACTCCACAGGGAGCTGAAAGTGTTTGTTGAAGACCTATGCTCCACAGGGAGCTGAAAGTGTTTGTTGAAGACCTATGCTCCACAGGGAGCTGAAAGTGTTTGTTGAAGACATATGCTCCACAGGGAGCTGAAAGTGTTTGTTGAAGACCTATGCTCCACAGGGAGCTGAACGTGTTTGTTGAAGACCTATGCTCCACAGGGAGCTGAAAGTGTTTGTTGAAGACCTGTGCTCCACAGGGAGCTGAAAGTGTTTGTTGAAGACCTATGCTTCACAGGGAGCTGAAAGTATTTGTTCAAGACCTATACTCCACAGGGAGCTGGAAGTGTTTGTTCAAGACCTATGCTCCACAGGGAGCTGAAAGTGTTTGTTGAAGACCTATGCTCCACAGGGAGCTGAAAGTGTTTGTTGAAGACCTATGCTCCACAGGGAGCTGAAAGTGTTTGTTGAAGACCTATGCTCCACAGGGAGCTGAAAGTGTTTGTTGAAGACCTATGCTCCACAGGGAGCTGAAAGTGTTTGTTGAAGACCTATGCTCCACAGGGAGCTGAAAGTGGTTGTTGAAGACCTATGCTCCACAGGGAGCTGAAAAGTACAAGAAGAAGAAATTTAAAAAAATACTATTATGTCCTCATACCTTCAAAACACTATTACTAACCGGAAGGTTATAAATCGCCATGACAGACATCCAAAAATAGGCATTCTGGGAAAACCAGAAGTCTTGGTATCAATCGTCAGTCAAGCGGTATGCTAATTCCTTAAGTCGTACAGTAGAAGGCGCAATTTTGTGATTGTCTTTTTTCTTTCTGGTAAATTGGCGGTGGTTTTGTCCTTCAATCGATAAGACGGTGATTTGTGCTGCACACTCAAACGGAAAGGTCTTTGAACCGGAAGTGGAATTTGGCGGGTTGGAAGTGATACGGAAATGACATCTTCGAAAGTTTATACAAAATGTGGAGCTCTGTAACGGAATGAAACGAAACTAATCTTTGCAGAAACAAAGTCGAGGTTTTTAATGTTGTTATTTTGTCTTTTAAAGATTAGATGAATCTGTTTGTGAGTGGTGTTTGAGCGTATGTTGTGTGAGAAGTGTTTGGGTTGTATGTGTGATTAAATTGTGCGGTAGATTTGTGTGAGTGCTAGTGGTTGTTTAAGTGTGTGTGTGGTGTACGTCTGTATATAGAGTCTCCTATCGTAATATATTTACAAGTGTGCCTATATATATATATATATATATATATATATATATATATATATATATACAGACAGCAAAGAATAGTATTAAAACCGACCTGGCAAAGACTAACACAAAAAGAGATACAATTTAAGAAGAATTTTTGGCCAACTGTATATATATATATATATTCTGAACTATATAAGTGAATAATGGATCATCATCACCATCATCAAGTATCGGGCCTGCTGGCGTAGGTGACCATGTCTCTCCACAACTTTCGATCTCGACAGTTATTTATCATTTCTGTTGTTGACCTTCTGCCAAGCCATTCTCTTAAGCTGTCTGGTATTTTTTCTCTTTGTTTCCCCTCTATCTCTTCGTCCCTCAATTTTCCCAGTTGTTACAATATATTCCAGTTGTTCACTTCTCATTACATGGCCAAAAAAAATGATGATTGTTTCTTCCTAATATTGGAAATTAGCTCTCTTTTTGCTTTGACCTCTCTCAGAACGTTTTCATTACTCTTCTTATCTGTCCAAGGTATTCTCAACACTCTTCTGTAAAACCACATTTTTACCGACTCCAGTGATTTTCTTGTCTGTTGTCCTATTGTCCATGATTCACATCCACATGTTAAGACTGGCTCTACATAACATTTAGGAACTCTTTTTCGTGGACAGTAGACAAACACATGAAAAGACGATTAGAGGCCACAGAGATGGGATTTCTCAGAAGAATGTTGAAAGTTCCCTGGACAGCTAAAAACACCCAACAAAAAATTATCAAAGAGGCCACAAAAAGGGAGCTCCTAAATTCATCAGCAAGAAACAATGAACACTTTTCGGGCACATCATGAGAAGAGGAAAGTTGGAATACTTGGTTACAACTGGCAAAATAAAAGGAAAGAGAGATCACGGACGACAAAGAGAGAAGATAGTTGATAGCTAAGTGCGATGACATGGAAAACAGTCAACAACAGAATTGATATGATGGAAGCTGGACAGAAGATTGTGGAGGGACACGATCACCTACGCCAATGGTATGGCACATGTTATTGATGATATATGTATCTCTCTCTCTCTCTCTCTCTCTCTCTGCGATCAAGACTCAATCAGAGTAGGATTCCAGACTCTCTCATGAAGTCAGCTGTCTGTTTAAGCGAATCGATTGCCCCATATAGTTTCTCTTCCAGGGAGGTGGGTGTGGACCACATTGCTCTTCTCAGGTCTGTGTACTGGAGGCAATCCTGTAGAACATATTTTGTAGTCATATTGTCCAGTGTACAGTGGCATAGGCTGGTTGTACCTATTTTGAATTTGGTGAACATGTGATTTCTCATTCTATTGTGGCCAGTGCGTAGGCGAAGTATGATGACTTGATCCCTCCTTGATAGTTGGAGGTATCCGTCACTCTCGTTATACTTTGGGTGTTCTCGTTTCCATTTTTTATGATACTGGCCTTTGAGGATGGATTACATAAAGTATAGAAGGGAATTGCACACTGAGAGATGTGGACGTAGAATTAGTGCAGTACGGTACGCAGAGAGAGAGAGAGAGAGAGAGAGAGAGAGAGAGAGAGAGAAATGACGTGAAAGAAAGATAATGACGTGGTGAGCGAGATATGGTTGGGAAGGAACAACGAATAGAGTCAGTTGGAGATCGGCAGCGATACAGAGCGATTGACTAGAGCCATGGGAGGCAGGAGTGATCGTAGAGAAATATGAAGCGAAGCGGCTGAGATGGAACCCAAGGGCTAGCCCGAGTCAAAGGAAGGACATGGGGACAGGATTGACCAGCAGAGGAGAATTAATCAGCTGAACTCAGCGACAGATATTTGCGAATGGACGATTGCTGATAGAGCCGGTAACATAAATAGTTAGAATAGGGAGGTCAGTTTGATGGGGAACGGATCAGGTTGAATTAGTTGTCAACAGAGATAGTTAGAATAGGATGGGCCGTTCAATGGGGAACGGACCAGGTTGAATTATTTGTCAACAGAGATAGTTAGAATATGATGGGCCGTTCGATGGGGAACGGACCAGGTTGAATTAGTTGTCAACAGAGATAGAATAGGATGGGCCGTTCGATGGGGAACGGACCAGGTTGAATTAGTTGTCAACAGAGATAGTTAAAATAGGATGGGCCGTTCGATGGGGAACGGACCAGGTTGAATTAGTTGTCAACAGAGATAGTTAGAATAGGACGGGCCGTTCGATGGGGAACGGACCTGGTTGAATTAGTTGTCAACAGAGATAGTTAGAATAGGACGGGCCGTTCGATGGGGAACGGACCAGGTTGAATTAGTTGTCAACAGAGATAGTTAAAATAGGATGGGCCGTTCGATGGGGAACGGACCTGGTTGAATTAGTTGTCAACAGAGATAGTTAGAATAGGATGGGCCGTTCGATGGGGAACGGTCCAACGTAGGATAGCAGTGAATATTAATAAATATAGGATGAGAATAAGATAGAATAATAAATAGAGGATGAAGTAGGAGTGGAATTGAATAAATAAACTTTGATTATTTTATCAAGATGTATGAATCTATAAGAACTGACTAGTAGAAGAAACAATAAAAAAAAGAGAAAGCTGCCGATCAGTGATCACCTGTATTTTGATGTGCAGTAAATAGAAGGACACAATAGGACGTCACGGGAATAGAATTCTCTTTAACCTGCCGTCCCCGCAAGGGGTGGACATCAACACGCTGGGTTAAAGCTAAAACAAGTAAATACGCGAGCGGGTATAGACCATAGATTTGACTAGAAGTGTAGAGTAGCGTAAGTGTCGTTATTTTGTGACGAATATATTGTAAGTTTTTGAGGCAATACAGCAGGAGGTCGACGCCTGGGAGTCATGACCCAGGTGGTCCCACCTCCCTTAGAGTGTCAAGAAGCTACAGGGCCGAAACACTTGCTCGACGGTGGTTCAATTTCTGATGATCAGATTGCCTGGTGCAGCGAAGCTCTGTATAAAGAGTTACCTATATCGAAAAAGATGGAGTGATAGAGAGAGATAAAGAGAGTGACAGAGAGAGAGATAAAGAGAGTGATAGAGAGAGATAAAGAGAGTGACAGAGAGAGAGAGTGATAGAGAGAGTGACAGAGAGAGATAAAGAGAGTGATAGAGAGAGATAAAGAGAGTGATAGAGAGATAAAGCGAGTGATAGAGAGAGATAAAGAGAGTGATAGAGAGAGATAAAGAGAGTGATAGAGAGAGATAAAGAGAGTGATAGAGAGAGATAAAGAGAGTGATAGAGAGAGATATAGAGAGAGATAAAGAGAGTGATAGAGAGAGTGATAGAGAGAGTGATAGAGAGAGGTATAGAGAGAGATAAAGAGAGTGATAGAGAGAGATAAAGAGAGTGATAGAGAGAGAGAAAGAGAGTGAAGGAGAGAGATAAAGAGAGTGAAGGAGAGAGAGATAAAGAGAGTGACAGAGAGAGATAAATAGAGTGATAGAGAGAGATAAAGAGAG
This sequence comes from Megaustenia siamemsis, assembly GCA_032433765.1. Lineage (NCBI taxonomy): Eukaryota > Metazoa > Mollusca > Gastropoda > Stylommatophora > Ariophantidae > Megaustenia > Megaustenia siamemsis. The sequence goes on from JAVIAB010000105.1 coordinate 5,274,959, forward strand.
TGACAGAGAGAGATAAAGAGAGTGACAGAGAGAGATAAAGAGAGTGATAGAGAGAGAGATAAAGAGAGTGATAGAGAGAGAGATAAAGAGAGAGATAAAGAGAGTGATAGAGAGAGATAAAGAGAGTGATAGAGAGAGAGATAAAGAGAGTGATAGAGAGAGATAAAGAGAGTGATAGAGAGAGATAAAGAGAGTGATAGAGAGAGATAAAGAGAGTTATAGAAAAATGAAAGAGAGTTATAGAGAGAGATAAAGAGAGTGATTGAGAGAGAGATAAAGAGAGTGATAGAAAGATAAAGCGAGTGATAGAGAGAGATAAAGAGAGGGATAGAGAGAGATAAAGAGAGTGATAGAGAGAGAGAGATAAAGAGAGTGATAGAGAGAGATAAAGAGAGTGATAGAAAGATAAAGAGAGTGATCGAGAGAGATAAAGAGAGTGATAGGCAGAGATAAAGAGAGTGATAGGCAGAGATAAAGAGAGTGATAGAGAGAGATAAAGAGAGTGATAGAGAGAGATAAAGAGAGTGATAGAGAGAGATAAAGAGATAGAGAGAGAATCAAGGCGTCTAAGGAAGACAGAAATTGATATAGAACTACAGATGAATACCGAAAGACTGAGGTAGAGAGATATAGAGATGAATACCGAAAGACTGAAGTAGAGAGATATAGAGATGAATACCGAAAGACTGAAGTAGAGAGATATAGAGATGAATACCGAACGACTGAGGTAGAGAGATCTGGAGATGTAGATATATATATATCTGCATGAGAGAGAGAGAAATAGAGAGAGAGAGAGAGAGAGATAGAATACATGGAGAGATAAAAGCAATAGATGGAGGTAGAGATACAGATATAGATAGAAATATAGAGCGAGAGATAGAGGGAAAAAGATAAAGTGAGAGAGAGATATTAGAATATAGATAAAGATAGAAAAGAGAAAGGGAGAAATAGAGAGCGAGAGATATAGAACGTGAAATAAGATTAGAGATGGAGCGAAATCTAGAGGCATAGAAGGAGGGAGATATAGAGTGAGATATGGATAACAGAGACAGACAAAATGAGAGAGAGGAATAAATACTTAGAGAGATAAATAGGGATATAGAGATAAATATGGATAAAGAGATAAATTCAGAGATAAATAAGGATAAAGGGATACACAGAGATATAAATAGAGATAAAGAGATATATAGAGAGATGAATAAGAATACAGAGATAAATAGAGAGATAAACATGGATAAATAGAAACACAGAGATATAAATAGGGATAAAGAGATAAATAAAGAGATAACTAGTGAAAAAGAGATAAATAGAGATACATAGAGAAATTATATAAATAGGGATAACGAGATAATAGATGGATAAATAGGGGTAAAGAGTTACATAGAGAGATAAATAGGGATAAAGTGATAATAGAGATAAAAAGAGAGATAAAGAGAAAGAGTAATATATAGAGTGAGATGTGGATATGGAGAAAGACCACACTAGGCGTAGAGATAAATAGAGAGTGAGAGATATAAAGTGTTAAATAGAATGAGAGAGAGATAGAGTGAGAGATATAAAGTGTTAAATAGAATTAGAGAGAGATAGAATGAGAGACATAAAGTGTTAAATAGAATTAGTGAGAGATATAAAGTGTTAACTAGAATTAGTGAGAGATAGAGTGAGAGATATAAAGTGTTAAATAGAATTAGAGAGAGATAGAGTGAGAGATATAAAGTGTTAAAAAGAATTAGAGAGAGATAGAGTGAGAGATATAAAGTGTTAAATAGAATTAGAGAGAGATAGAGTGAGAGATATAAAGTGTTAAATAGAATTAGAGAGAGATAGAGTGAGAGATATAAAGTGTTAAATAGAATTAGAAAGAGATAGAGTGAGAGATATAAAGTGTTAAATAGAATTAGTGAGAGATATAAAGTGTTAAATAGAATTAGTAAGAGATATAAAGTGTTAACTAGAATTAGTGAGAGATAGAGTGAGAGATATAAAGTGTTAAATAGAATTAGAGAGAGATAGAGTGAGAGATATAAAGTGTTAAATAGAATTAGAGAGAGATAGAGAGAGAGATATAAAGTGCTAAATAGAATTAGAGAGAGATAGAGTGAGAGATATAAAGTGTTAAATAGAATTAGAGAGAGATAGAGTGAGAGATATAAAGTGTTAAAAAGAATTAGAGAGAGATAGAGTGAGAGATATAAAGTGTTAAATAGAATTAGAGAGAGATAGAGTGAGAGATATAAAGTGTTAAATAGAATTAGAGAGATATAGAGTGAGAGATATAAAGTGTTAAATAGAATTAGAAAGAGATAGAGTGAGAGATATAAAGTGTTAAATAGAATTAGTGAGAGATATAAAGTGTTAAATAGAATTAGTAAGAGATATAAAGTGTTAACCAGAATTAGTGAGAGATAGAGTGAGAGATATAAAGTGTTAAATAGAATTAGAGAGAGATAGAGTGAGAGATATAAAGTGTTAAATAGAATTAGAGAGAGATAGAGAGAGATATAAAGTGTTAAATAGAATTAGAGAGAGATAGAGTGAGAGATATAAAGTGTTAAATAGAATTAGAGAGAGATAGAGTCAGAGATATAAAGTGTTAAATAGAATTAGAGAGAGAGATAGAGTGAGAGATACAAAGTGTTAAATAGAATTAGAGAGAGATAGAGTGAGAGATATAAAGTGTTAAATAGAATTAGTGAGAGATATACCGTGTTAAATAGAATTAGTGAGAGATAGAGTGATAGATATAAAGTGTTAAATAGAATTAGAGAGATATTTAAAGCGTGAAATAGAATCAGTGACAGATAGAGTGAGAGATATAAAGCGCGAAATAGAATTAGTGAGAGATAGAGTGAGAGATATAAAGTGTTTAATATAATTAGTGAGAGATAGAGTGAGAGATATAAAGTGTTAAATAGAATTAGAGAGAGATATAGTGAGAGATATAAAGCGCGAAATAGAATTAGTGAGAGATAGAGTGAGAGATATAAAGTGTTTAATATAATTAGTGAGAGATAGAGTGAGAGATATAAAGTGTTAAATAGAATTAGAGAGAGATATAGTGAGAGATATAAAGCGCGAAATAGAATTAGTGAGAGATTGAGTAAGAGAAAGTGAGAGATAGAGTGAGAGATATAAAGTCTTAAATAGAATTAGTGAGAGATATAAAGCGCGAAATAGAATTAGTGAGAGATATAAAGCGCGAAATAGAATTAGTGAGAGATAGAGTGAGAGATATAAAGCGCGAAATAGAATTAGTGATAGATTGAGTGAGAAATATAACGTGTTAAATAGAATTAGTGAGAGATATAAAGTGTTAAATAGAATTACTGAGAGACAGAGTGAGAGATATAAAGTGTTAAATAGAATTAGTGAGAGATAAAAAATGTTAAATAGAATTAGTGAGAGATATAAAGTGTTAAATAGAATTAGTGAGAGATATAAAGTGTTAAATAGAATTAGTGAGAGATACAAAGTGTTAAATAGAATTAGTGAGAGATACAAAGTGTTAAATAAAATTAGTGAGAGATATAAAGTGTTAAATAGAATTAGTGAGAGATAATAAGTGTTAAATAGAATTAGTGAGAGATACAAAGTGTTAAATAAAATTAGTGAGAGATATAAAGTGTTAAATAGAATTAGAGAGAGATATAAAGCGTGAAATAGAAGTAGTGGGAGAAAGATTGAGAGATATGAAGCTTGAAATAGAATTAGTGAGAGATAGAGTGAGAGATATAAAGCGAGAAATAGAATTAGTGACAAATTGAGTGAGAGATATAACGTGTTAAATAGAATTAGTGAGAGATATAAAGTGTTAAATAGAATTGGTGAGGGATAGAGTGAGAGATATAAAGTGTTAAATAGAATTAGTGAATGATATAAAGTGTTAAATAAAATTAGTGAGAGATATAAAGTGTTAAATAGAATTAGTGAGAGATACAAAGTGTTAAAAAGAATTAGAGAGAGATATAAAGCGTGAAAAAGAAGTAGTGAGAGATAGAGTGAGAGATATAAAGCGCGAAATAGAATTAGTCAGAGATAGAGTGAGAGATATAAAGCGTGAAATAGAATTAGTGAGAGAAAGAGTGAGAGATATAAAGTGTTAAATAGAATTAGAGAGAGATATAAAGCGCAAAATAGAATTAGTGAGAGATAGAGTGAGAGATATAAAGCGCGAAATAGAATTAGTCAGAGATAGAGTGAGAGATATAAAGCGTGAAATAGAATTAGTGAGAGAAAGAGTGAGAGATATAAAGTGTTAAATAGAATTAGAGAGAGATATAAAGCGCAAAATTGAATTAGTGAGAGATATAAAACGCGAAATAGAATTAGTAAGAGATAGAGTGAGAGCTATAAAGTGCGAAATAGAATTAGTAAGAGATAGAGTGAGAGCTATAAAGTGCGAAATAGAATTAGTGAGAGATAGAGTGAGAGCTATAAAGTGCGAAATAGAATTAGTGAGAGATATAGAGAGCTATAAAGTGCGAAATAGAATTAGTGAGAGATAGAGTGAGAGCTATAAAGTTCGAAATAGAATTAGTGAGAGATAGAGTGAGAGCTATAAAGTGCGAAATAGAATTAGTGAGAGATAGAGTGAGAGCTATAAAGTGCGAAATAGAATTAGTGAGAGATAGAGTGAGAGCTATAAAGTGCGAAATAGAATTAGTGAGAGATAGAGTGAAAGCTATAAAGTGCGAAATAGAATTAGTGAGAGATAGAGTGAGAGCTATAAAGTGCGAAATAGAATTAGTAAGAGATAGAGTGAGACATATAAAGTGCGAAATAGAATTAGTGAGAGATAGAGTGAGAGCTATAAAGTGCGAAATAGAATTAGTAAGAGATAGAGTGAGAGCTATAAAGCGCGAAATAGAATTAGTAAGAGATAGAGTGAGAGCTATAAAGCGCGAAATAGAATTAGTGAGAGATAGAGTGGAAACTAGATAGAGAGATAGAATGGGATAAAATTAGAGAGTTAGGAGACATAAAATGTAGATAAATAGTGATAGAGAGATAAATAGAGGGATAAATAAATAGAGAGAGATAAACAGATAGATTATAAAGAGAGATAGAGAGAATAAGAAGCGGCTCGTTCTAATATGGGCTGCTTCAAGAACAAAGAAGAAAAATGCACTTCAAACAGATAGACCCACAAGGATGTAGGGAGTTGTAAAGGGCACATTACAGACAAAAGACAATTCGGCAGGGGACGTAAGAAGACACGGTAATTGTGTGTAATTTCAGGTTCCTAATTAGCCAGGGAACAAAGGAACGTTCTGTCTGTTAACACGGAGAGAAAGATGGACAAAAAGAGGAAGAAATTAAAGAAGTCGGAATGGAATAGAAAGAAGAGTGCGTATTTGATGTTTGAGGATAAGAAATGGGTTTGTTAATAGAAAGATGGGAAGATAAGGATTCTTTATGATGTTCTTGGGTTGTACTGGTTGGCGTAGGCGATCATGTCCCTCCACAATTAACTTTATAGAGTACATCGCAATAATTCTGTTGTTGACTGTTTATCGTGCCACGTCATCAAGCTATCTAGTATCTTCTCACTTTGTTGTCCACGATCTCTCTTTCCCTGTATTTTCTCAGATCTTCTCTTTCTTTCCTTCCTCATCTGCCTTTCAGCGTCGAGGGGAGATATAATTTTGGGTCTTTTGCTCTTCTGTTGACCTCTCCTGCTGTTATGTTTCCTAGTGTTTCTAATATTCCATCAATCCATCTTTTGCTCTTCTGTTGACCTCTCCTGCTGTTATGTTTCCTAGTGTTTCTAATATTCCATCAATCCATCTTTTGTTCTTCTGTTGACCTCTCCTGCTGTTATGTTTCCTAGTGTTTCTAATATTCCGTCGATCCATATTTTTCGTGGTCGACAATTGGTCTGGTGTTCTCACAACGTTTGTTGAAGGCTCGTTGTGTTGTGCTTTGATCACTCTGCAATGTCACGAGCCCAAACCATTTTATCTCTTTGTTTATTTATATCTTCTACGGCTCCTTTCATTCCTAGCTTTTTCCTCAGTTCTTTATTTCTGATCTTATCTCTCAGGCTGTTTCCTGTCACCATTAAATTGTGTCATTTGTAACCAAGTATTGCAAATATGGACTAGATATGATTATCAAAGAGACTAAAACTATGATCATACACAAAGAAAATACTCAAAACCCACAAGTGGATATCAAAATTGAAGGAATAGACCTGGAGACAGTTCAGAGCTACAACTACCTTGGACATACTATAACCAGTGATGGAAAATGTACAACTGAAATAAACAAAAGAATAGGAATGGCAAAAAGTAATTTTAATGTCATGAAGAACATACTAACATCAAAACAAATAACAGTAGGGCTGAAACTAAGAATAGCAAAATGTTACATCTTCTCAATATTCCTGTATGGTGCAGAAACATGGACATTATACAAGAAAACAGAACAGAGAATTGAAGCCTTTGACATGTAGATATATAGATGAATAGGAAGAATTGGATGGAAAGAAAAGAAAACAAACGATGAAGTTTTAAAACAACTAAAAATGAAAAGAGATCTACTAAATACAATTCAAACAAGACAAATGAGATTTTTGGGCCATGTTAAAAGACACAACAGCCTACTATAAGTAATCTTGGAGAGGAAAATACACGGTAAAAGAGGTAGAGGCAGACCAAGACTAATATGGACAAGTAACATCAAAAGATGGACAAGTCAGACTATGACAACCTGCACCATCAAAGCAAGAGACAAAGGCAGACCAAGACTAATATGGACAAGTAACATCAAAAGATGGACAAGTCAGCCTATGACAACCTGCACCATCAAAGCAAGAGACAGAGTGGAATGGCGCTCCCTGACAGCCAACCTTCGATGCGGAGACGACACACAATGAATAAATTAACCAAGTATTCCAACTTTCCTCGTCTCACGATGTGCCCGAAAAAAATGTTGATTGTTTCTTTCTGATGTTTTTTCAGGGGCTCTCTTTTTGTGTTGGCCTCTTTGAGAATTTATTTCATCGTTGATCTTTTTAGCTGTCCAGGGAACTTTTAACATTATTCTGAGAAATGCCATCTCTGTGGCCTCTAATCGTCTTTTCATCTGTTTTTCGACTTTCCTAGATTCTCTAACATAGATCATAATTGGTTCTATATAGCACCGACGAACTCTATTTCTCATTTCTATTGACATAGATTTGTTACACACCACGCTTTTCATTTTCTTAAAAGCTATTTTGGACTGAGCTGTTCTATTTTTTTTTTTTATCTATGTATAAATTAGTGCGCTGACATTAAATTATTGAATTATTGAGTCATTAGCGGGTCATCATCATTGCACTCCGAACATGTCCATAGCTGCTCAGATCCCCTCCTCGGCAAGTCCCGTCCAGCGACTGGCGACTCCAGTTCTGTGTTGGTTGATAAGTCTTCTTACACGCCCGCTAAGTTTCTCGTTTCTGGCTGTGCCCATCTTAACTCCCATCTCTTTCATTCACTCTTTTCAAAGGAGTGACGTGGACTCATGGTTGTCAAATCCTATGCCCTTCGCAATTACCGGAGTGCATTGATGATGTCTGCCCTATCCATTGGTTGACCGTCTTCAAAGACAGCACAGCTAGCCAACACGTCCGCTCTTCCATTCACCGTTGGGTGCCGTTTCCGCAACGAAGGTTGGCTACCATGGAGCGCCATTCCACTCTGATTCTTGCTTTGGTGGTGCAGATTGCCATAGGCTGACTTGTCCATCTTTTGATGTTACTCGTCCATGTTAGTCTTGGTCTGCCTCTGTCTCTTGCTATGGTGGTGCAGATTGCCATAGGCTGACTTGTCCATCTTTTGATGTTACTCGTCCATGTTAGTCTTGGTCTGCCTCTGTCGCTTTAACCTTGTATTTTCCCTTACAATGTTACGTTTAAAATGTCTGTTATCTTTTAACATGACCAAACATTTCATTTGTCTTGTTCTAATTGTGTTTAGTAGTTCTCTTTTCATTTTTAGTTATTTTAAAACTTCATCGTTTGTTTTCTTTTCTTTCCATTTAATTCTACCTATTCTTCTATAAATCCACATTTCAAAGGCTTTAATTTTCTATTCTCTTTTCATGTCTAATATCCATGTTTATGCACCATACAGTAATAATGAGAAGATATAACATTTTGCTATTCTTAGTTTTACCCCTGGTGTTATTATTTTTAAATGTTAGTATACATTTCATGACGGTAAAATTACATTTTGCCATTCCTATTCATTTGTTTATTTTCCGCTCTTTCATTTCCCGGTGTTCCGGCATGTTCAGGAAAGTTGACAAAGATGAATCTAAACATTCCCTGCGAACATAGACCGTCTGCACTTTCCTTATCATGCTCATCGAATCACCTTGCAGGCGTGTGTTATTAACGTAATGTTATTTACAATCTTCTATCTACAGTGCATCGTATCAGTTCTGTTGTTGACTGTTTTCCATGCCATGACACCAAGCTATCCAGTATTTTCTCTCTTTGTCGTCCGCGATCTCTCTTTACTTTTATTTTGCCAGTTGTAACCAAGTATTCCAACTTTCATCTTCCCATGATGTGCCCGAAAAATGTTGATTGTTTCTTTCTGGTGTGTTCGCCTCTTTGAGAACTTCCCCACTGGCTTTTTAGCTGTCCAAGGAACTTTCAACATTCTTCTGAGAAATCCCATCTCTGTGGCCTCTAACCGTCTTTTCAGTTGTTTGTCAAGTTGTCCATGATTCGCTTCCATGGGTCAGAATTGGTTCTATATAGCACCGATGAACTCTCTTTCTCTTATCTATTGACATAGATTTGTTACATAAGATATATTTTTCCTTTTCTGAAATGCTATTTTGGCCTGAGCTATTCTACTTTTTATTTCTGTGTTGCATCTTCCATCTGATATTATTACGGCCAAGCATGTCCGTTTTTATTTTTATGCTGCATGTTGGTGTTGGAAGATACAACAAACAACAATACCCACCACATAACAAATTTATGTATCGAGTAATCGGATTATTGAGTAATGAAAGAAATGTGATAAATTATTAAATTACCAGTTATGGTTATGGAAGGCCCCGGTATCACTGCAAACGAATTAAAATCTATAATTGCCCAGTCGCCGTGCCAGTGGAATCATTCGAATTACTATTTCATCTCCCAAACAAATAAAGGTAGCTGTAGTCCCCATCATAGCAGTCTCAGCACACGCCAAAAGATATAATGCGAAACCGCACAGAAATTGAACACAGCCAACTGTTCCCTGTCATACGATATCATCATTCATCGTAAACAATTGGAATATCGAAACATGATCAAAACGGATGAGACACACAGCTCACGGTGTGCACAGAGCACTTAACTCAGTAGCTCCTGCAACAAGCCGGACTTGGAATATGAGGAAACTGCAACAAGGAACACTTTTCAGACATAGCCTGTAGTGGTTCCTGCCGCCTATCCACTATATTGACCGGAAGTTTACGTCCTCCTGAAAATGATGATCGTCATATTGTTTTAAATGTATAGCGCTTGATGATGTTAGGACATCATTCCTGACTCCAACCGAACATATAAACACAAGCGCTTGATGATTTGTACTTGTGAACCGAACATATAAACACAAGCGCCTGGTGATTTGTACTTGTGAATGTTATCAATAAAGAAATGGATGTCGATTGCTTTTCCTTTACACATTTCGTTCTGGTAGTGGCAACATGTGAAAAAGAGCTCTTAAATGTTATGTGTAACCAGTCTCAACATATGGGTGTAAATCATGGACAATAGGACAACAGACAAGAAAATCACTGGAGTATGTAGAAATGTGGTTTTACAGAAGAATGTTGAGAATACCATGGACAGCTAAGAAGAGTAATGAAAACGTTCTGAAAGAGGCCAAAACAAAAATAGAGCTAATTTCCAATATTAGGAAGAAACAATCATCATTTTTTGATCATGTAATGAGAAGAGAACAGCTGGAATATATTGTAACAACTGGGAAAATTGAGGGACGAAAAGATATGGAGAAGCAAAGAGAAAAAATACCAGACAGGTTAAGAGAATGGCTTGGCAGAAGGTCAACAACAGAAATGATAAATAACTGTCGAGATCGAAAGTTGTGGAAGGACATGATCACCTACGCCAGCAGGCCCGGTACTTGATGATGATGAGGGGCAACTTTATTTTAATGCTTTTAATAGTGTCAAAAAAAAAATAGATTCACAAAAATCCTGAAGATACCTTGGATAATAAAAAAGTGCAATGAAACATGTTAAAAGATTTCAACATTCAAAAGAACAGGCTTAAAAACACCATTCAACAGAGGAAAATAAAATATTACGGTCACGTGAAAAGCCCGCAGGCTGGAAAGGACAATAATAGAGGGTATGGTTCCTGGGTGACGCATCAGGGGCAGCCCAAGAATATGGTGTTTTAAGGAACTTCAAGGAGACATTGAAAACAAAAAAGGGAGATCTGGCTAGAGACAGAGATTCTTTCAGACAGGCTGTGATGAGAGCAACGTTCTGTGGGAGATCTGGCTAGAGACAGAGATTCTTTCAGACAGGCTGTGATGAGAGCAACGTTCTGTGGGAGATCTGGCTAGAGACAGAGATTCTTTCAGACAGGCTGTGGTGAGAGCAACGTTCTGTGGGAGATCTGGCTAGAGACAGAGATTCTTTCAGACAGGCTGTGGTGAGAGCAACGTTCTGTGGGAGTTCTGGCTAGCGACAGAGATTCTTTCAGACGGGCTGTGATGAGAGCAACGTTCTGTGGGAGATCTGGCTAGAGACAGAGATTCTTTCAGACAGGCTGTGGTGAGAGCAACGTTCTGTGGGAGATCTGGCTAGAGACAGAGATTCTTTCAGACAGGCTGTGATGAGAGCAACGTTCTGTGGGAGATCTGGCTAGAGACAGAGATTCTTTCAGACAGGCTGTGGTGAGAGCAACGTTCTGTGGGAGATCTGGCTAGAGACAGAGATTCTTTCAGACAGGCTGTGGTGAGAGCAACGTTCTGTGGGAGTTCTGGCTAGCGACAGAGATTCTTTCAGACGGGCTGTGATGAGAGCAACGTTCTGTGGGAGATCTGGCTAGAGACAGAGATTCTTTCAGACAGGCTGTGGTGAGAGCAACGTTCTGTGGGAGATCTGGCTAGAGACAGAGATTCTTTCAGACAGGCTGTGGTGAGAGCAACGTTCTGTGGGAGTTCTGGCTAGCGACAGAGATTCTTTCAGACGGGCTGTGATGAGAGCAACGTTCTGTGGGAGATCTGGCTAGAGACAGAGATTCTTTCAGGCAGGCTGTGGTGAATGCAACGTTCTGTGGGAGTTCTGGCTAGAGACAGAGATTCTTTCAGGCAGGCTGTGGTGAATGCAACGTTCTGTGGGAGATCTGGCTAGAAACAGAGATTCTTTCAGACGGGCTGTGGTGAGAGCAACGTTCTGTGGGAGATCTGGCTAGAGACAGAGATTCTTTAAGGCAGGCTGTGGTGAATGCAACGTTCTGTGGGAGATCTGGCTAGAAACAGAGATTCTTTCAGACGGGCTGTGGTGAGAGCAACGTTCTGTGGGAGATCTGGCTAGAGACAGAGATTCTTTCAGATAGGCTGTGGTGAGAGCAACGTTCTGTGGGAGATCTGGCTAGAAACAGAGATTCTTTCAGACAGGCTGTGGTGAGAGCAACGTTCTGTGGGAGATCTGGCTAGAGACAGAGATTCTTTCAGACAGGCTGTGATGAGAGCAACGTTCTGTGGGAGATCTGGCTAGAGACAGAGATTCTTTCAGACAGGCTGTGATGAGAGCAACGTTCTGTGGGAGATCTGGCTAGAGACAGAGATTCTTTCAGACAGGCTGTGGTGAGAGCAACGTTCTGTGGGAGATCTGGCTAGAGACAGAGATTCTTTCAGACAGGCTGTCGTGAGAGCAACGTTCTCTGGGAGATCTGGCTAGAAACAGAGATTCTTTCAGACGGGCTGTGGCGAGAGCAACGTTCTGTGGGAGATCTGGCTAGAGACAGAGATTCTTTCAGACGGGCTGTGGCGAGAGCAACGTTCTGTGGGAGATCTGGCTAGAAACAGAGATTCTTTCAGACGGGCTGTGGTGAGAGCAACGTTCTGTGGGAGATCTGGCTAGAGACAGAGATTCTTTCAGACGGGCTGTGGTGAGAGCAACGTTCTGTGGGAGATCTGGCTAGAGACAGAGATTCTTTCAGACGGGCTGTGGTGAGAGCAATGTTCTGAAATAGACATGCGATTTCATAATGCCACGAGTTCTTTAACGTGCTCAAAGTGCACTTAGGTCTTTCAATATGTTTCTCCTCTCCGAAAGGACTAGGCATGGGATCTGACAACTCAAGAGGGAGGATGTTGAAACAAAGAAAAAATCCACGGATTGGATAAAATATTAATATTTGCTTGTGCTGAAAGGACAACCCAGGAACCTCGGGGTGGCGGGGGCGACGTCGTACCTCAAGACTGTCCGTCCAGCTACTCAGATAACAGGGCAGTAGAAATAGATCTCTAGCATCGTCACGTCATCATCATCGTCGTCATCATCATCGTCGTCGTCATCATCGTCGTCGTCACGTCGTCATCGTCATCGTCATCACGTCATCGTCGTCACGTCATCGTCGTCACGTCATCATCATCACGTCATCATCATCACGTCATCATCGTCACGTCATCAGCGTCACGTCATCAGCGTCACGTCATCAGCGTCACGTCCTCGTCATCACGTCATCGTCGTCTCGTCATCATCGTCGTCGTCACGTCATCATCGTCGTCGTCACGTCATCATCGTCGTCACGTCATCATCGTCGTCGTCACGTCATCATCGTCGTAATCACGTCATCATCGTCGTCACGTCATCATCGTCGTCATCATCATCATCGTCGTCACGTCATCATCGTCGTCGTCACGTCATCATCGTCGTCGTCACGTCATCATCACGTCATCATCGTCGTCGTCATCATCGTCGTCACGTCATCATCGTCTTCGTCATCATCGTCGTCGTCACGTCATCATCGTCTTCGTCATCATCGTCGTCGTCACGTCATCATCGTCGTCGTCACGTCATCATCGTCGTCACGTCATCATCGTCATCATCATCATCGTCATCATCGTCGTCGTCACGTCATCATCGTCGTCACGTCATCATCGTCTTCGTCATCATCGTCGTCGTCACGTCATCATCGTCTTCGTCATCAAGTACCAGGCCTACTGGCGTAGGTGATCATGTCTCTCCACAACGTTCGATCTCGACAGTTATTTATCATTTCTGTAGTTGACCTTCTGCCAAGCCATTCTCTTAAGCTGTCTTGTATTTTTTCTCTTTGCTTGCCTCTATCTCTTCGTCCCTCAATTTTCCCAGTTGTTACAATATATTCCAGCTGTTCTCTTCTCATTACATGACCAAAAAATGATGATTGTTTCTTCCTAATATTGGAAATTAGCTCTCTTTTTGCTTAGGCCTCTTTCAGAACGTTTTCATTACGCTTCTTATCTGTCCATGGTATTCTCAACATTCTTCTGTAAAACCACATTTCTACATACTCAAGTGATTTTCTTGTCTGTTGTCATATTGTCCATGATTCACATCTATATGTTGAGACTGGTCTACAAAACATTTAAGAACTTTTTTTGGGGTTTCTATTGTCAAAAATGGACTGCTCATTACCTTCTTCATTTTTTGGAAAGCTGCTTTTGCCTGAGCCATTCTACATCTTCCGTCTGATGTTAACAAAGTGCCCAAATATTTAAATTCATTTACCTGTTTTAATATTGTTCTACTTGTCTTTATTTTGCACTGAGGTGATGTCTTTTTCTTTGTTGTTACCATTACCTCTGTCTTTTTGCTATTAAGGCTGAGTCCTTTATTTTTGCTTTCCTTCACTATAATGTCAAACATTTCTTGTAACTCATTTTCACTCTTAGCGATTAAGACTGTATCATCAGCATACCTTAGATTATTTATATTATGACTTCAAATTGTTATTCCAGGCATGTCCCTTATGGATCTTCAAAAATAATCTCTCTACAGAAATTAACGAAATCTGGTCACAACACACAACCTTGCCTAACACCCTGTTTGAGTAACGAGCTAACGCAAACAAAATAAAAAGTTAACTTTTGTTATCAAGAAACAAGAACAACAGTAACATTGTGGTTGCAGTTAAAAAAAAAACAACAACAACAAAAAAACAACTAAATTCTTAGAATCAGGGGACTTAATACCGTCGAGAGAATGTGACAAAGGGACGTAATCGAGTTTGAATTTAAAATAGGCCTTGATGTCTGAGTCAGATTACACTATCAGCTGTGCTGATGGAGTAGAGTCTAGTGCGTAGTAAATTAGATAGAGTGTGTGAAAGTGATAGTAGATAAGATCTTATAGCGTGGCACGAGTAGGGTAGAAGCGTGGGGGAGAATACTAAATAGAGTTGGAGTGATAAAATACTGATTATTTGAGGAAATACGGAATACCTTTTGGGGAAAAGACTGTCATCCTGTATGGGCTCTCTTTATCCTACAGGAATTAATTCAGTGCATTCATTTCTATCGCAATCCCCAGTTTATTTATTATTCCGTTTGTCTCTTCTTTTTAGCTCCCTGTGGAGTATAGGTCTTCAAACAAACACTTTCAAAGCCGCTCTGTTTCGCTCTATATATATCCCATATATTTCGGGGCCCTTTCTTCTTTCTCTCTCTCTCTCTCTCTCTCATATAATTTGAGACCCACACTTCCATCTCTCAATCTCTATCCCATATCATTAGGGACCAACTCTTCCTTCTCTCTATCTCTATCCCATATAATTAGGGACCCACTCTTCCTTCTCTCTATCTCTATCCCATATAATTAGGGACCCACTCTTCCTTCTCTCTATCTCTATACACTATAATTAGGGACCCACTCTTCCTTCTCTCTATCTCTATACAATATAATTAGAGACCCACTCTTCATTCTCTCTATCTCTATACCATATAATTAGAGACCCACTCTTCCTTCTCTCTATCTCTATACAATATAATTAGAGACCCACTCTTCATTCTCTCTATCTCTATACCATATAATTAGAGACCCACTCTTCATTCTCTCTATCTCTATACAATATAATTAGGGACCCACTCTTCCTTCTCTCTATCTCTGTACAATATAATTAGGGACCCACTCTTCCTTCTCTCTGACTCTATACAATATAATTAGGGACCCACTCTTCCTTCTCTCTGTCTCTATACAATATAATTAGGGACCCACTCTTCCTTCTCTCTGTCTCTATACAATATAATTAGGGACCCACTCTTCCTTCTCTCTATCTCTATACCATATAATTAGAGACCCACTCTTCCTTCTCTCTATCTCTATACAATATAATTAAGGACCCACTCTTCCTTTTGTGTCTGTATACCATCTAATCAGGGACTTTTTCTTACTTTTCCCTTTCCATCCAACCTTATTAGGAATCCTTTCTTCCCTCTCTCTCTCTCTCTCTCTCTCTCTCTCTCCCCACCTAAATAGGATCTTCTTCTCCTCCATCTATTAAACGTCTCTCTATCCCACACGCTAGAGACCCTTTCTTAATTCTCTGCCCACCCCTCTATAAGGACCCACCCATCCTTCTCTCCCTACCCTTTCTCTATGGACCCATCCATCCTTCCTTCCTTCTCTCCCTGCCCATTATCTATGGACCCATCCTTCCTTCCTTCTCTCCCTACCCATTATCTATGGACCCATCCTTCTCTCCCTACCCATTATCTATGGACCCATCCTTCTCTCCCTGCCCATTATCTATGGACCCATCCTTCCTTCCTTCTCTCCCTGCCCATTATCTATGGACCCATCCTTCCTTCCTTCTCTCCCTGCCCATTATCTATGGACCCATCCTTCTCTCCCTGCCCATTATCTATGGACCCATCCTTCCCTCCCTGCCCATTATCTATGGACCCATCCTTCCTTCCTTCCCTCCCTACCCATTATCTATGGACCCATCCTTCTCTCCCTACCATTTATCTATGGACCCATCCATCCTTCCTTCTCTCCCAACCCCTTCTCTATGAACCCATCATTCCTTCTCTCCCAACCCCTTCTCTATGAACCCATCATTCCTTCTCTCCCTACCCCTTCTCTATGAACCCATCATTCCTTCTCTCCCAACCCCTTCTGTATGAACCCATCCTTCCTTCTCTCCCTACCCCTTCTCTATGAACCCATCCTTCCTTCTCTCCCTACCCCTTCTCTATGAACCCATCCTTCCTTCTCTCCCAACCCCTTCTCTATAAACCCATCCTTCCTTCTCTCCCAACCCCTTCCTTATGAACCCATCCTTCCTTCTCTCCCAACCCCTTCTCTATGAACCCATCCTTCCTTCTCTCCCAACCCCTTCCTTATGAACCCATCCTTCCTTCTCTCCCAACCCCTTCTGTATGAACCCATCCTTCCTTCTCTCCCTACCCCTTCTCTATGAACCCATCCTTCCTTCTCTCCCAACCCCTTCTCTATGAACCCATCCTTCCTTCTCTCCCAACCCCATCTCTATGAACCCATCATTCCTTCTCTCCCTACCCCTTCTCTATGGACCCATCCTTCCTTCTCTCCCAACCCCTTCTCTATGAACCCATCCTTCCTTCTCTCCCAACCCCTTCTCTATGAACCCATCCTTCCTTCTCTCCCAATCCCTTCTCTATGAACCCATACTTCCTTCTGTCCCAACCCCATCTCTATGAACCCATCATTCCTTCTCTCCCAACCCCTTCTCTATGAACCCATCCTTCCTTCTCTCCCAACCCCTTCTCTCCCAACCCCTTCTCTATGGACCCACCATTCCTTCTCTCCCTACCCCTTCTCTATGAATCCATCCTTCCATCTCTCCCTACCCCTTCTCTATGAACCCATCATTCCTTCTCTCCCTACCCCTTCTCTATGAACCCATCCTTCCTTCTCTCCCAACCCCTTCTCTCCCAACCCCTTCTCTATGGACCCACCATTCCTTCTCTCCCTACCCCTTCTCTATGAACCCATCCTTCCATCTCTCCCTACCCCTTCTCTATGAACCCATCCTTCCATCTCTCCCTACCCCTTCTCTATGAACCCATCATTCCTTCTCTCCCTACCCCTTCTCTATGAACCCATCCTTCCTTCTCTCCCAACCCCTTCTCTCCCAACCCCTTCTCTATGGACCCACCATTCCTTCTCTCCCTACCCCTTCTCTATGAACCCATCATTCCTTCTCTCCCTACCCCTTCTCTATGAACCCATCATTCCTTCTCTCCCTACCCCTTCTCTATGAACCCATCCTTCCTTCTCTCCCAACCCCTTCTCTATGGACCCACCATTCCTTCTCTCCCTACCCCTTCTCTATGAACCCATCATTCCTTCTCTCCCTACCCCTTCTCTATGAACCCATCATTCCTTCTCTCCCAACCCCTTCTCTATGAACCCATCCTTCCTTCTCTCCCAACCCCTTCTCTATGGATCCATCATTCCTTCTCCCCAACCCCTTCTCTATGAACCCATCCTTCTTTCTCTCCCAACCCCTTCTCTCCCAACCCCTTCTCTATGAACCCATCCTTCCTTCTCTCCCTACCCCTTCTCTATGAACCCATCCTTCCTTCTCTCCCTACCCCTTCTCTATGAACCCATCCTTCCTTCTCTCCCTACCCCTTCTCTATGAACCCATCCTTCCTTCTCTCCCTACCCCTTCTCTATGAACCCATCATTCCTTCTCTCCCTACCCCTTCTCTATAGACCCATCCTTCCTTCTCTCCCAACCCCTTCTCTATGAACCCATCCTTCCTTCTCTCCCTACCCCTTCTCTATGAACCCATCCTTCCTTCTCTCCCAACCCCTTCTCTATGAACCCATCTTTCCTTCTCTCCCTACCCCTTCTCTATGAACCCATCATTCCTTCTCTCCCAACCCCTTCTCTATGAACCCATCTTTCCTTCTCTCCCAACCCCTTCTCTATGAACCCATCATACCTTCTCTCCCTACCCCTTCTCTAAGACCTTTCCTTCCTTCTTTCTTTGCCTTCCCTCCCGATAGTGGTCCTTTCTTCCTTCTCCCCTAGCAGGAACCATCCTTTACCCTCTATCTTTAATTACATCTTCTAAACATTTTCCCTATTTATATTTGGCAGCATCTGTCAATCCGGGCTTCCTGTATAGACATACAAAGTATCCTATTACCTGGCAACTTACCGGTCAGCGGATCATTCATTCTTTCTCTCTCGACCACACGGCGATTATGTCCCGCTGTTCTGTCAGACTTCATCATCTGGCAGACATAGACTCTTATAAAAGAGCAGCATAAGAAAACACGCTATGGAGATGAAATGTTATAGTAAGGTTCTGGACATCTCTTACTTAGATCGTATCACAAATGTTATTGTAAGGTTTGGACATCTCTTACTTAGATCATATCACAAATGTTATTGTAAGGTTTTGGACATCTCTTACTTAGATCATATCACAAATGTTATTGTAAGGTTTTGGACATCTCTTACTTAGATCATATCACAAATGTTATCGTAAGGTTTTGGACATCTCTTACTTAGATCGTATCACAAATGTTATTGTAAGGTTTGGACATCTCTTACTTAGATCATATCACAAATGTTATTGTAAGGTTTTGGACATCTCTTACTTAGATCGTATCACAAATGTTATTGTAAGGTTTGGACATCTCTTACTTAGATCATATCACAAATGTTATTGTAAGGTTTTGGACATCTCTTACTTAGATTGTATCACAAATGTTATTGTAAGGTTTTTGGACATCTCTTACTTAGATCATATCACAAATGTTATCGTAAGGTTTTGGACTTCTCTTACTTAGATCGTATCACAAATGTTATCGTAATGTTTTGAACATCTCTTACTTAGATCGTATCACAAATGTTATCGTAAGGTTTTGGATATCTCTTACTTAGATCGTATCACAAATGTTATTGTAAGGTTTGGACATCTCTTACTTAGATCATATCACAAATGTTATCGTAAGGTTTTGGACATCTCTTACTTAGATCGTATCACAAATGTTATTGTAAGGTTTGGACATCTCTTACTTAGATCATATCACAAATGTTATTGTAAGGTTTTGGACATCTCTTACTTAGATTGTATCACAAATGTTATTGTAAGGTTTTTGGACATCTCTTACTTAGATCATATCACAAATGTTATCGTAAGGTTTTGGACTTCTCTTACTTAGATCGTATCACAAATGTTATCGTAATGTTTTGAACATCTCTTACTTAGATCGTATCACAAATGTTATCGTAAGGTTGTGACATCTCTTACTTAGATCATATCACAAATGTTACTGTAAGGTTTTGGACATCTCTTACTTAGATCGTAGCACAAATGTAAAAGTTCACAAAAGGATACAACAAACAATCGGAGTACATGATGATCTTTTGACTATTGTGAAGAAACACCAAAATGAAATGGTTTGGTCACGTGTCTCGATCGTCTGACCTGGCAAAGACCATCCTGTAAGGGACTGGGAAAGGGGAGGGAAGGGGAGGTAGGTAGGGAAAGTGGTGGGGAAGATAATATCAAAGAATGAACCTGCCACGACTTTGCAGAGTCCCAAATAATGACTGAAGATAGAAGAAATAGAAGAGATTGATCAAGTCTCTGAGTCGCAACTTGGTGACACCCAGGTTGATGAAATCTGTCAGTGGGGCAACAACAACCCCCAGGTTGATGAAATATGTCAGTGGGGCAACAACAACAACCAACAGGTTGATGAAATATGTCAGTGGGGCAACAACAACAACCAACAGGTTGATGAAATATGTCAGTGGGGCAACAACAACAACCAACAGGTTGATGAAATATGTCAGTGGGGCAACAACAGCAACCCACAGGTTGATGAAATATGTCAGTGGGGCAACAACAACCCCCAGGTTGATGAAATACGTCAGTGGGACAACAGCAACCCCCAGGTTGATGAAATATGTCAGTGGGGCAACAACAACCCCCAGGTTGATGAAATCTGTCAGTGGGGCAACAACAACCCCCAGGTTGATGAAATCTGTCAGTGGGGCAACAACAACCCCCAGGTTGATGAAATCTGTCAGTGGGGCAACAACAACCCCCAGGTTGATGAAATACGTCAGTGGGACAACAGCAACCCCCAGGTTGATGAAATATGTCAGTGGGGCAACAACAACCCCCAGGTTGATGAAATCTATCAGTGGGGCAACAACAGCAACCCCCAGGTTGATGAAATATGTCAGTGGGGCAACAGCAACCTCCAGGTTGATGAAATATGTCAGTGGGACAACAGCAACCTCCAGGCTGATGAAATATGTCAGTGGGGCAACAACAACAACCTCCAGGCTGATGAAATATGTCAGTGGGGCAACAACAGCAACCTCCAGGCTGATGAAATATGTCAGTGGGACAACAACAACCCCGAGGTTGATGAAATCTGAGTGGTGCTCTAACCACCCCCAGGTTGAAATAATCTGTCAATGGTGCCCAAACGCCCCCCCCCCCGACTAATGTTGTCTCAGTGTTGCCCAAACGCCCCCCCCCCCCCCCGACTAATGTTGTCTCAGTGTTGCCCAAACGCCTCTCGACTAATGTTGTTTCACTGTAGGAAACATAACAGCAAGAGAGGGCAACAGAAGAACAAAAGATGGATTGATGGAATATTAGAAACACCAGGAAACATAACAACAGGAGAGGTCAACAGAAGAGCAAAAGATGGATTGATGGAATATTAGAAACACTAGGAAACATAACAGTAGGAGAGGGCAACAGAAGAGCAAAAGATGGATTGATGGAATATTAGAAACACTAGGAAACATAACAGCAAGAGAGGGCAACAGAAGAGCAAAAGATGGATTGATGGAATATTAGAAACACTAGGAAACATAACAACAGGAGAGACCAACAGAAGAGCAAAAGATGGATTGATGGAATATTAGAAACAACAGGAAACATAACAGCAGGAGAGACCAACAGAAGAGCAAAAGATGGATTGATGGAATATTAGAAACAACAGGAAACATAACAACAGGAGAGACCAACAGAAGAGCAAAAGATGGATTGATGGAATATTAGAAACAACAGGAAACATAACAACAGGAGAGACCAACAGAAGAGCAAAAGATGGATTGATGGAATATTAGAAACAACAGGAAACATAACAGCAGGAGAGACCAACAGAAGAGCAAAAGATGGATTGATGGAATATTAGAAACAACAGGAAACATAACAACAGGAGAGACCAACAAAAGAGTAAATGACCACAAATTACATCTCACCTTGACGCTGAAAAGCTAATGAGGAAGGAAAGGTGAAGATGAAGATCAAATAGAATATACCGAAACGACAGACGAGATAACGAAACTGTAGAGCATTACGATGGTGAAATTGTCTCCGTTGACAAACAATCTCTCTCTGACAACTTTCATTTGAATTCATATCCCTTTCTTGATATTACAATATCTTCAGCATAGATAACGAACTCCGTAACACCGGCGAGGTTTTCAGTTTAAATTAATGTCGCGAAGGACAAAAATAAAAAGAAAGAAATATGTTTGACTTAGAGAGCTGAGAAGTCAGACAGACACACTATATACGACACGCAACGACAGACAGACACTCTATATACGACACGCAACGACAGACAGACACTCTATATACGACACGCAACGACAGACAGACACTCTATATACGACACGCAACGACAGACAGACACTCTATATACGACACGCAACGACAGACAGACACTCTATATACGACACGCAACGACAGACAGACACTCTATATACGACACGCAACGACAGACAGACATCTGCATTACGCAAGACATCTCATACACAGTTTATATAATAAATGTCATTCATCATCATCATGTGTCATACCGGGTGGCGTAGGCGATCATGTCCCTCCACAATCTTCTATCTACTGTGCATCGTATCAGTTCTGTTGTTGACTGTTTTCCATGCCATGACACCAAGCTATCTAGTATTTTCTCTCTTTGTCGTATACATGTCATTAGAAGTAATATATTTAGGCGCCAAATGACATCACACTAACACTTATCTATAATATCTACACGACAAATGACATCACACTAACACTTATCTATAATATCTACAGGACAAATGACATCACTCTAACACTTTATAATATCTACAGGACAAATGACATCACACTAACACTTATCTATAATATCTACAGGACAAATGACATCACTCTAACACTTATCTATAATATCTACACGACAAATGACGTCACACTAACACTTATCTATAATATCTACAGGACAAATGACGTCACACTAACACTTATCTATAATATCTACAGGACAAATGACGTCACACTAACACTTATCTATAATGTCTACAGGACAAATGACATCACACTAACACTTATCTATAATATCTACACGACAAATGACATCACTCTAACAATTATCTATAATATCTACAGGACAAATGACGTCACTCTAATACTTATCTATAATATCTACAGGACAAATGACGTCACACTAACACTTATCTATAATATCTACACGACAAATGACGTCACACTAACACTTATCTATAATATCTACAGAACAAATGACGTCACACTAACACTTATCTATAATATATACAGGACAAATGACGTCACTCTAACACTTATCTATAATATCTACAGGATAAATGACGTCACACTAACACTTATCTGTAATATCTACAGGACAAATGACGTCACACTAACACTTATCTATAATATCTACAGGACAAATGACATCACACTAACACTTATCTATAATATCTACACAACAAATGACGTCACACTAACACTTATCTATAATATCTACAGGACAAATGACATCACACTAACACTTATCTATAATATCTACAGGACAAATGACATCACACTAACACTTATCTATAATATCTACAGGACAAATGACATCACTCTAACACTTATCTATAATATCTACACGACAAATGACATCACTCTAACACTTATCTATAATATCTACACGACAAATGACGTCACACTAACAATTATCTATAATATCTACAGGACAAATCACGTCACACTAACACTTATCTATAATATCTACACGACAAATGACATCACACTAACACTTATCTATAATATCTACACGACAAATGACATCACTATAACACTTATCTATAATATCTTACACGACAAATGACATCACACTAACACTTATTTATAATATCTACACAACAAATGACATCACACTAACACTTATCTATAATATCTACACGGCATATGACATCACACTAACACTTATCTATAATATCTACACAACAAATGACATCACTCTAACACTTATCTATAATATCTACAGGACAAATGACATCACACTAACACTTATCTATAATATCTACACAACAAATGACATCACACTAACACTTATCTATAATATCTACAGGACAAATGACATCACACTAACACGTATCTATAATATCTACACGACAAATGACATCACTCTAACACTTATCTATAATATCTACACGACAAATGACGTCACACTAACAATTATCTATAATATCTACACGAAAAATGACATCACACTAACACTTATCTATAATATCTACAGGACATAACCCTTGACACACATCTACTATGACTACACGACACATGCACGCACACACACTCACACACACACATTTCTTAGCGAATTAATATGAACACAATAAATTGTATGTATAACGTCAGACAGAAAGAATATATGCATGACGTGACAAACACAGTATCTTAATGACGTCAGACAGAACAATATCTGAATTACGTCAGACAGAACAATATCTGAATGACGTCAGACAGAACAATATCTGAATGACGTCAGACAGCACAATATCTGCATGACGTCAGAGAAACAATATCTGCATGACGTCAGACAAAGTCATTATGTGCATTACGTCAGACAGACAATGTCTACATGACGTCATACATACATAATATTTACATTACGTAAGGCAGACAAAATCTGCATGACGTCAGACAGACAAAATCTGCATGACGTCAGACAGACATTATCAACATCACGTCAGACAGACAATATCTGCATGACGTCAGACAGACACGATATCAACAATACGTCAGACAGACACAATATCTACAAAACGCCAGACAGACACAATAACAACAAGACGCCAGACAGACACAATATGAGCAAAACGCCAGACAGAAACAATATCTACAAGACGTCAGACAGACACAATATCTACAAGACGTCAGACAGACACAATATCTACAAGACGTCAGACAGACACAATATCTACAAGACGTCAGACAGACACAATATCTACAAGACGTCAGACAGACAATATCTACAAGACGTCAGACAGACACAATATCTACATGAAGTCAAACAGATACAATATCTACATGACGTCAGACAGATACAATATCTACAAGACGTCAGACAGATACAATATCTACATGACGTCAGACAGATATATCTACATGACGTCAAAAAGATACAATATCTACAAGACGTCAGACATATACAATATCTACGTGACGTCAGACAGATATATCTACATGACGTCAAAAAGATTCAATATCTACAAGACGTCAGACAGACAATATCTACATGACGTCAGACAGACACAATATCTACATGACGTCAGACAGATACAATATCTACATGACGTCAGACAGATACAATATCTACTTGACGTCAGACAGATACAATATCTACATGACGTCAGACAGATACAATAACTACAAGACGTCAGACATTCAATATCTCCATGACTCAAGACACACACAATATCAACAAGACGTCAGACAGACACAATATCTGCATGACGTCAGACAGACACAATATCTACATGATGTTAGACAGACAATATCTGCATGACGTCAGACAGACAATATCTGCATGACGTCAGACAGACAATATCTGCATGACGTCAGACAGACACAATATCTGCATGACGTCAGACAGACACAATATCTACATGATGTTAGACAGACAATATCTGCATGACGTCAGACAGACAATATCTGCATGACGTCAGACAGATACAAAATCTACATGACGTCAGACAGACAATATCTCCATGACTCAAGACACACACAATATCAACAAGACGTCAGACAGACACAATATCTGCATGACGTCAGACAGACACAATATCTACATGATGTTAGACAGACAATATCTGCATGACGTCAGACAGATACAATATATACATGACGTCAGACAGACACACTATCTGCATGACGTCAGACAGACAATATCTGCATCACGTCAGACAGACACAATATCTGCATGACGTCAGACAGACACAATATCTGCATGACGTCAGACAGACACAATATCTGCATGACGTCAGACAGACACAATATCTGCATGACGTCAGACAGACACAATATCTGCATGACGTCAGACAGAGACAATATCTGCATGATGTCAGACAGACACAATATCTGCATGATGTCAGACAGACACAATATCTGCATGATGTCAGACAGATACAATATCTACATGACGTCAGACAGACAATATCTGCATGACGTCAGATAGACAATATCTGCATGACGTCAGACATAATTATAACCCACATAAAATATAACAGGGTTGTCGATCCTTATTTTTTTTGTTATTTTACTCACATTTGTAGGTATTGTCAGCATTACTCCCGGCCGCATTATCTTTCCACAAAATTATCTGTTGGCCATCTTCAGGTCTGAAAGAAATATTTAAGACGGTCGGTCAAGGAACTGTGTCTGTCTGTTGTCGTGCAGGTATTATGTCTGTCTGTTGTCGTGCAGGTATTGTGTCTGTCTGTTGTCGTACAGGTATTGTGTATGTCTGTTGTCGTGCAGGTATTGTGTATGTCTGTTGTCGTGCAGGTATTGTGTATGTCTGTTGTCGTGCAGGTATTGTGTCTGTCTGTTGTCGTACAGGTATTGTGTATGTCTGTTGTCGTGCAGGTATTGTGTATGTCTGTTGTCGTGCAGGTATTGTGTATGTCTGTTGTCGTGCAGGTATTGTGTATGTCTGTTGTCGTGCAGGTATTGTGTATGTCTGTTGTCGTGCAGGTATTGTGTATGTCTGTTGTGATGCAGATATTTTGTATGTCTGTTGTGATGCAGATATTTTGTATGTCTGTTGTGATGCAGATATTTTGTATGTCTGTTGTGATGCAGATATTTTGTATGTCTGTTGTGACGCAGATATTTTGTATGTCTGTTGTGACGCAGATATTTTGTATGTCTGTTGTGGTGCAGATATTTTGTATGTCTGTTGTGGTGCAGATATTTTGTATGTCTGTTGTGGTGCAGATATTTTGTATGTCTGTTGTGATGCAGATATTTTGTATGTCTGTTGTGATGCAGATATTTTGTATGTCTGTTGTGGTGCAGATATTTTGTATGTCTGTTGTGGTGCAGGTATTGTGTCTGTCTGTTGTGATGCAGGTATTGTGTCTGTCTGTTGTGATGCATATATTTTATATGTCTGTTGTGATGCAGATATTTTGTCTGTCTGTTGTGGTGCAGATATTTTGTCTGTCTGTTGTGGTGCAGATATTTTGTCTGTCTGTTGTGGTGCAGATATTTTGTCTGTCTGTTGTGGTGCAGATATTGTGTCTGTCTGTTGTGGTGCAGATATTGAGTCTGTCTCATGTCACGCAGACATTGTGTCTGTCTGATGTCACGCAGACATTGTGTCTGTCTGATGTCACGCAGACATTGTGTCTGTCTGATGCCACGCAGACATTGTGTCTGTCTGATGTCAAACAGCCTTTGTCTATCTGATGTCATGTTACGTGTATTTGTCTAATGGTCTGTGACATGTAGCCCTTGTCTGTCTGATGTCATGTAACGTGTACTTGTCTAATGGTCTGTGACATGTAGCCCTTGTCTGTCTGATGTCATGTTACTTGTACTTGTCTAATGGTCTGTGACATGTAGCCCTTGTCTGTCTGATGTCATGTTGCTTGTACTTGTCTAATGGTCTGTGACATGTAGCCCTTGTCTGTCTGATGTCATGTAACGTGTACTTGTCTAATGGTATGTGACATGTAGCCCTTGTCTGTCTGATGTCATGTAACGTGTACTTGTCTAATGGTATGTGACATGTAGCCCTTGTCTGTCTGATGTCATGTAACGTGTACTTGTCTAATGGTATGTGACATGTAGCCCTTGTCTGTCTGATGTCATGTAACGTGTACTTGTCTAATGGTATGTGACATGTAGCCCTTGTCTGTCTGATGTCATGTAACGTGTACTTGTCTAATGGTATGTGACATGTAGCCCTTGTCTGTCTGATGTCATGTTACTTGTACTTGTCTAATGGTCTGTGACATGTAGCCGTTGTCTGTCTGATGTCATGATACGTGTACTTATTTAATGGTATGTGACATGTAGCCCTTGTCTGTCTGATGTCATGTTACTTGTACTTGTCTAATGGTCTGTGACATGTAGCCGTTGTCTGTCTGATGTCATGTTACTTGTACTTGTCTAATGGTCTGTGACATGTAGCCGTTGTCTGTCTGATGTCATGTTACTTGTACTTGTCTAATGGTCTGTGACATGTAGCCGTTGTCTGTCTGATGTCATGTTACGTGTACTTGTCTAATGGTATGTGACATGTAGCCGTTGTCTGTCTGATGTCATGTTACGTGTACTTGTCTAATGGTATGTGACATGTAGCCCTTGTCTGTCTGATGTCATGTTACGTGTAGATAATGTGCCTAGAGACATTTACCTTCTAGATAGTCTACCTCTCTGTATCTTTCACTCTATCATTATCTTTCACTCTCTCTTCATCTTTATCTCTATCTTTCTATCCACCTCTATCTCAATCTTTCTACCCATCTCCATCTATCTCTCTTTCTATCTCTATCTCTCTCTTTTTCTCTCTTTGTCTCTCTCACTCTCTCTCTCTCCATATCACTCTCTTTATAATGTTATGCGTTGTATACAAAGTCTGTCTATCTAACAGAATAGCTGAAACTTCTACAAAACCTATATAAATTAATGTATTCTCTCAGACAGACAATTAAAATGATAGCGGCAGACAAAATCGAGGAATACAAGAAATGATCACCCGATCCGCATACAGACTTTATCTATGGGAAGTGATAAATCTATTTATTATGTCTGATATCCCTGCGGGCTGTTTCTTCTGTAAGACATGAAATGGGCTAGTATGAGTTATCGTTCTTGATTGTCTTTGTTTACGTTCTCGATTTGAGTTGTTTTGTAAGCACGTTCGTGGTGGCGCGCCCTGTTGTGTTGGTGCGCCCTGTTGTGTTGGCGCGCCCTGTTGTCGTTGCATGCCCTGTTGTCGTTGCATGCCCTGTTGTGGTCCAGTGCGCTATTGTGGTGCAGTCTGAAGGACTGATGGTTGGGCGGGCCCACGGAAAGAGGCATCTGCAAAGAGGGAGGAGGGCAGATAGTCCTACATAGAGAGAGAGACAGTCCTACATAGAGAGAGAGAGAGACAGTCCTACATAGAGAGAGAGAGAGACAGTCCTACATAGAGAGAGAGAGAGAGACAGTCCTACATAGAGAGAGAGAGAGACAGTCCTACATAGAGAGAGAGAGACAGTCCTACATAGAGAGAGAGAGACAGTCCTACATAGAGAGAGAGACAGTCCTACATAGAGAGAGAGACAGTCCTACATAGAGAGAGAGAGAGACAGTCCTACATAGAGAGAGAGAGAGACAGTCCTACATAGAGAGAGAGAGACAGTCCTACATAGAGAGAGAGAGACAGTCCTACATAGAGAGAGAGAGAGAGACAGTCCTACATAGAGAGATAGACAGTCCTACATAGAGAGAGAGAGAGAGACAGTCCTACATAGAGAGAGAGACAGTCCTACATAGAGAGAGAGAGAGACAGTCCTACATAGAGAGAGAGAGACAGTCCTACATAGAGAGAGAGAGAGACAGTCCTACATAGAGAGAGAGACAGTCCTACATAGAGAGAGAGACAGTCCTACATAGAGAGAGAGACAGTCCTACATAGAGAGAGAGAGACAGTCCTACATAGAGAGAGAGACAGTCCTACATAGAGAGATAGACAGTCCTACATAGAGAGATAGACAGTCCTACATAGAGCGATAGACAGTCCTGCATAGAGCGATAGACAGTCCTGCATAGAGAGATAGACAGTCCTACATAGAGAGATAGATAGTCCTACATAGAGAGAGAGACAGTCCTACATAGAGAGATTGACAGTCCTACATAGAGAGAGAGACAGTCCTACATAGAGAGAGAGACACAGTCCTACATAGAGAGAGAGAGACAGTCCTACATAGAGAGAGAGAGAGACAGTCCTACATAGAGAGAGAGACAGTCCTACATAGAGAGAGAGACAGTCCTACATAGAGAGATAGACAGTCCTACATAGAGAGATAGACAGTCCTACATAGAGAGATAGACAGTCCTACATAGAGAGATAGACAGTCCTACATAGAGAGATAGACAGTCCTACATAGAGAGATAGACAGTCCTACAAAAAGAGAGAGAGACAGACCTGCAGAGGGAGAGATAGACAGACCTCCAGAGAGAGATAGACAGACCTGCAGAGAGAGACAGACAGACCTGCAGAGAGAGACAGACAGACCTGCAGAGAGAGACAGACAGACCTGCAGAGAGAGACAGACAGACCTGCAGAGAGAGACATACAGACCTGCAGATAAAGACAGACAGACCTGCATAGAGAGACAGACAGACCTGCAGAGAGAGACAGACAGACCTGCAGAGAGAGACAGACAGACCGGCAGAGAGAGACATACAGACCTGCAGATAAAGACAGACAGACCTGCATAGAGAGACAGACAGACCTGCAGAGAGAGACAGACAGACCTGCAGAGAGAGACAGACAGACCTGCAGAGAGAGACAGACAGACCTGCAGAGAGAGACAGACAGACCTGCAGAGAGAGACAGACAGACCTGCAGAGAGAGACAGACAGACCTGCAGAGAGAGACAGACAGACCTGCAGAGAGAGACAGACAGACCTGCAGAGAGAGACAGACAGACCTGCAGAGAGAGACAGACAGACCTGCAGAGAGAGACAGACAGACCTTCAGAGAGAGACAGACAGACCTGCAGAGAGAGACAGACAGACCTGCAGAGAGAGACAGACAGACCTGCAGAGAGAGACAGACAGACCTGCAGAGAGAGACAGACAGACCTGCAGAGAGAGACAGACAGACCTGCAGAGAGAGACAGACAGACCGGCAGAGAGAGACAGACAGACCGGCAGAGAGAGACAGACAGACCTGCAGATAGAGACAGACAGACCTGCAGAGAGAGACAGACAGACCTGCAGAGAGAGACAGACAGACCTGCAGAGAGAGACAGACAGGCCTGCAGAGAGAGACAGACAGGCCTGCAGAGAGAGACAGACACGCCTGCAGAGAGAGATCGACAGGCCTGCAGAGAGAGACAGACAGGCCTGCAGAGAGAGACAGACATGCCTGCAGAGAGAGACAGACAGACCTGCAGAGAGAGATAGACAGACCTGCAGAGAGAGATAGAAAGACCTGCAGAAAGAGACAGACAGATCTGCAGAGAGAGACAGACAGACCTGCAGAGAGAGACAGACAGACCGGCAGAGAGAGACAGACAGATCTGCAGAGAGAGATAGACAGACCTGCAGAGAGAGACAGACAGACCGGCAGAGAGAGACAGACAGACCTGCAGAGAGAGATAGACAGACCTGCAGAGAGAGATAGACAGACCTGCAGAGAGAGATAGACAGACCTACAGAGAGAGACAGACAGACCTGCAGAGAGAGATAGACAGACCTGCAGAGAGAGACAGACAGACCTGCAGAGAGAGACAGACAGATCTGCAGAGAGAGACAGACAGACCTGCAGAGAGAGACAGACAGACCGGCAGAGAGAGACAGAAAAAACTCCAACATGAATTATGATATCGTATGACGGGGAACAGCTGTGTTCTCTTTCTGTGCGGTTTCGCCTTATGTCTTTTGGAGTGTGCTGAGATTGCAATGATGGAGACTGCAGCCACCTTTCTTTGTTTCGGAGATGAGATATTAATTCGGATGATTCCACTGGCACGGGCGGTTGAGCAATTATGGATTTTAATTCGTTTGTAGTGATACCGGGGCCTTCCATAACTATAAAAATGTTGAAAGTTCCCTGGACAGCTAAAAAGACCAATGACAAATATCTCAAAGAGATCAACACAGAAAGGCAGCTCATAAGAAACATCAGAAAGAAACAATCAACAATTTGTGGGCACATCGTGATAAGAGGTAAGTTGGAATACTTGGTTACAACTGACAAAATACAGGCGAAGAGAGATCGCGGACGACAAAGAGTGAGGATACTAGATAGCTTGGTGTCATGGCATGGAAAACAGTCAACAACAGAACCGATAGAATGCCCCGTGAATAGAAGAAATATGGAATGCCAACCGCTATAGCACATGATGATGATGTGCAATTATAATTAAATCGATCATTAATTTATTTACTCAATTAATGACCAATACATCAACATTTAACATAATCAAATAATAGCAGATTTATCAATTATCAAATATTTAATCACGTCATTTAATTTGAAAGGACCAGGAAAGATTTTGACTGACAAGCTAAACTTGGAGCCCGCGCAATGTTTCCAGAATGTGATTATTTGATTGGCTGTTCACAGAATTAAGTCCGGGATTGCTAGACTTAATTGTTTTTCGAAATTCGTAGATTGAAAATCAGCCCGAGTTGACGAATTTATGTCGACAAGTGCTACAGATTCGACTAATTCGACTTTAGCTAACGCTAGTGGTGAACTATGACCTATGGAAGCGAATCGTGGACAGTTGACAAATAAATGAAAAGACGATTAGAGGCCACAAAGATGGGATTTCTCAGAAGAATGTTGAAAGTTACCTGGACAGCTAAAAAGACCAATGAGGAAATTCTCAAAGAGGACAACACAAAAATGGAGCTCCTAAAAAACATCAGAAAGAAACAGTCAACATTTTTCGGGCACATCATGAGAAGAGGAAAGTTGGAATACCTGGTTACAACTGGCGAAATACAAGGAAAGAGAGATCGCGGACGACAAAAAAATGAATATTTTTTTTCGTTCGTCAGCTTTTTACCTCTGACGAGGTCCCTAGAGACTAGGAACTGAGTACTGCGTGTTAATCCATTTTTCCATAGCAGCCGTGTGCACAAGTGTCCCTCACCGCACAGGCAGATAACTCCGACTTCGGAGGTACTCATATTTTTTTCCGTCGATGAGTAATTGACGTTTCAAGCCGGGCCTCGCTGCTGAGACCAGAGGTGGTTGCCGCAGAGAGAAAACATAAATAAAAATCTCAACTGGTGTAGCCGGGATTTGAACCCACAACCTTTCTGTCTCGAGTCCGGCGTCTTGCCTTGAGACCAACCAGTCCCCCCAAAAATGAATATAGATGATAACTTGGTGTCATGGCCTGGAAAACAGGTACAAGTTGTACTGTGGATTGTGGATCGCCTTCGTTAAACGGCATGGTACACAATTTCGCAAATGAAAAGCAGAATTAATTTTTTAAAAATTGATTTACAAATCGGAATTACTGAACAGCGAGAATTTATGTTGTTTTTGTTTTAATAATAGAATTGTCTTGACTGTCAGTATTTGCTTGGAAATTCCACAAATTATAGACTGCCTCATCATCACCATCACGTGCTATCCCGGGTCCGTAGGCGATCATGTCCTTCCACAATCTTCTATCTACAGTGCATCGTATCAGTTCTGTTGTTGACTGTTTGCCATGCCATGATACTAAGCTATCCCTCCTTGTGTTGACCTCTTTGAGAACTTCCTCATTGGTCTTTTTAGCTGTCCAGGGAACTTTCAACATTCTTCTGAGAAATCCTATCTCTGTGGCCTCTAATCGTCTTTTCATTTGTTTATCTACTGTCCATGATTCGCTTCCATAGGTCAGAATTGGTTCTATATAGCACCGATGAACTCTCTTTCTCATTTCTATTGACATAGATTTGTTACACGAGACGTTTTTCATTTTCTGAAATGCTATTTTGGCCTGAGCTATTCTACTTTTTATTTCTGTGGTGCATCTCCATCTGATGTTATTATTGTGCCCAAGTATTTGACGCTCTCCACTTGTTTCAGATTTGTCTCGTTTATTTTTATGCTACATGCTGGTGATGATTGTTTCTTCGATATAACCATTACTTCTGTTTCTTACTATTCAGACTGAGACCCTTCTTGTTGCTTTCTTTCACTATTACGTCTATTATTTCTTGTAGTTCATTCTTTGTCTCTGCTATTAAGACTGTGTCATCCGCATATCGCAAATTATTTATATTGTGACCTATATAGATTGTCTAGTTTTGAATATTTAATTGTGTCTTCATTTCGTGTTGTAACCTTTGACCCTAAATGAGAAAATATCACAGATATATTAATGTATATAATAATGAGAGTTAATGACCTTTCTTCAATCATTTAGTTGGTCTGTCGGACAAAACAGTTGATAAGGTTGAAATCTTTACGAAAAGATCGTCTTAAATATCAACATCATCTTCGTGAAGTGTTGTGCCTGCTGGCGTAGGCGATGAAGCCTCTCACGGTTGTTTATTACTAATATTTTAGTTAATTTTCTCATTTGTATCTTTCCATGAAGGCAGAATAAGGACACTTCTATTTTGCCCTCACAATGATTAGATGAGAGGTGTATCTTTCAACTTTTGTGCTTTCTTTCTTTCTGTTATTTCATTCATTCATTTTGTACTTCCTGTCCTCTTTTCTTCTTGTTTTTCTTTCTTTCTTCCCGTTATGTCCTTTTCTTTCCAGTCTGTCTGCTCAGTGTTTCTTCCATTTCTTTCCGGTCTGTTTGTTCAGTGTTTCTTCCATTTCTTTCCGGTCTGTTTGTTCAGTGTTGATTTCATTTCTTTCCGGTCTGTCTGTTCTGTGTTTATTCCTTTTCTTTCCGGTCTGTCTATTCTGTTTCTTCCATTTCTTTCCGTCTGTCTGTTCTGTTTCTTCCATTTCTTTCCGGTCTGTCTGTTCTGTGTTTCTTCCATTTCTTTCAGCTCTGTCTGTTCTGTGTGTCTTCCATTTCTTTCAGCTCTGTCTGTTCTGTGTTTCTTTCTTTTCTTTCTGCTCTGTCTGTTCTGTGTTTCTTCCTTTTCTGTCCCATCTTTCATTTTCCTTTCCCTCCAAAAAGTTTACTAAGAACGTACCCGAGACAGACTAGTCACAGACTATGACTGACCAGGAACATACCAGAGACAGACTAGTCACACACTATGACTGACCAGGAGCATACCAGAGACAGACTAGTCACAGACTATGACTGACCAGGAACATACCAGAGACAGACTAGTCACAGACTATGACTGACCAGGAACATACCAGAGACAGACTAGTCACAGACTATGACTGACCAGGAACATACCAGAGACAGACTAGTCACACACTATGACTGACCAGGAACATACCAGAGACAGACTAGTCACAGACTATGACTGACCAGGAACATACCAGAGACACACTAGAAACAGATTGGAGACTAGAGACAGACCAGAACATACCAGGGACAGACTAGAAACAGATTAGAGACAGACCAGTGACAGACTATGACTGACCAGGAACATACCAGAGACAGACTAGAGACAGACTATAGACAGACTAGTCACAGACTATGACTGACCAGGAACATACCAGAGACAGACTAGAAACAGACTAGTCACAGACTATGACTGACCAGGAACATACCAGAGACAGACTCGTCACAGACTATGACTGACCAGGAACATACCAGAGACAGACTAGTCACAGACTATGACTGACCAGGAACATACCAGAGACAGACTAGTCACAGACTATGACTGACCAGGAACATACCAGAGACAGACTAAAGCCAGACTAGAGACAGACTAGTCACAGACTATGACTGACCAGGAACATACCAGAGACAGACTAGAAACAGACTAGTCACAGACTATAACTGACCAGGAACATACCAGAGACAGACTAGAAACAGACTATGACTGACCAGGAACATACCAGAGACAGACTAGTCACAGGCTATCTCTAGACTAAGAACATCCCAGACTCACAACCTCTCCAACATAAGACTAGAGACAGACTAGTCACAGACTATGACTGACCAGGAACATACCAGAGACAGACTAGTAGTCACAGACTATGACTGACCAGGAACATACCAGAGACAGACTAAAGCCAGACTAGACTAAGAACATACAGAGATAAACTCAGAGACAGACTAGTCACAGACTACCAGGAACATCAGAGACAGACTAGTCACAGACTATGACTGACCAGGACATAGAGATAGACTCATCTCCAACAATAGACCAGAGACAGACTAGTCACAGACTATGACTGACCAGGAACATCTCACAGACTAGTCACAGACTATGACTGACCAGGAACATCCCAGAGACAGACTAGTCACAGACTATGACTGACCAGGAACATCCCAGAGACAGACTAGTCACAGACTATGACTGACCAGGAACATACCAGAGACAGACTAGAGACTAGAGACAGACTATCGCTCATCCCAGACAGACTAGTCACAGACTATGACTGACCAGGAACATACCAGAGACAGACTAAAGCCAGACTATCACATCACAGAGACAGACTCACAACCTCTCCAACAATAAACCAGACAGACTAGTCACAGACTATGACTGACCAGGAACATCCCAGAGACAGACTCACAACCTCTTAGACCAGAGACAGACTAGTCACAGACTATGACTGACCAGGAACATCCCAGAGACAGACTAGTCACAGACTATGACTAAGAACATCCCAGGAAGACTCATCTCCAGACCAGAGACAGACTAGTCACAGACTATGACTGACCAGGAACATCCCAGAGATAAACTCACAACCTCTCCAACAATAGACCAGAGACAGACTAGTCACAGACTATGACTGACCAGGAACATCCAGAGACAGAGACCAGAGACAGACTAGTCACAGACTATGACTGACCAGGAACATCCCAGAGACAGTCTCAGACCAGAGACAGACTAGTCACAGACTATGACTGACCAGAGACAGACTAGTCACAGACTATGACTGACCAGGAACATAGAGACAGACTAGTCACAGACTATGACTGACCAGGAACATCCCAGAGACAGACTAGTCACAGACTATGACTGACCAGGAACATCCAGAGACAGACTAGTCACAGACTATGACTGACCAGGAACATACCAGAGACAGACTAAAGCCAGACTAGAGACAGACTATCGCTAGAGTAAGAACATCCCAGAGACAGACTAGTCACAGACTATGACTGACCAGGAACATACCAGAGACAGACTAAAGCCAGACTATCGCTAGAGTAAGAACATCACAGAGACAGACTCACAACCTCTCCAACAATAAACCAGAGACAGACTAGTCACAGACTATGACTGACCAGGAACATCCCAGAGACAGACTCACAACCTCTCCAACAATAGACCAGAGACAGACTAGTCACAGACTATGACTGACCAGGAACATCCCAGAGACAGACTAGTCACAGACTATCTCTAGACTAAGAACATCCCAGAGATAGACTCACAACCTCTCCAACAATAGACCAGAGACAGACTAGTCACAGACTATGACTGACCAGGAACATCCCAGAGATAAACTCACAACCTCTCCAACAATAGACCAGAGACAGACTAGTCACAGACTATGACTGACCAGGAACATCCCAGAGACAGACTTACAACCTCTCCAACAATAGACCAGAGACAGACTAGTCACAGACTATGACTGACCAGGAACATCCCAGAGACAGTCTCACAACCTCTCCAACAATAGACCAGAGACAGACTAGTCACAGACTATGACTCACCTGGAACATACCAGAGACAGACAAGTTACAGACTATGACTGACCAGGAACATACCAGAGACAGACTAGTCACAGACTATGACTGACCAGGAACATACCAGAGACAGACTAGTCACAGACTATCTCTAGACTAAGAACATCCCAGATATAGACTCACAACCTCTCCAACAATAGACCAGAGACAGACTAGTCACAGACTATGACTGACCAGGAACATCCCAGAGATAAACTCACAACCTCTCCAACACCAGAGACAGACTAGTCACAGACTATCTCTAGACTAAGAACATCCCAAAGACAGACTTACAACCTCTCCAACAATAGACCAGAGACAGACCTCAGGACGTGAATTGACAATAGACAACCATAAACCTAACACGAGTCATTCTAAAGAAACGCAAGCAATCATTACAGAGCAACCTCTAGAGGCAGGACAACAATACTGCAGACATCCACAGGCCAAATTGATTAAGATCCCTGCCGCCCAGTCTAATTTTAATCTTAAAGTTGACCCTTTTTTTCGAGTGTGGGGGAAGAGAATATGAAGAGGAAGAAGATGTTATATTGTAGATGTAGAGGAATCAATAAAATAATAAGTGCTACTCTCATAGGTGAATCGCACGTTTCAAAATAGAAAGAGTGGAAAGGAAATGAAAGTAAGTAAAAAAAAAAGGAAAGGAAGAAGGAAAGAAAGAACGAAAGAAAGAAAGACAGAAGGAAGGAAAGAAAAAAAAAGAAAGAAAGAAAGAAAGACAGACAGAAGGAAGGAAAGAAAAAGAAAGAAAGAAAGAAAGAAAGACAGAAGGAAGGAAAGAAAAAAGAAAGAAAGAAAGACAGAAGGAAGGAAAGAAAAAAAAAGAAAGAAGGAAAGAAAGAAGGACAGAAAGAAAGAAAGAAGGACAGAAAGAAAGAAAGAAAGATGGAAAAAAAGATGGAAAGAAAGAAGGAAAGAAAGAAGGAAAGAAAGAAGGAAAGAAAGAAAGATGGAAGGAAAGAAGGAAAGAAAGAAAGATGGAAAGAAAGAAGGAAAGAAAGGAAGGAAGAAGGAAAGAAAGGAAGGAAGAAGGAAAGAAAGAAGGCAAGAAAGAAAGAGAGAAAGAAAGAGAGAAAGAAAGAAAGAAGGCAAGAAAGAAGGAAAGAAAGAAGGAAAGAAAGAAGGAAAGAAAGAAGGAAAGAAAGAAGGAAAGAAAGAAAGAAAGACAGATAGAAAGAAAGAAAGAAAGAAAGTAAGAATGTAAGAAAGAATGAAAGAAAGAAGGCAAGAAAGAAAGAGAGAAAGAGAACAATGAGAAAAAGAAAGAACAAAGAATGAAAACATGAAAAAAATAAACGGTTGAAAAAAAAACAAAGAAAGAAAGAATAAGAGACGTTAAGAATTAAGCAAAACATTAAAAAGAAATCAACACAAGAAAAAAAGAAAAAAAAAATTCAAAGCGAGTGGAAAAACAAACAAATATAATAAGAAAGGAAGAAATAAATAGCACGCTAATGAAACACTCATGTAGCACAAGAGAAGGCCAGAGCATGTAGCACAAGAGAAGGCCAGAGCATGCACACAAAAACAATGCAAATATGTTGGAAATGGTTAACCCTAGTTATGCTATTACTGAAAAAGAAGAAAGATTAATGATGTCGGATGATATGTTAATGTTGTAGTTAAGTGAAACATTAACTTGAAAGGTTGTAGCCGTAAAGAGAGATAATGAAACAAAAACTAGGGAAAGGTAGTTAAGTTATAGATAGGGATATCAAAAGCAATGGGAACGCATTCGTTGCTTTGGAAAACAGTCCAAAGAAATTAGGTTAAATACAAGAAATAAAAATGTTCAACTCATATGTTAAGTCGTAGAAAGCTATATAAGGAAACAACATATAAAATGGTTTGGATACGTGACAAGGGAGAAATATCAAAACACAACACAACGAGCATTCAGGAAACGTTGTGAGAACACCAGACTCAAGGGTCGACCACGAAAAAGATGGATCGATGGAATATTAGAAACACTAGGACACATAGTAGCAGAGGCGAACAGAAGAGCAAAAGACCGCAAATTATGTCTCCCCTCGACGCTGAAAGGCAGATGAGGAAGGAAAGAAGAAGAATCTATCTATTTATTGTCATTTCGAGCCGAAGACGGCACATAGGGCAGAACCACAATCTCAAAAACAGAAACCTTGCGTGCCAAAATGGCACATATTGCAGAGATCACTGCTTATAAAATCTATGGTTTTGTTTCCATAACAATACTTTTTACAATGACAGCTTGTCAAGCCATCAATCAAGAAGAATATGTTAAGTCTATTTTTCGGGCACATCATTGAGTAGAGGAAAAGTTGGAATACCGTGGTTACAACTAGCACAACACAAGGAAAGAGAGTTCATGGAAGACAAAGAGAGAAAATACTGGATAGCTTGGTGTCATGGCACGGACAACAATCAACAACAGAACTGACACGATGTACTGTAGATAGAAGATTGTAGAGGGACATGATCGCCTACGTCAATCGATATGACACATCATGATGATTTATGTTAAGTCAGTCCTATAATATGGCTGTGAAACATGGAGAACAACACAAAATAACAATCATGAAGATACATACCTTCATAAACGGATGCTTACACAGAATAAAAGGATGGAAATGGCAGGACAAAATCACTAACATAGAATTATGGAAATGTACCAGTCAAATACCAGTGGATAAAGAGATACAGCGAAGACGATGGCGCTGGATAGGACACAGGGGAAGCTAACAGAGTATTACTTAACATGCCCTATTTTAACAGACCATATCCGTAACATAGAGCCGCGATAGCTCAGTGGTTAGTGAACTGGACTACAAAGGACAAGGGGTAGGGTTCGATCCCAACCAACGGTTTCCGGGTTCACCCAGCCTTAAATGGGTACAGGATTTTTTTTCTGGGAAAGTAAAGCAGCACGGGCGTAATACCGACCACATTACCCCAAAAATCATGTGCTGAAGGTCTGTAAAATATAGGGTCATTAACACCATATTTCCCTATACGCCACTTGGCGTGACGGGGGTACTTAACTTTTTTAACTTTTACTTAAAACAACTAAAAATGAAAAGAGACCTAAATACAATTAGAACAAGACAAATGAGATTTTTGGTACACGTTAAAAGACACAGCAGCCTAGTAAACGTAATCCTGGAAGAGAAAATACAAGGTAAAAGAGGCAGACCAAGACTAACATGGACGAGTAACATCAAAAGATGGACAAGTCAACCTATGACAGCCTGTACCATCAAAGCAAGAGACGGAGGCAGACTAAGACTAATATGGACAAGTAACATTAATAGATTGACAAGTCAGCGTATGACAACCTGCACCATTAAAGCAAGAGACAGAGCGGAATGGCGCTCCATGGTAGACAACCTTCGATGCGGACAGGACACTCGATGATGATGATGATGATGATGATGATGAAAGGATACAAATCTGTGAACAGCGATGTAGAAATCTCTCATTGTTATATTTACACTTTTTATTTAACGGCTGGGAGAAATAACGAGAAATCTCGAGACAGGATGTCAATATGTCACAGTTTGGCACATTCTTAATCACATCCGGTTCACACTGTGACCAGAACAAACTCCCCGAATTGAATAGAAACCAGACCTGGTCTCCTGTAATTTAAAACTTCTAAAATAAAAAAATACAAATAAATAAATAAACGTGATTAAAACAAATTCTACGGAAATCAAGCAACAAAAAAATGTATTCATGACAAAATCATTTTTAAAGATTACTTTCTTATCGCGGCATATCTCACATGGGGTCTATTTACATTTGTGAATCAAGCTGCTAACAGAATGTCTCCACATGTGCCCGAAACTTGTCTATCACTCCGTTTTAAGAGGACATGTTTCAGGTCTCAGCTTTCTTTACAAATCACATTTCCGAAATGACATGTGCATGAATATGTACAATGTAGGGTCCCATTAAATGTGTACAATGTAGGGTTCCATTAAATATGTGCAATGTAGGGTTCCATTAAATGTGTGCAATGTAGGGTCCCATTAAATGTGTACAATGTAGGGTTCCATTAAATGTGTACAATGTAGGGTTCCATTAAATGTGTGCAATGTAGGGTGACATTAAATGTGTGCAATGTAGGGTGACATTAAATGTGTGCAATGTAGAGTTCCATTAAATACGTGCAATGTAGAGTTCCATTAAATATGTACAATGTAGAGTTCCATTAAATGTGTACAATGTAGAGTTCCATTAAATGTGTACAATGTAGGGTTCCATTAAATATGTACAATGTAGGGTCCCATTAAATGTGTACAATGTAGGGTTCCATTAAATATGTACAATGTAGGGTTCCATTAAATGTGTACAATGTAGGGTTCCATTAAATGTGTACAATGTAGGGTTCCATTAAATGTGTACAATGTAGGGTCCCATTAAATGTGTGCAATGTAGGGTTCCATTAAATATGTGCAATGTAGGGTTCCATTAAATATGTACAATGTAGAGTTCCATTAAATGTGTACAATGTAGGGTCCCATTAAATGT
Source organism: Megaustenia siamemsis (assembly GCA_032433765.1). Classification (NCBI taxonomy): domain Eukaryota; kingdom Metazoa; phylum Mollusca; class Gastropoda; order Stylommatophora; family Ariophantidae; genus Megaustenia; species Megaustenia siamemsis. The sequence continues at coordinate 5,316,303 of JAVIAB010000105.1, forward strand.
GTGCAATGTAGGGTTCCATTAAATGTGTGCAATGTAGGGTTCCATTAAATGTGTGCAATGTAGGGTTCCATTAAATATGTACAATGTAGGGTTCCATTAAATGTGTACAATGTAGGGTCCCATTAAATATGTGCAATGTAGGGTCCCATTAAATATGTGCAATGTAGGGTGACATTAAATATGTGCAATGTAGGGTGACATTAAATGTGTACAATGTAGAGTTCCATTAAATGTGTGCAATGTAGGGTCCCATTAAATATGTGCAATGTAGGGTTCCATTAAATATGTACAATTAAGGGTCCCATTGAACATGTACAATGTAGGGTCACATTGAACATGTACAATGTAGGGTCACATTGAACATGTACAATGTAGGGTCACATTGAACATGTACAATGTAGGGTCACATTGAACATGTACAATGTAGGGTCCCATTGAACATGTACAATGTAGGGTCCCATTAAACATGTACAATGTAGGGTCACATTGAATATGTACAATGTAGGGTCCCATTAAATATGTACAATGTAGGGTCACATTGAATATGTACAATGTAGGGTTCCATTGAATATGTACAATGTAGGGTCCCATTGAATATGTACAATGTAGGGTCCCATTAAACATGTACAATGTAGGGTCACATTGAATATGTACAATGTAGGGTCCCATTAAATATGTACAATGTAGGGTCACATTGAATATGTACAATGTAGGGTTCCATTGAATATGTACAATGTAGGGTCCCATTGAATATGTACAATGTAGGGTCACATTGACTATGTACAATGTAGGGTCACATTGACTATGTACAATGTAGGGTCACATTGACTATGTACAATGTAGGGTCACATTAAATATGTACAATGTAGGGTCACATTAAATATGTACAATGTAGGGTCACATTGACTATGTACAATGTAGGGTCACATTGACTATGTACAATGTAGGGTTCCATCATCAGGTTCTATACCCTGTTGGCATAAGCGATAATCTCTCTCCACATCTATCGGTAATTCGTGCATGTCATAATTGAAGTCGGTGATATATGTAACGTTTTAGGTAACAAGGCTATGTTAATAGTAGTGAGAAAATTAATCGGTGCTATATAAAACGAAGTCTGACATATAGAAGCGAATCATGGACAGTAGACACACAAATGAAAAGACAATTAGAGGCCACAGAGATGGGATTTCTCAGGAGCAATGTTGAAAGTTCCCTGGACAGCTAAAAAGACCAACGAGGGAATTCTCAAAGAAGCCAACACAAAAAGGGAGCTCACAGAAAACATCAGAAAGAAACAATCAACATTTTTCGGGCACATCATGAGAAGAGGAAAGTTGGAATACTTGGTTACAACTGGCAAAATAAAAGGAAAGAGAGATCGCGGACTACAAAGAGAGACATTGTCTATATCTCCTTTAGCTAGTTTCTCCTCATTATTATTCCCTGCCACATCATCGGAAGAACCTATCTCTAACAATCATCATGTGCCATACTGTTGACGTAGGCGATCATGTCCTTCCACAATCTCCTATCCACAATACATCGTATCAATTATGTCTCAAAGCTATCCAGCATCTTCTCTCTTTGTCGTCCGCGATCTCTCTTTCCTTTTATTTTGCCAGTTGTAACCAAGTGTTCCAAACTTCCTTTTCTCATGATGTGCCCGAAAAATGTCGATTTTTTTTATTTCTGATAATTTTAGGAGCTCGCTTTTTGTGTTGGCCTCTTTGAGAATTTCCTCGTTGGTCATCTGTCCAGGAAACTCTCAAGATTATTCTGAGAAATCCCATCTCTATGGCCTCTAATCGTCTTTTCATTTGTTTGTCTACAGTCCACAGTTGGTATAGACAGGTCAAAGTTGGCTCTATATAGCTTTGATCAACTTTCTTTCTCACTTTCTAGAATTATTAACAGTTATATAGTAGCTCAGTGGTTAGTGAACTGGACTACAAAGGACAACATCGGGCTCAGTGGTTAGTGAACTGGACTACAAAGGACAACATCGGGCTCAGTGGTTAGTGAACTGGACTACAAAGGACAACATCGGACTCAGTGGTTTAGTGAACTGGACTACAAAGGACAAAGAGGTCGGGTTTGATCCAGATCGACGGCTTCCAGGTTCACCCAGCTGTAAATGGGTACCGCATTTTTTTTTCTGGGAAAGTAAAGCGGTACGGGCGTAATACCGACCACATTACCCCAAAAATCATGTGCCGAAGGTCTGTAAAATTGATGGTCACTAACACCATATTCCCCATACGATACTTGGTGTGACGAGGGTACTTTAGTGTTGCTTGTTATAATTAGTTAATTCATCATTATTATAAATCATCATCAACATCATCATTATCAAGTGCATCTCCGCAACGAAGGTTGGCTACCATAGAGCGCCATTCTCTTGCTTTGATGGTGCAGGTTGTCATAGGCTGATTTGTCCATCTTTTGATGTTACTCGTCCATGTTAGTCTTGGTCTGCCTCTGCCTGATTTACCTTGTATTCCCCCCCCCTTTCCCCCCCCCCCCCCCCCGATTACTTTTAGTAGGCTGCTGTGCCTTTTAACATGGCCCAAAAATCACATTTGTCTTGTTCTAATTGTGTTTAGTAGTTCTCTTTTCATTTTTAGTTGTTTTAAAACTTCATCGTTTGTTTTCTTTTCTTTTCATCCAATTCTACCTATTCTTCTATAAATCATTATAAATATCACTATATAAATTTCAAAGGCTTCAATTCTCTGTTCTGTTTTATTGTCTAGTGTCTATGTTTCAGCACCATACATGAATGTTGAGAAGATATAACATTTTGCTATTCTTAGTTTTAGCCCTGGTGTTATTTGTTTTGATTAATTAGTTTATTAGATAACTTTAATTGATAGAATAAAATCTTGTTATCTGGTTGTTCCTGTTGCCTGAAATAGCCTGAAGAACTGATTTTAAAATCGCCCAGGAAAACTTTATTTTCTTAAAAATCTCTTATCATGTTCTGTTCATTTAACATTGTCGTTACGTCTAACTCAATCCTACCCTGTCCGGAAATAATTTTTTTTTTTTTTTTTTTTTTTTTTTTTGCAAGCCATTTTACAGAATAAGATAGAAACAGTCTGTGGAGACATCTACATCCGTACATGATCTAATGGTTCTTTATTCAATCTAGCATGTCTGAAAGCAAAATTTAAAATAATTGACATTCGAATCAACGAGTTTCTATTCGCTGATGATGCAGCACTGGTTGCTCAAGATGAATCCGTCCTACAATCTATGATTGACAATCTAGCGAGATCATGTGATTTATTCTTCCTGTCAATCAGTAGACAGAAGACTGTTGTGCTTCCACAAGGTGTAGCCAGCCCCACAGCTATTTCATTAAATAACATACCTCTTGAACCGGTGAGAAAGTTCACCTATCTCGGTTCTATGATCACAACCACTTTTTCACTTGCAGAGGAAATAAATTCCCGAATCGGAAATGCAGCTTCCACATTTGGCAAACTTAAAGATAGAGCATGGGCCAACACCAAACTAAAAGATAGAGCATGGAACAACACCAAACTAAAAGATAGAGCATGGGTCAACACCAAACTAAAAGATGCAGCATGGGCCAACACCAAACTTAAAGATAGAGCATGGGTCAACACCAAACTTAAAGATAGGGCATGGGCCAACACCAAACTTAAAGATAGAGCATGGGCCAACACCAAACTTAAATATAGAGCATGGGTCAACACTAAACCTAAAAATAGAGCATGGGTCAACACCAAACTTAAAGATAGAGCATGGGCCAACACCAAACATAAAGATTGAGCATGGGCCAACACCAAACTTAAAGATAGAGCATGGGCCAACACCAAACTTAAAGATAGGGCATGGGCCAACACCAAACTTAAAGATAGAGCATGGGCCAACACCAAATTAACATTCTGGAATAAGATTGAAATTTACCAAAGTTGTGTGCTTTTTAAACTTCCATTCTTCTTTCCTTCCTCATTTGCCTTTCAACGTTGATATATAATTTTCGGTATCTTACTCTTCGGTTGACCTCTCCTGCTGTTATGTTTCCTAGTGTTTCTAATATTCAATCAATCCATCTTTTACTCTTCTGTTGACCTCTCCTGCTGTTATGTTTCCTAGTGTTTCTAATATTCCATCAATCCATCTTTTGCTCTTCTGTTGACCTCTCCTGCTGTTATGTTTCCTAGTGTTTCTAATATTCCATCAATCCATCTTTTGCTCTTCTGTTGACTTCTCCTGCTGTTATGTTTCATAGTGTTTCTAATATTCCATCAATCCATCTATTGCTCTTCTGTTGACCTCTCCTGCTGTTATGTTTCCTAGTGTTTCTAATATTCCATCAATCCATCTTTTGATCTTCTGTTGACCTCTCCTGCTGTTATGTTTCCTAGTGTTTCTAATATTCCATCAATCCATCTTTTGTTCTTCTGTTGACCTCTCCTGCTGTTATGTTTCCTAGTGTTTCTAATATTCCATCAATCCATCTTTTGATCTTCTGTTGACCTCTCCTGCTGTTATGTTTCCTAGTGTTTCTAATATTCCATCAATCCATCTTTTGATCTTCTGTTGACCTCTCCTGCTGTTATGTTTCCTAGTGTTTCTAATATTCCATCAATCCATCTTTTGTTCTTCTGTTGACCTCTCCTGCTGTTATGTTTCCTAGTGTTTCTAATATTTCATCAATCCATAGTTTGCTCTTCTGTTGGCCTCTCCTGCTGTTATGTTTCCTAGTGTTTCTAATATTCCATCAATCCATCTTTTGTTCTTCTGTTGGCCTCTCCTGCTGTTATGTTTCCTAGTGTTTCTAATATTCCATCAATCCATCTTTTGTTCTTCTGTTGACCTCTCCTGCTGTTATGTTTCCTAGTGTTTCTAATATTCCATCAATTCATCTTTTGTTCTTCTGTTGGCCTCTCCTGCTGTTATGTTTTCTAGTGTTTCTAATATTCCATCAATCCATCTTTTACTCTTCTGTTGACCTCTCCTGCTGTTATGTTTCCTAGTGTTTCTAATATTCCATCAATTCATCTTTTGCTCTTCTGTTGAACTCTCCTGCTGTTATGTTTCCTAGTGTTTCTAATATTCCATCAATCCATCTTTTGCTCTTCTGTTGACCTCTCCTGCTGTTATGTTTCCCAGTGTTTCTAATATTCCATCAATCCATCTTTTGTTCTTCTGTTGACCTCTCCTGTTGTTATGTTTCCCAGTGTTTTTAATATTCCATCAATTCATCTTTTGTTCTTCTGTTGGCCTCTCCTGCTGTTATGTTTCCTAGTGTTTCTTATATCCCATCAACCCATCTTTTACTCTTCTGTTGACCTCTCCTGCTGTTATGTTTCCTAGTGTTTCTAATATTCCATCAATCCATCTTTTGTTCTTCTGTTGACCTCTCCTGCTGTTATGTTTCCTAGTGTTTCTAATATTCCATCAATTCATCTTTTGTTCTTCTGTTGGCCTCTCCTGCTGTTATGTTTCCTAGTGTTTCTGATATTCCATCAATCCATCTTTTGCTCTTCTGTTGGCCTCTCCTGCTGTTATGTTTTGTAGTGTTTCTAATATTCCATCAATCCATCTTTTGCTCTTCTGTTGACCTCTCCTGCTGTTATGTTTCCTAGTGTTTCTAATATTCCATCAATTCATCTTTTGTTCTTCAGTTGGCCTCTCCTGCTGTTATGTTTCCTAGTGTTTCTAATATTCCATCAATTCATCTTTTGTTCTTCTGTTGGCCTCTCCTGCTGTTATGTTTCCTAGTGTTTCTAATATTCCATCAATCCATCTTTTACTCTTCTGATGACCTCTCCTGCTGTTATGTTTCCTAGTGTTTCTAATATTCCATCAATCCATCTTTTTCTCTTCTGTTGGCCTCTCCTGCTGTTATGTTTCCTAGTGTTTCTAATATTCCATCAATCCATCTTTTACTCTTCTGTTGGTCTCTCCTGCTGTTATGTTTCCTAGTGTTTCTAATATTCCATCAATCCATCTTTTACTATTCTGTTGGTCTCTCCTGCATTTATGTTTCCTAGTGTTTCTAATATTCCATCAATCCATCTTTTACTCTTCTGTTGACCTCTCCTGCTGTTATGTTTCCTAGTGTTTCTAATATTCCATCAATCCATCTTTTACTCTTCTGTTGACCTCTGCTGCTGTTATGTTTCCTAGTGTTTCTAATATTCCATCAATTCATAGTTTTCATGGTCGACCCTTGTGTCTGGAGTTCTTACAACGTTTATTGAAGGCTCGTTGTGTTTTAATCTTTCTGTCTTGTCATGTTTTTGCCAAATAATTTTATCTTATTTCTTTATGTATTCTATGGTGGGAAATCATTCTTAGCTTTTTTTTCAGTTCTTCATTTCTGACCTTATCTCTCAGGCTGTTTCCTGTCATTCGCCTAACACATTTAATTTCTGTAGAGGTTATTTTTGTATTGTCAAAAATGGATTGCGTAGAATAGAATAAATAATAATGAGAAAAATACGAATAATGTAATACGACAAATATAATAGGAGTAACAATCACAATAAGTATAACAATAAGAATTTAAGAGGACGCGTACTTTTTGTAAACGATTCTTTGTCTATGTGTGAGACAAGCAAACTTTCCAATACGAATGATAGGCAATGACGCATTTACGCTTTTTACGATAGATAATTTTTTTGTCTTTTTTGCTGCTGTTTCTGCCACTCATCATCATCTTTGAGTGCCTTCTCCGCAACGAAGGTTGGCTACCATGGATCGCCATTCTACTCTGTTTCTTGCTTTGATGGTGCAGGCTGTCATAGATTGACTTGTCCATCTTTTGATGTTACTCGTCCATGTTAGTCTTGGTCTGCCTCTGCCTCTTTTACCTTGTATTTTCCCTTCCAATATTACTTTTAGTAGGCTGTTGTGTCTTTTAACATGCCCCAAAAATTTCATTTGTCTTGTCTTAATTGTATTTAGTAGTAGTTTTTTTATTTTCAGTTGTTTTAAAACTTCATCATTTGTTATCTTTTCTTTCCATCCAATTCTACCTATTCTTCTATAAATCCACATTTCAAAGGCTTCAATTTTCTGTTCTGTTTTCTTGTCTAATGTCCATGTTTCTGCACCATACAGGAATATTGAGAAGATGTAACATTTTGCCATTCTTAGTTTCAGCCCTGCTGATATTTGTTTTGTTGTTAGTATATTTTTCATGGCATTAAAATTACTTTTTGCCATACCTATTCTTTTGTTTATTTCAGTTTTGCATATTCCATCACTGGTTATAGTATGTCCCAGGTAGTTTTAAGTTGTATTTCTGTCTCTTGCTAGTTTATCTATTTCCTGTTATCCCTTTTAAAGTAACTTCTATTTCTTTATTCACCTTTGTGTAGATTGGATTATGAAAATACCCCAGAACAATAGAAATGGAATCCAGTGGTCACTGACCAAACAACTTGATGATTTAGACTTTGCTGATGACATAGCTCTCATATCACACAGCCATCAACAGATGCAGGATAAAATGAACATACTTGATGAGAGATCACAACAGCTAGGACTGAAGATTAATAGAGATAAGACCAACATTATGAGAATTAATGCAGTTGGAAATAACCAAATAAAACTAGGAGAATTACCTCTACTAGACGTACAATCTTACATATATCTGGGCAGTAATATAGATAAAGAGGGGGGGGGGAACAGAAAATGATACCAAAATAAGGATATCAAAAGCAAGAGGTGCTTTCATTGCACTAGGAAACATGGAAATCCAAAGAAATTAGGTTAAATACAAAAATAAAAATTTTCAACTCAAATGTTAATCAAGTCAATCATATTATATGGCTGTTAAACATGGAGAACAACACAAATGACAATCATAAGTATAGACTTTTTAAATGGATGCTTACGCAGAATAAAAGGATGGAAATGGCAAGACAAAATCACTGACATAGAATTATGGAAATGTACCAGTCAAATACCAGTGGATAAAGAGATACAGCGAAGACGATGACGCTGGATAGGACACACACTACGAAAGCCAACTGAGAGTATTACACAACAGACCATTGTTGGAATCTCCAGGGATAGAGACAAAGTGGGAGACCAGAATATTCTTAGAGAAGACATTTGGGAGCAGAGATGAAGTTGATGGGGAAGACATGGAATGATCTTAAAAGAATGACAAAAAACAGAATGACTTGGAAAGTGTTTGTTGAAGACCTATACTCCACAGGGAACTGAAAGTGTTTGTTGAAGACCTATACTCCACAGGGAACTGAAAGTGTTTGTTGAAGACCTATACTCCACAGGGAACTGAAAGTGTTTGTTGAAGACCTATACTCCACAGGGAACTGAAAGTGTTTGTTGAAGACCTATACTCCACAGGGAACTGAAAGTGTTTGTTGAAAACCTATACTCCACAGAGAGCTGAAAGTGTTTGTTGAAGACCTATACTCCACAGGGAACTGAAAGTGTTTGTTGAAGACCTATACTCCACAGGGAACTGAAAGTGTTTGTTGAAGACCTATACTCCACAGGGAACTGAAAGTGTTTGTTGAAGACCTATACTCCACAGGGAACTGAAAGTGTTTGTTGAAGACCTATACTCCACAGGGAACTGAAAGTGTTTGTTGAAGACCTATACTCCACAGGGAACTGAAAGTGTTTGTTGAAGACCTATACTCCACAGGGAACTGAAAGTGTTTGTTGAAAACCTATACTCCACAAAGAGCTGAAAGTGTTTGTTGAAGACCTATACTCCACAGGAAGCTGAAAGTGTTTGTTGAAGACCTATACTCCACAGGGAGCTGAAAGTGTTTGTTGAAGACCTATACTCCACAGGGAACTGAAAGTGTTTGTTGAAGACCTATACTCCACAGGGAACTGAAAGTGTTTGTTGAAGACCTATACTCCACAGGGAACTGAAAGTGTTTGTTGAAGACCTATACTCCACAGGGTACTGAAAGTGTTTGTTGAAGACCTATGCTCCACAGGGAACTGAAAGTGTTTGTTGAAGACCTATACTCCACAGGGAGCTGAAAGTGTTTGTTGAAGACCTATACTCCTCAGGGAACTGAAAGTTTTTGTTGAAGACCTATACTCCACAGGGAGCTGAAAGTGTTTGTTGAAGACCTATGCTCCACAGGGAGCTGAAAGTGTTTGTTGAAGACCTCTACTCCACAGGGAGCTGAAAGGTAGATGAAGAAGAAAGTAGATAATGGTAAAGAAAGTGAAGTGAAGTGAATTGAAAGATGAAAATAAGAAAATTACATTTTACAAATTGTTATTGACATCGGTACAATATTGTTGTTTTGACAAGTCCCGTTTTATTGCTCCGTTGAAAAGTCTTTCTTTATATCTCCGTTGAAAAGTCTTTCTCTATATCTCCGTTGAAAAGTCTTTCTCTACATCTCCGTTGAAAAGTCTTTCTCTATATCTCCGTTGAAAAGTCTTTCTCTATATCTCCATTGAAAAGTCTTTCTCTATATCTCCGTTGAAAAGTCTTTCTCTATTATTTCCGTTGAAAAGTCTTTCTCTATATCTCCGTTGAAAAGTCTTTCTCTATTATTTCCGTTGAAAAGTCTTTCTTTATATCTCCGTTGAAAAGTCTTTCTCTATATCTCCGTTGAAAAGTCTTTCTCTATATCTCAATTGAAAAGTCTTTCTCTATATCTCCGTTGAAAAGTCTTTCTCTATATCTCCGTTGAAAAGTCTTTCTCTCTATCTCCGTTGAAAAGTCTTTCTCTACATCTCCGTTGAAAAGTCCAGCGCTACACCATCTTTCATTTTCCCATTTTTCATTGTTTGTTTCCTCTGGCCTAAATAAGTCCTACCTGCCATATTGTCTATTAATCTTTTAACCAGAATCAACGTAAATACTGGCCACCGTCTTTGCCTCCACTTTGAACAATCTGGATCGCTTTGTATTCTGACTTGGATTTTTGTGTTCCTCCACCTCCTCCACCTCCTCCACCTCCTCCACCTCCTCCTCCTCCTCCTCCTCCACCTCCTCCTCCTCCACCTCCTCCTCCACCTCCTCCTCCTCCACCTCCTCCTCCTCCACCTCCACCTCCTCCTCATCCACCACCTCCTCATCCACCACCTCCTCATCCACCACCCTCCTCCTCCTCCACCTCCTCCACATCCTCCTCCTCCACATCCTCCACCTCCTCCTCCTCCACCTCCTCCTCCTCCACATCCTCCTCCTCCTCCACCACCTCCTCCTTCACCTCCTCCTCCTTCACCACCTTCTCCTCCTCCTCCACATCCTCCTCCTCCTCCACATCCTCCTCCTCCTCCACATCCTCCTCCTCCTCCACATCCTCCTCCTCCTCCACCTCCTTCTCCACCTCCACCTCCTTCTCCACCTCCTCCTCCTCCACCTCCTCCTTCTCCACCTCCTCCTCCTCCACCTCCTCCTCCTCCACCTCCTCCTCCTCCACCTCCTCCTCCTCCACCTCCTCCTCCTCCTCCTCCTCCACCTCCTCCTCCTCCTCCTCCTCCTCCTCCACCTCCACCTCCTCCCCCTCCACCTCCTCCCCCTTCTTCTGCGATCATGACGTCATTGAGACTAGGATTCCGGACTCTCTCATGAAGTCAGCGGCCTGTTTAAGTGATTCGGTTGCCCCGTAGAGTTTCTCTTCCAGGGAGGTGGGTGTGGGCCACATTGTCCTTCTCAGGTCTGTGTACTGGGGGCAATCCTGTAGAACATGTTTTGTTGTCATGTTATCCAGGGTACAGTGGCACTGGATGGTAGTTCCTATTTTGAGTTTGGTGAACATGTGGTTCCTCATTCTGTTGTGGCCAGTGCGTAGGCGAAGTATGATGACTTGATCCCTCCTTGATAGTTGGTGGTATCCGTCACTCTCGTTATGCTTTGGGTGTTCTTGTTTCCATTTTTCATGGAACTGACTTTTGATGATGGATTTGGCTTCATCGATTTGTGTGTTTCATGTGTATAGTTTGTTTGATATACCCGACGAAGGCGTATGCCGAAACGCTGTAGCTTGTCGTGTCTTTCAGTTTGTCTAACTCAATACAATTTTCGGTTTATATTATATACATTGAAAGTCGCACATAATTAAAGGTAAAGTCATCATCATGTGCCATACCGGTTAGCGTAGGTGATCATGTCCTTCCACAATCTTCTATCTACAGTGCATCGTATCAGTTCTGTTGTTGACTGTTTTCCATGCCATGACACCAAGCTATCCAGTATTTTCTCTCTTTGTCGCCCACGATCTCTCTTTCCTTTTATTTTGCCAGTTGTAACCAAGTATTCCAACTTTCCTCTTCTCATGATGTGTCCGAAAAATGTTGATTGTTTCTTTCTGATGTTATTTAAGAGATCCCTTTTTGTGTTGCCCTCCAATCGTCTTTTCATTTGTTTGTCTACTGTCCATGATTCGCTTCCATAGGTCAGAATTGGTTCTATATAGCACCGATGAACTCTCTTTGTATTAAAAAGGTAAAGTACGAGACTTGAATCTGCGTCGTAGCACGAGAGTTTTCACCCACATGTGTTCGACCGTCTATCCAGAAGCGTTCGGAGACTTCTGGGCAGTGTCGCTTCAGGCATTGAAACTTACAATGCGAGGCGGCATTCCTCATCTTCCCAGAGTACTACTACCCTAGTACCTTTGGTTATTTGTTTATGGAAGGCCTCGGTATCACTGCAAACGGATTAAAATCCATAATTGCTCAATCGCCCGTGTCAGCGAATGTAGTACCTCTTTCTGCCAGTGGCTGGGTCCACCAGGGGGATATTGTTTTTTTTTCCAACCATGAGTACAACTCACACTGCTTCCAGTAGGAATCTTAACACGGATTGTCCGAAAGTCGGTAGCCCAGTAGGGTAAACGTAACTATTGTGAGCTGTGTGTCTCATCCGTTTTGATATTCCAATTGTTTACGATGATATCGTATGACAGGGGAACAGTTGGCTGTGTTCAAGTTCTGTGCGGTTTCGCCTTATGTCTTTTGGCGTGTGCTGAGACTGCTATGATGTGGACTACAGCTACCGTTCTTTGTTTGGGAGATAAGATATTAATTCAGATGATTCCACTGGCACGGGCGGTTGAGCAATTATGGATTTTAATTCGTTTGCAGTGATACCGGGGCCTTCCATAACCAAATAACGTAACTATTACGCGAAATGTCACACGTAAATACTCTTTCCAACTTCTCGCAATAATTCTCCGTAAATAACGTCAAATATTTTTCTCTTGAACGCATTGATAACATAGATTAATATCCCAACCTTCCGTGCGACCGTCTGCTCACTCCACCCCCTCTCTGTCTCTCCGTGTACTTAACTCTAATCTCTTGCACAACCTGTGAGCCAATCAGACGCGGTTTCCAAGGTCATTAATCAAGGCCACTGTCAGCCATTTTGAGAATATTACGTGAGTACAAAGAAAACTGGGTGTCTCTATGACGGGTCTGGCAGGCGTGGGCGACTGCGATACAAGATTGGTTATTAATATAGGAGTCCGTGATAGAATGAGAAAATATCACACGCGAGTTGGACGTGTCTATAAACGTGATGTTTTGTGGGAGACTGCGGGAGCTGACCGTCATCACATGAATCACGTGAGAATATGCTTGGGCTAAAGATTAAACATAATATAGAAGCAGGAAAACAAATTCTTAAATGTTATGTAGAGCCAGTCTTAACATAAGGATGTGAATCATGGACAATAGGACAAGACAAGAAAATCACTGGAGGCTGTAGAAATGTGGTTTTACAGAAGAATGTTGAGAATACCATGGACAGCGAAGAAGAGTAATGAAAACGTTCTGAAAGAGGCCAAAGCAAAAAGAGAACTAATTTCCAATATAAGGAAGAAACAATCATCATTTTTGGTCATGTAATGAGAAGAGAACAGCTGGAATATATTGTAACAACTGGGAAAATTGAGGGACGAAGAGATAGAGGGAAACAAAGAGAAAAGATACCAGACAGCTTAAGAGAATGACTTGGCAGAAGGTCAACAACAGAAATGATAAATAACTGTCGAGATCGAAAGTTGTGGAGAGACATGGTCATCTACGCCAGCAGGCATGGTACTTGATGATGACATAAATGAATGTAATAGGAAGAAGTCATGAATATCGCAAAAGAGAAACAGAACATCAACATAACTATAGATGGCAGACAACTAAAACAGAACATCAACATAACTATAGATGGCAGACAACTAAAACAGAACATCAACATAACTATAGATGGCAGACAACTAAAACAGAACATCAACATAACTATAGATGGCAGACAACTAAAACAGGACATCAACATAACTATAGATGGCAGACAACTAAAACAGGACGTCAACATAACTATAGATGGCAGACAACTAAAACAGGACATCAACATAACTATAGACGACAGACAACTAAAACAGAACATCAACATAACTATAGATGGCAGGCAACTAAAACAGAACATCAACATAACTATAGATGGCAGACAACTAAAACAGAACATCAACATAACTATAGATGGCAGGCAACTAAAACAGAACATCAACATAACTATAGATGGTAGGCAACTAAAACAGAACATCAACATAACTATAGATGGCAGGCAACTAAAACAGAACATCAACATAACTATAGATGGCAGACAACTAAAACAGAACATCAACATAACTATAGAAGGCAGGCAACTAAAACAGAACATCAACATAACTATAGAAGGCAGACAACTAAAACAGAACATTAACATAACTATAGACGGTAGACAACTAAAACAGAACATCAACATAGCTATAGAAGGCAGGCAACTAAAACAGAACATCAACATAACTATAGAAGGCAGGCAACTAAAACAGAACATCAAAATAACTATAGACGACAGACAACTAAAACAGAACATCAACATAACTATAGATGGCAGACAACTAAAACAGAACATCAACATAACTATAGATGGCAGACAACTAAAACAGAACATCAACATAACTATAGACGACAGACAACTAAAACAGAACATCAACATAACTATAGACGACAGACAACTAAAACAGAACATCAACATAACTATAGACGACAGACAACTAAACAGAACATCAACATAACTATAGAAGGCAGACAACTAAAATAGAACATCAACATAACAAAACTATGTATAGTATGTCCAAGGTAGTTGTAGCTCTGAACTGTCTCCAGGTCTATTCCCTCAATTTTGATATCCATTTGTGGGTTGTGAGTATTATCTTTGACATATGCTACTACCACAAAAATACTCTTATTTCACCTGATGAACTCATCATCATCAAGTACCGGGCCTAGTGGCGTAGGTGACCATGTCTCTCCACAACTTTCGATCTCGACAGTTATTTATCATTTCTGTTGTTGACCTTCTGCCAAGCCATTCTCTTAAGCTGTCTGGTATCTTTTCTCTTTGCTTCCCTCTATCTCTTTGCTTCCCTCTATCTCTTCGTCCCTCAATTTTCCCAGTTGTTACAATATATTCCAGCTGTTCTCTTCTCATTACGTGGCCAAAAAATGATGATTGTTTCTTCCTAATATTGGAAATTAGCTCTCTTTTTGCTTTGGCCTCTTTCAGAACGTCTTCATTACTCTTCTTAGCTGTCCATGGTATTCTCAACATTCTTCTGTAAACCCACATTTCTACAGACTCCAGTGATTTTCTTGTCTGTTGTCCTATTGTCCATGATTCACATCCGTAGGTTAAGACTGGCTCTACTTAACATTTAAGAACTCTTTTTCTTGTTTCTATTGTCAAAAATGGATTCCACAGTAACTTCCTCATTTTTTAGAAAGCTGCTTTTGCCATTCTACTGATTCTGATGAACTAGTTATGTTTATTCCTCAGGTATTTCCATTCGTTCTTTGAACAAACGTTACGTGATTCTGTGGCAGAGTAACTCATCAATCCACGCGTGTGCAGGAAGCGCTGTCAACAACTGTCCACTGTCCCCGCTCTAGGATTGGGGTTTCAATCGTTGAGGTGTTCCGGGTCAAGATATTCGCTTTTTCATTGTCATGATCCCTAGCATAAACAGTGAAGAAGAGGAGGAAGGGAAAGAGAGATGGAAGGAAGGAAGATAAGTACGTAAGTTAGTAAATAAGGAAGGAGGGAAGAAAGGAAACTAAATTAGTAAGGAAGAAAGTAAGTAAGGACAAACTTAATTAAGGAAGAAAGTAAGGAAGGATGAAATTAAGTGAGGAAAAACTTAATTAAGGAAGAATGTAAGTAAGGATCAAATTAAGTGAGGACAAACTTAATTAAGGAAGAAAGTAAGTAGGGATGAAATTAAGTGAGGAAAAACTTAATTAAGGAAGAAAGTAAGTAAGGATCAAATTAAGTGAGGAAAAACTTAATTAAGGAAGAAAGTAAGTAAGGATAAAATTAAGTGAGGAAAAACTTAATTAAGGAAGAAAGCAAGTAAGGATAAAATTAAGTGAGGAAAAACTTAATTAAGGAAGAAAGCAAGTAAGGATAAAATTAAGTGAGGAAAAACTTAATTAAGGAAGAAAGTAAGTAAGGATGAAATTAAGTGAGGAAAAACTTAATTAAGGAAGAAAGTAAGTAAGGATAAAATTAAGTGAGGAAAAACTTAATTAAGGAAGAAACTAAGTGAGGAAAAACTTAAGGAAGAAAGTAAGTAAAGATGAAATTAAGTGAGGAAAAACTTAAGGAAGAAAGTAAGTAAGGATGAAATTAAGTGAGGAAAAACTTAAGGAAGAAAGTAAGGAAAAACTTAATTAAGGAAGAAAGTAAGTACGGATGAAATTAAGTGAGGAAAAACTTTAAGAAGAAAGTAAGTACGGATGAAATTAAGTGAGGAAAAACTTAAGGAAGAAAGTAAGGAAAAACGTAATTAAGGAAGAAAGTAAGTAAGGATGAAATTAAGTGAGGAAAAACTTAATTAAGGAAGAAAATAAGTAATAAAGAAATTAAGTGAGGAAAACTTAAGGAAGGAAGAGAGTAATAAAGGAAGAATGTAGGTTAGGTAGAAATTAAGAAGGAAGAATGTAAGTAAGGAATAAAGTAAAAATGAAGAATGTAGGTTAGGAAGAGTGTAATAAGGAAGAATGTAGGTTAGGAAGAAAGTAAGAAGGAAGAATGTAGGTTAGGAAGAAAGTAAGAAGGAAGAATGTAGGTTAGGAAGACAGTAAGAAGGAAGATTGTAAGTAAGGAAGAATGTAGGTTAGGAAGAAAGTAAGAAGGAAGAATGTAGGTTAGGAAGAAAGTAAGAAGGAAGATTGTAAGTAAGGAAGAATGTAGGTTAGGAAGAAAGTAAGAAGGAAGAAAGTAAGGATGAAATTAAGTAAGGAAGAAAGTAAGTAAAGAAGAAATTAAGTAAGGAAGACATTAAGTAAGGAAGAAATTAAGTAAGGAAGAAATTAAGTAAGGAAAAAATTAAGTAAAGAAAAAAATTAAGTAAGGAAAAAAATTAAGTATGGAAAAAATTAAGTAAGGAAAAAATTAAGTAAGGAAAAATTAAGTAAGGAAGAAAAAGAGATACAGCGAAGACGATGGCGCTGGATGGGACACACTATGGGAGCCAACTGGGAGTATAACACAACAGGCCCTTTTTTGGAATCCCCACGGGAAAAGACAAAGAGGAAGACCAAGGAATTCTTGGAGAAGACGATGGGGAAGACATGGAATGATCTTAGAAGAATGGCAAGAGACAGAACGACTTGGAAAGTGTTTGTTGAAGACCTATGCTACACTGGGAGCTAAAAAGGTAGAAGAAGAATCTGCCTGTATGGCGAGGGACCCCTGTGCACACATGCCTGCCAGGGACAAACGAATGAAAACGCAAAATTCAGTTCCTAGACTCAAAGGACTTCGCTAGAGGTGAAAGCTGAGAAGTGAAAAACGACAAAAGAGTCATTGGGTGAACAACACCAAGAAATGAATTATAATCTTGGAAGGTGTGCATATCTTTGTGTGTGCATGTCTATGTCAGTTATATCTCATATCTTTATGTGCATGTTTATGTTAGTCATGTGTCATATATCTTGATGTTCGTCAGTGTTAGTCATGCCTCGTATCGCTGTGTGCACGTCTGTGTTTGTCACATCTCATATCTTTGTGTGTGCATGTCTATGTTAGTCACATCTCATATCTTTGTGTGTGCATGTCTGTGTTAGTCACATCTCATATCTTTGTGTGTGCATGTCTGTGTTAGTCACCTCTAGTGACTCGGGCAGATGGTGCTCGTAAACCTGGGAGGGCCGACCATCTAAGGGCAGAATCCCCCTACAGAAAAGACAATCTGCTGCCTTGCAGGAAGATTTGGGACAATCAAAGGCTAGGGAAAGCAAACCCGAATAAAATGCTGGCTGAAATCGGATGCACTGGGCCACTGGCGCAGAACACAGAGCAACATTTTAACGGGTGTTCAATCAGAGTGGATCTGGCAGACTCTAATTGTGATGCTCTGTCTGTGGGGGCGATCAACACACTTAACCTGACAGCTGACTTCATGTGAGAGTCTGGAATCCTTACTCTGATTGAGTCCTGATCGCAGAGAGAGAGAGAGAGAGAGAGAGAGAGAGAGAGAGAGAGGGAGGTGTTGCGTCGCTTATTCGTGACGAAGACTTGAGTCTTGTACGTCCCTCTGGTTAGAGTCACAAGACTACACCCACGCCTGTATACTGAGTGATTCGATGAGCATGATAAGAAAAGTGGAGGCGGGTTCTGTACGCGAGCAATGGGTAGAGTCGTTGCAGAAATCCAAAATACGTAAGGTCACCTTTGTCTGTGTCCCTGGACATGCGGGAGTACGGGGAAATGAAAGAGCGGACAGGTTGGCTAGCTGCGCTGTCGTTGAGGACGGGCAACCGATGGATCGGGCGGACATCATCAATGCACTCCGGGATGTGGGAAGAGCACAAGACTTCGACAAACACAGATCCACGTCACTTATTCGGATAATGGAAATGGGAGTTAAGATAGGCACAGCCAGAAATGAGAAACTTGGTGGCCGTGTAAGAAGACTTATCAACCAACACAGAACTGGAGTCGTCAGTCGCTGGACAGGACTTGCTGAGGAGGGGATCTGAGCATCTATGGGCATGTTCGGAGTGCAATGATGATGACCCACTAATTACTCAATAACTCATTAACATCCCTCTGATTCTTAAAATTGATATACTATGGGAGTGGTGTCAGCTCGTGACCCCAGACACGAAACGTGAAAGGTATTTTGACGGGAGCCTGGGTCAGCTATTTAAGAAAATCACCCCACTAGGCTACCGCCGTTCGGACAACCTGTGTTCGATTCCCGCTGGAAGCAGTTTGTGAAATTCAAAAACAAAATCCCCGCGGTCGACCCAGCCGCTGGCAGAAATGGGTACCAGGGTAGTACTTTGGAAAGGTGAGGAATGCGGGCTCGGAGCTTGAGTGTAGATGCTTGAAGCGACATTGTACAGAAGTCTCCGAACACTTCTGGATAGGCTGCCGAGAACATATGAGTGAAAACTAGAGTGCTGAGACGCCGGTTCAAGTCTCGTACTTGACCTTGACCTTTAGGTATTTTCATAATTAATGCTCGTAACAAATAAATAAAATATTGGCAACTCTGAGAGTTTCGGGAGATGCAATATTCAATCTTGAACCACAAAAGTGTTTACATTTTAAGATACAGCTTCTTTTAATCACTTTGAATGTAGAATAGAAGATGTTTATGTGTTTTATCTTTATGGAAATATCATCATCAAGCACCGTGCCTGGAAAGTCAGAAATGAGGGAATCAACTAAAGCATCTTTGAGAGAAA
Organism: Megaustenia siamemsis; assembly: GCA_032433765.1. NCBI lineage: Eukaryota > Metazoa > Mollusca > Gastropoda > Stylommatophora > Ariophantidae > Megaustenia > Megaustenia siamemsis. The sequence goes on from JAVIAB010000105.1 coordinate 5,335,038, forward strand.
ATTATCAAGACACTATCAATTAAATATCACAGTTGAGGGAATACATCTGGAGACAGTCCAGAGCTACAACTACCTGGGACATACTATAACCAGTGATGGAAAATGTACAACTGAAATAAACAAAAAAATAGGTATGACAAAAAGTAATTTTAATGCCATGAAAAATATACTAACATCAAAACAAATATCAGCAGGGCTGAAACTAAGAATGGCAAAATGTTAAATCTTCTCAATATTCCTGTATGGTGCAGAAACATGGACATTAGACAAGAAAACAGAACAGAAAATTGAAGCCTTTGAAATGTGGATTTATAGAAGAATAGGTAGAATTGGATAGAAACAAAAGATAACAAGCGATGAAGTTTTAAAACAACTGAAAATAAAAAGAGAACTACTAAATACAATTAAGACAAGACAAATGAGATTTTTGGGCCATGTTAAAAGACACAACAGCCTACTAAAAGTAATATTGGAAGGAAAAATACAAGGTAAAAGAGGCAGAGGCAGACCAAGACTAACATGGACGAGTAACATCAAAAGATGGACATGTCAATCTATGACAGCCTGCACCATCAAAACAAGAAACAGAGTAGAATGGCGATCCATGGTAGCCAACCTTCGTTGCGGAGACGGCACACGATGATGATGATTATCTTTGAGCAACTGTGTCGTGTGCTTCTTTTCATTGTTTTCTGAGAAAGGTTGTGTTGACAGAAACGTCAAATTTTGTATATTGATTTTGTATGTAAAGCTGTCACAATAGACCACGTTCAACTCATTCACTGAGCATAGCTTTACCGCAGCTTTTGATTTGTCTATTCCGTTAACCTTAACCAGGCCTTAAGCACTAAACTCCTCACCCATCATAACAGTCAAATATGAGTCAACGTCCGCTTTTGTTATTTTTTCATTTCATGAGAGTCAACAGCGAAATTGATTATCAACTTTAAGCAGACCCAATCAAGAATCAAATATTAGCTTAAACTCCCTCGCATTTGCTAACGACTATTTCTGTCTCAGATCCAACAGATTCAACAACACTGGGGTGTGTTCACAACCTTATCACTACGCCAGGCAATCCATCTACTTGTCTACAAATTTAGATTCCAAAAGTACAGATTTATCGACAAACTAGACCGGAAACATCGCATATTTTCGTGTGACCCAAATTCGGTTTATTATTTGATCTATTTTATTTTCATAACAAAAAAAAGAAATCATTACCTTCAAGCAGCATACAAATAGACATGAACTACAAGAAATGATAGACATAATAGTAAAAGAAAGCATCAAGAAAGGTCTCAGTCTGAATAGTAAGAAAACAGAAGTAATGGTCACGTAGACAGAAGAAACAATCATCACCATCATGCAGCATAAAAATAAACAGGACAAATCTGAAACAAGTGGAGAGCGTCAAATACTTGGGTACAATAATAACATCAGATGGAAGATGTACCACAGAAATAAAAATAATAGCTCAGGGCAAAATAGAATTTCAGAAAATGAAAAAATATCTTATGTAACAAATCTATGTCAATAGAAGTGAGAAAGAGAGTTCATCGGTGCTATATAGAATCAATTCTGACCTATGGAAACGAATCATGTACAGTAGACAAACAAACATAAAGACGATTAGAGGCCACAGAGATTAGATTTCTCAGAAGAATGTTGAAAGTTCCCTGGACAGCTAGAGAGACCAATGAGGAAATTCTCAAGGAGGCCAACACAAAAAGGGAACTCTTAAAAAACATCAGAAAGAAGCAATCAACATTTTTTCGGGCACATCATGAGAAGAGGAAATTTGGAATACTTGGTTACAACTGGCAAAATACAGGGAAAGAGAGATCGCGGACGACAAAGAGAGAAATATACTAGATAGCTTGGTGTCATGGCATGGAAAACAGTCAACAACAGAACTGATACGATGTACTGTAGATAGAAGATTGTGGGAGGACATAATCGCCCACGCCATCTGGTGTAGCACATGATTGTTTTTGAGAGATTGAAGCCATGGGTGATTTTAGAATAGAAATAATAAGAAAAATGAATAATTGAATGATATCTACAACAGTGGATAAACACCAAGTGATCTATTAAAACCTATATTCTTAACCCAACCAATGAAATCAAAACAAGAAGAGGAATTTAAATAATTCGGAAGTTTAGTGATAAACGACAATTCAGAAACAGCAGAGATAGAATCAAGATGCAACATATCCTTGGACAGCTATCACCACTATTGTCCAACAAGGAAATAACTCTAGAGGCAAAACGGGCACTCTACAATACAATCTACATCCCAACGTTGAGCTACCAATGCCAGTCCTGGACCATAGACTCAAGATGCATCAAAGCTTGTCAAATCATTGGACAGCTATCACCACTATTGTCCAACAAGGAAATAACTCTAGAGGCAAAACGGGCACTCTACAATACAATCTTCATCCCATCGTTGTGCTACCAATGCCAGTCCTGGACCCTAGATTCAAGATGTAACAAAGCTTGTCAAATCATTGGACAGCTATCACCACTATTGTCCAACAAGGAAATAGCTCTAAAGGCAAAACGGGCACTCTACAATACAATCTACATCCCAACGTTGTGCTACCAATGCCAGTCCTGGACCCTAGACTCAAGATACAACAAAGCTTGTCAAATCATTGAACAGCTATCACCACTATTGTCCAACAAGGAAATAACTCTAGAGGCAAAACGGGCACTCTACAATACAATCTACATCCCAACGTTGAGCTACCAATGCCAGTCCTGGACCATAGACTCAAGATGCATCAAAGCTTGTCAAATCATTGGACAGCTATCACCACTATTGTCCAACAAGGAAATAACTCTAGAGGCAAAACGGGCACTCTACAATACAATCTTCATCCCAACGTTGTGCTACCAATGCCAGTCCTGGACCCTAGACTCAAGATACAACAAAGCTTGTCAAATCATTGGACAGCTATCACCACTATTGTCCAACAAGGAAATAACTCTAGAGGCAAAACGGGCACTCTACAATACAATCTTCATCCCATCGTTGTGCTACCAATGCCAGTCCTGGACCCTAGATTCAAGATGTAACAAAGCTTGTCAAATCATTGGACAGCTATCACCACTATTGTCCAACAAGGAAATAACTCTAGAGGCAAAACGGGCACTCTACAATACAATCTTCATCCCATCGTTGTGCTACCAATGCCAGTCCTGGACCCTAGATTCAAGATGTAACAAAGCTTGTCAAATCATTGGACAGCTATCACCACTATTGTCCAACAAGGAAATAACTCTAGAGGCAAAACGGGCACTCTACAATACAATCTACATCCCAACGTTGTGCTACCAATGCCAGTCCTGGACCATAGACTCAAGATACAACAAAGCTTGTCAAATCATTGGACAGCTATCACCACTATTGTCCAACAAGGAAATAACTCTAGAGGCAAAACGGGCACTCTACAATACAATCTTCATCCCAACGTTGTGCTACCAATGCCAGTCCTGGACCCTAGACTCAAGATACAACAAAGCTTGTCAAATCATTGGACAGCTATCACCACTATTGTCCAACAAGGAAATAACTCTAGAGGCAAAACGGGCACTCTACAATACAATCTTCATCCCATCGTTGTGCTACCAATGCCAGACCTGGACCCTAGATGCAAAAACAATAAGAAAAATAACCTCTACAGAGATGAAATGTGTTAGAGGAATGACAGGAACAGTCTGTGAGATAAGATCAGAAATGAAGAACTGAGAAACAAGCTGGAAATAGCCCCCGTCATAGAATATATAAGGAAAAGAGAAAACGGTAATTTCAAAGCACAACAAGACTTCAGTAAACGTTACCAGAACACCAGACCCAACGGCCGGCCACGAAAAAGATGGATTGATGGAATATTAGAAACACTAGGAAACATAACAGCAGGAGAGGTCGACATAAGAGGAAAAGATGGATTGATGGAATATTAGAAACACTAAAAACATAACAACAGGAGAGGTCAACAGAAAAGCAAAAGATGGATTGATGTAATATTAGAAACACTAGGACACGTAACAGCAGGAGAGGTCAACAGAAGAGCAAAAGATGGATTGATGGAATATTAGAAACACTAGGAAACATAACAACAGGAGAGGTCAACAGAAGAGCAAAAGATGGATTGATGGAATATTAGAAACACTAGGAAACATAACAGCAGGAGAGGTCAACAGAAGAGCAAAAGTCCGTAAATTATATCACCCATCGTCGTGGAAAAGCAAATAAAGAAGGAAAGAAGAATACATATTCTGGTGCGATTGAATGCGATGATCATCGCACAATAAGATGAGTCATATGACTAAGATATTACTAAGAATCATAATGCGAAGAGTGCGAAACAAAATCAGTCCAGAAATTAGCGATGAACAGTGTGGTTTTGTTAGAGATAAAGGAACAAGCAATGCCATTTATATCATAAGATCTTTAGTAGAAAAGAGCCATAGAGGGGAAAACAGATCTATACCTATGTTTCATAGATTACACCAAGGCATTTGACAAAGTAAAGCACCAAGAAATAATCAAAATTTTAGAAAGCATAAACATAGACAACAAAGATCTAAGAATAATAAAGATCATGTACTGGCAACAAACAGCGGCCATAAGAACTGGAAACCAATTGGGAATGTTTCAACAAATAAAACAGGGTGTTAGACAAGGTTGTGTGCTGTCACCAGATTTGTTTAATATTTATAGTGAGATTATTTTAAGATCCATAAGGGACATGCCTGGAATAACAATTGGAGGTCATAATATAAATAATCTAAGTTATGCTGATGATACAGTCTTAATCGCTAAGAGTGAAAATGAGTTACAAGAAATGTTGGACATTATAGTGAAAGAAAGCACAAATAAAGGACTCAAATTGCCTTAATAGCAAAAAGACAGAAGTAATGGTAGCAACAAAGAAAAAAGACATCACCGCAATGCACAAAGAAGACAGGTGGAACAATATTAAAACAGTTAAATGAATTTAAATATCTTGGAACAATGTTAACCTCAGATGGTAGATGTACAACAGAGGTGAGATGGTAGATGTACAACAGAGGTGAGATGGTAGATGTACAACAGAGGTGAGATGGTAGATGTACAACAGAGGTGAGATGGTAGGTGTACAACAGAGGTGAGATGGTAGGTGTACAACAGAGGTGAGATGGTAGATGTACAACAGAGGTGAGATGGTAGATGTACAACAGAGGTGAGATGGTAGATGTACAACAGAGGTGAGATGGTAGGTGTACAACAGAGGTGAGATGGTAGGTGTACAACAGAGGTGAGATGGTAGGTGTACAACAGAGGTGAGATGGTAGATGTACAACAGAGGTGAGATGGTAGATGTACAACAGAGGTGAGATGGTAGATGTACAACAGAGGTGAGATGGTAGATGTACAACACAGGTGAGATGGTAGATGTACAACACAGGTGAGATGGTAGATGTACAAATGAGGCGAGATGGTAGATGTACAACTGAGGCGAGATGGTAGATGTACAACTGAGGCGAGATGGTAGGTGTACAACAGAGGCGAGATGGTAGGTGTACAACAGAGGCGAGATGGTAGGTGTACAACAGAGGTGAGATGGTAGGTGTACAACAGAGGTGAGATGGTAGATGTACAACAGAGGCGAGATGGTAGATGTACAACAGAGGCGAGATGGTAGATGTACAACAGAGGCGAGATGGTAGATGTACAACAGAGGTGAGATGGTAGATGTACAACAGAGGTGAGATGGTAGATGTACAACAGAGGTGAGACGGTAGATGTACAACAGAGGTGAGACGGTAGATGTACAAAAGAGGTGAGATGGTAGGTGTACAACTGAGGCGAGATGGTAGATGTACAACAGAGGCGAGATGGTAGATGTACAACAGAGGTGAGATGGTAGGTGTACAACAGAGGTGAGATGGTAGGTGTACAACAGAGGTGAGATGGTAGGTGTACAACAGAGGAGAGATGGTAGGTGTACAACAGAGGTGAGATGGTAGGTGTACAACAGAGGTGAGATGGTAGATGTACAACAGAGGCGAGATGGTAGATGTACAACAGAGGCGAGATGGTAGATGTACAACAGAGGCGAGATGGTAGATGTACAACAGAGGCGAGATGGTAGATGTACAACAGAGGCGAGATGGTAGATGTACAACAGAGGTGAGATGGTAGATGTACAACAGAGGTGAGATGGTAGATGTACAACAGACGTGAGATGGTAGATGTACAACAGAGGCGAGATGGTAGATGTACAACTGAGGTGAGATGATAGATGTACAACAGAGGTGAGATGGTAGATGTACAACAGAGGTGAGATGGTAGATGTACAACAGAGGTGAGATGGTAGATGTACAACAGAGGTGAGATGGTAGATGTACAACAGAGGTGAGATGGTAGATGTACAACAGAGGTGAGATGGTAGATGTACAACAGAGGTGAGATGGTAGATGTACAACAGAGGTGAGATGGTAGATGTACAACAGAGGTGAGATGGTAGATGTACAACAGAGGTGAGATGGTAGATGTACAACAGAGGTGAGATGGTAGATGTACAACAGAGGTGAGATGGTAGATGTACAACAGAGATGAGATGGTAGATGCACAACAGAGGTGAGATGGTAGATGTACAACAGAGGTGAGATGCAGAATGGCTCAGGCAAAAGTAGCTTACCCAAGAAATGAGCAGATACTGTGCAATCTATTTTTGACAACGGAAAAAAGAAAAAGAGTTCTATAGTACTATGTACAACCAGTCTTAATATATGGATGCGAATCATGGACAATAGGAAAACACAAGAAAATCACAGGAGTCTGTAGACGTGGTTTTACAGAAGAATGTTGAGAATACCATGGACAGCTAAGAAGAGTAATGAAAACGTTCTGAAAGAGGCCAAAGCAAATAGAGAGCTAATTTCCAATATTAGGAAGAAACAATCATCATTTTTTGGCCATGTAATGAGAAGAGAACAACTGGAATATATTGTAACAACTGGGGAAATTGAGGAACGAAGAGATAGAGGGAAGCAAAGAGAAAAAATACCAGACAGCTTAAGAGAACGGCTTGGCAGAAGGTCAACAACAGAAATGATAAATAACTGTCGAGATCGAAAGTTGTGGAGAGACATGATCACCTACTCCAGCAGGCCTGGTACTTGTTAATTTTTGTTGTATATTCGTCAGCAGTTCGGGTCTCCTAGCTTGTGACTTTAATCTTTCGGGGATCGGTTAACGTATCCCTTTAATGTTCCCACGCGGTCTCCTCTCTCTACTATCTCGCCTAACACACATCACATGGTAATCATCACCCACACAAACCCCACACAATCTGTCAGCAATCATTTGTTTGTGGGGTTTTTGTTTTCATTGTTCTACCGAAGCATAACTTTGTCCAAATCGTGACTCCCTTTTATAATAGCTAGGAATTTGGCGACTACTGCAAAAGCTCTTTCATATATAACCAAGTACTTGCAACCCCTTTCTTTCATAAACAAGTACTTGCAACCCCTTTCTTTCATAAACAAGTACTTGCAACCCCTTTCTATCATAAACAAGTACTTGCGATCCTCTTCTATGACAAACAAGTACTTGCAACCCCTTTCTTTCATAAACAAGTACTTGCAACCCCTTTCTTTCATAAACAAGTACTTGCAACCCCTTTCTATCATAAACAAGTACTTGCGATCCTCTTCTATGACAAACAAGTACTTGCAACCCCTTTCTTTCATAAACAAGTACTTGCAACCGCTTTCTTTCATAAACAAGTACTTGCAACCCCTTTCTATCATAAACAAGTACTTGCGATCCTCTTCTATGACAAACAAGTACTTGCAACCCCTTTCTTTCATAAACAAGTACTTGCAACCGCTTTCTTTCATAAACAAGTACTTGCGACACCTCTTCTATAACAAACAAGTACTTGCGACACCTCTTCTATAACAAACAAGTACTGCGACACATCTTCTATAACAAACAAGTACTTGCGACACATCTTCTATAACAAACAAGTACTTGCGACACATCTTCTATAACAAACAAGTACTTGCGACACCTCTTCTATAACAAACAAGTACTTGCGACACATCTTCTATAACAAACAAGTACTTGCGACACCTCTTCTATAACAAACAAGTACTTGCGACACCTCTTCTATAACAAACAAGTACTTGCGACACCTCTTCTATAACAAACAAGTACTTGCGACACCTCTTCTATAACAAACAAGTACTTGCGACACCTCTTCTATAATAAACAAGTACTTGCGACACCTCTTCTATAACAAACAAGTACTTGCGACACCTCTTCTATAACAAACAAGTACTGCGACACCTCTTCTATAACAAACAAGTACTGCGACACCTCTTCTATAATAAACAAGTACTTGCGACACCTCTTCTATAACAAACAAGTACTTGCGACACCTCTTCTATAACAAACAAGTACTTGCGACACCTCTTCTATAACAAACAAGTACGTGCGACACCTCTTCTATAACAAACAAGTACTTGCGACACCTCTTCTATAACAAACAAGTACTTGCGACACCTCTTCTATAATAAACAAGTACTGCGACACCTCTTCTATAACAAACAAGTACTGCGACACCTCTTCTATAACAAACAAGTACGTGCGACACCTCTTCTATAACAAACAAGTACTTGCGACACCTCTTCTATAACAAACAAGTACTTGCGACACCTCTTCTATAATAAACAAGTACTTGCGACACCTCTTCTATAACAAACAAGTACTTGCGACACCTCTTCTATAACAAACAAGTACTTGCGACACCTCTTCTATAACAAACAAGTACTTGCGACACCTCTTCTATAACAAACAAGTACTTGCGACACCTCTTCTATAACAAACAAGTACGTGCGACACCTCTTCTATAACAAACAAGTACTTGCGACACCTCTTCTATAACAAACAAGTACTTGCGACACCTCTTCTATAACAAACAAGTACTGCGACACCTCTTCTATAACAAACAAGTACTGCGACACCTCTTCTATAACAAACAAGTACTTGCGACACCTCTTCTATAACAAACAAGTACGCGAAAACAAGTACTTGCGACACCTCTTCTATAATAAACAAGTACTTGCGACACCTCTTCTATAACAAACAAGTACGTGCGACACCTCTTCTATAACAAACAAGTACGTGCGACACCTCTTCTATAACAAACAAGTACTTGCGACACCTCTTCTATAACAAACAAGTACGTGCGACACCTCTTCTATAACAAACAAGTACTTGCGACACCTCTTCTATAACAAACAAGTACTTGCGACACATCTTCTATAACAAACAAGTACTTGCGACACATCTTCTATAACAAACAAGTACTTGCGACACATCTTCTATAACAAACAAGTACTTGCGACACCTCTTCTATAACAAACAAGTACTGCGACACCTCTTCTATAACAAACAAGTACTTGCGACACCTCTTCTATAACAAACAAGTACTTGCGACACCTCTTCTATAACAAACAAGTACTTGCGACACCTCTTCTATAACAAACAAGTACTTGCGACACCTCTTCTATAACAAACAAGTACTTGCGACACCTCTTCTATAATAAACAAGTACTTGCGACACCTCTTCTATAACAAACAAGTACTGCGACACCTTCTCTATAACAAACAAGTACTTGCGACACCTCTTCTATAATAAACAAGTACTTGCGACACCTCTTCTATAACAAACAAGTACGTGCGACACCTCTTCTATAACAAACAAGTACTTGCGACACCTCTTCTATAACAAACAAGTACTTGCGACACCTCTTCTATAACAAACAAGTACTGCGACACCTCTTCTATAACAAACAAGTACTTGCGACACCTCTTCTATAACAAACAAGTACTTGCGACACCTCTTCTATAACAAACAAGTACTGCGACACCTCTTCTATAACAAACAAGTACTGCGACACCTCTTCTATAATAAACAAGTACTTGCGACACCTCTTCTATAACAAACAAGTACTTGCGACACCTCTTCTATAATAAACAAGTACTTGCGACACCTCTTCTATAATAAACAAGTACTTGCGACACCTCTTCTATAACAAACAAGTACGTGCGACACCTCTTCTATAACAAACAAGTACTTGCGACACCTCTTCTATAACAAACAAGTACTTGCGACACCTCTTCTATAACAAACAAGTACTTGCGACACCTCTTCTATAACAAACAAGTACTGCGACACCTCTTCTATAACAAACAAGTACTTGCGACACCTCTTCTATAACAAACAAGTACGTGCGACACCTCTTCTATAATAAACAAGTACTGCGACACCTCTTCTATAACAAACAAGTACTTGCGACACCTCTTCTATAACAAACAAGTACTTGCGACACCTCTTCTATAACAAACAAGTACTGCGACACCTCTTCTATAACAAACAAGTACGTGCGACACCTCTTCTATAACAAACAAGTACTTGCGACACCTCTTCTATAACAAACAAGTACTGCGACACATCTTCTATAACAAACAAGTACTTGCGACACCTCTTCTATAACAAACAAGTACTTGCGACACCTCTTCTATAACAAACAAGTACTTGCGACACCTCTTCTATAATAAACAAGTACTGCGACACCTCTTCTATAACAAACAAGTACTTGCGACACCTCTTCTATAACAAACAAGTACTGCGACACCTCTTCTATAACAAACAAGTACTGCGACACCTCTTCTATAACAAACAAGTACTGCGACACCTCTTCTATAATAAACAAGTACTGCGACACCTCTTCTATAACAAACAAGTACTTGCGACACCTCTTCTATAATAAACAAGTACTTGCGACACCTCTTCTATAACAAACAAGTACTGCGACACCTCTTCTATAATAAACAAGTACTGCGACACCTCTTCTATAATAAACAAGTACTGCGACACCTCTTCTATAACAAACAAGTACTGCGACACCTCTTCTATAACAAACAAGTACGTGCGACACATCTTCTATAACAAACAAGTACTGCGACACCTCTTCTATAACAAACAAGTACTGCGACACCTCTTCTATAACAAACAAGTACTGCGACACCTCTTCTATAATAAACAAGTACTTGCGACACCTCTTCTATAACAAACAAGTACTTGCGACACCTCTTCTATAACAAACAAGTACTTGCGACACCTCTTCTATAACAAACAAGTACTTGCGACACCTCTTCTATAACAAACAAGTACTTGCGACACCTCTTCTATAACAAACAAGTACTTGCGACACCTCTTCTATAACAAACAAGTACGTGCGACACATCTTCTATAACAAACAAGTACTTGCGACACCTCTTCTATAACAAACAAGTACTTGCGACACCTCTTCTATAATAAACAAGTACTTGCGACACATCTTCTATAACAAACAAGTACTTGCGACACCTCTTCTATAACAAACAAGTACTTGCGACACCTCTTCTATAACAAACAAGTACGTGCGACACCTCTTCTATAACAAACAAGTACTTGCGACACCTCTTCTATAACAAACAAGTACTGCGACACCTCTTCTATAACAAACAAGTACTGCGACACCTCTTCTATAACAAACAAGTACTGCGACACCTCTTCTATAACAAACAAGTACTGCGACACCTCTTCTATAACAAACAAGTACTGCGACACCTCTTCTATAACAAACAAGTACTGCGACACCTCTTCTATAACAAACAAGTACTTGCGACACCTCTTCTATAATAAACAAGTACTTGCGACACCTCTTCTATAACAAACAAGTACTTGCGACACCTCTTCTATAACAAACAAGTACTTGCGACACCTCTTCTATAACAAACAAGTACTTGCGACACCTCTTCTATAACAAACAAGTACTGCGACACCTCTTCTATAATAAACAAGTACTGCGACACCTCTTCTATAATAAACAAGTACTTGCGACACCTCTTCTATAACAAACAAGTACTGCGACACATCTTCTATAACAAACAAGTACTGCGACACATCTTCTATAACAAACAAGTACTGCGACACCTCTTCTATAACAAACAAGTACTTGCGACACCTCTTCTATAACAAACAAGTACTGCGACACATCTTCTATAACAAACAAGTACTGCGACACCTCTTCTATAACAAACAAGTACTTGCGACACCTCTTCTATAATAAACAAGTACTTGCGACACATCTTCTATAACAAACAAGTACTGCGACACCTCTTCTATAACAAACAAGTACTTGCGACACATCTTCTATAACAAACAAGTACTGCGACACCTCTTCTATAACAAACAAGTACGTGCGACACATCTTCTATAACAAACAAGTACTTGCGACACATCTTCTATAATAAACAAGTACTTGCGACACCTCTTCTATAATAAACAAGTACTTGCGACACCTCTTCTATAATAAACAAGTACTGCGACACCTCTTCTATAACAAACAAGTACTGCGACACCTCTTCTATAACAAACAAGTACTTGCGACCCTCTTCTATAACAAACAAGTACTGCGACACCTCTTCTATAACAAACAAGTACTTGCGACCCTCTTCTATAACAAACAAGTACTGCGACACCTCTTCTATAACAAACAAGTACTTGCGACACCTCTTCTATAACAAACAAGTACTTGCGACACATCTTCTATAATAAACAAGTACTGCGACACCTCTTCTATAACAAACAAGTACTTGCGACACATCTTCTATAATAAACAAGTACTGCGACACATCTTCTATAACAAACAAGTACTTGCGACACATCTTCTATAATAAACAAGTACTTGCGACACCTCTTCTATAACAAACAAGTACTGCGACACATCTTCTATAACAAACAAGTACTTGCGACACCTCTTCTATAACAAACAAGTACTTGCGACACATCTTCTATAATAAACAAGTACTTGCGACACCTCTTCTATAACAAACAAGTACTTGCGACACCTCTTCTATAACAAACAAGTACTTGCGACACCTCTTCTATAACAAACAAGTACTTGCGACACCTCTTCTATAACAAACAAGTACTTGCGACACCTCTTCTATAACAAACAAGTACTTGCGACACCTCTTCTATAACAAACAAGTACTGCGACACCTCTTCTATAACAAACAAGTACTTGCGACACCTCTTCTATAACAAACAAGTACTGCGACACATCTTCTATAACAAACAAGTACTTGCGACACCTCTTCTATAACAAACAAGTACTTGCGACACATCTTCTATAACAAACAAGTACTGCGACACCTCTTCTATAACAAACAAGTACTTGCGACACCTCTTCTATAATAAACAAGTACTTGCGACACCTCTTCTATAACAAACAAGTACTGCGACACATCTTCTATAACAAACAAGTACTGCGACACATCTTCTATAACAAACAAGTACTGCGACACATCTTCTATAACAAACAAGTACTGCGACACCTCTTCTATAACAAACAAGTACGTGCGACACATCTTCTATAATAAACAAGTACTTGCGACACCTCTTCTATAACAAACAAGTACTGCGACACCTCTTCTATAATAAACAAGTACGTGCGACACCTCTTCTATAACAAACAAGTACTTGCGACACATCTTCTATAATAAACAAGTACTGCGACACCTCTTCTATAACAAACAAGTACTTGCGACACCTCTTCTATAATAAACAAGTACTTGCGACACATCTTCTATAATAAACAAGTACTGCGACACCTCTTCTATAATAAACAAGTACGTGCGACACCTCTTCTATAACAAACAAGTACTTGCGACACATCTTCTATAATAAACAAGTACTTGCGACACCTCTTCTATAACAAACAAGTACTTGCGACACCTCTTCTATAACAAACAAGTACTGCGACACCTCTTCTATAACAAACAAGTACTGCGACACCTCTTCTATAATAAACAAGTACTTGCGACACCTCTTCTATAATAAACAAGTACGTGCGACACCTCTTCTATAACAAACAAGTACTGCGACACCTCTTCTATAACAAACAAGTACTTGCGACACCTCTTCTATAACAAACAAGTACTTGCGACACCTCTTCTATAATAAACAAGTACGTGCGACACCTCTTCTATAACAAACAAGTACTTGCGACACCTCTTCTATAACAAACAAGTACTTGCGACACCTCTTCTATAACAAACAAGTACTTGCGACACCTCTTCTATAATAAACAAGTACTTGCGACACCTCTTCTATAACAAACAAGTACTTGCGACACATCTTCTATAACAAACAAGTACTGCGACACCTCTTCTATAACAAACAAGTACTTGCGACACATCTTCTATAATAAACAAGTACTTGCGACACCTCTTCTATAACAAACAAGTACTTGCGACACATCTTCTATAATAAACAAGTACTGCGACACCTCTTCTATAATAAACAAGTACGTGCGACACCTCTTCTATAATAAACAAGTACGTGCGACACCTCTTCTATAATAAACAAGTACTGCGACACCTCTTCTATAATAAACAAGTACGTGCGACACCTCTTCTATAATAAACAAGTACTGCGACACCTCTTCTATAATAAACAAGTACGTGCGACACCTCTTCTATAATAAACAAGTACTGCGACACCTCTTCTATAATAAACAAGTACTGCGACACCTCTTCTATAATAAACAAGTACGTGCGACACCTCTTCTATAATAAACAAGTACGTGCGACACCTCTTCTATAACAAACAAGTACTTGCGACACATCTTCTATAACAAACAAGTACTTGCGACACCTCTTCTATAACAAACAAGTACTTGCGACACCTCTTCTATAACAAACAAGTACTGCGACACCTCTTCTATAATAAACAAGTACGTGCGACACCTCTTCTATAACAAACAAGTACTTGCGACACCTCTTCTATAATAAACAAGTACTGCGACACCTCTTCTATAACAAACAAGTACTGCGACACCTCTTCTATAACAAACAAGTACTTGCGACACCTCTTCTATAATAAACAAGTACTTGCGACACATCTTCTATAATAAACAAGTACTTGCGACACCTCTTCTATAATAAACAAGTACTGCGACACCTCTTCTATAACAAACAAGTACGTGCGACACCTCTTCTATAACAAACAAGTACGTGCGACACATCTTCTATAACAAACAAGTACGTGCGACACATCTTCTATAATAAACAAGTACTTGCGACACCTCTTCTATAATAAACAAGTACTTGCGACACCTCTTCTATAATAAACAAGTACTTGCGACACATCTTCTATAACAAACAAGTACGTGCGACACCTCTTCTATAATAAACAAGTACTTGCGACACCTCTTCTATAACAAACAAGTACGTGCGACACCTCTTCTATAACAAACAAGTACTTGCGACACCTCTTCTATAATAAACAAGTACTGCGACACCTCTTCTATAACAAACAAGTACTGCGACACCTCTTCTATAACAAACAAGTACTTGCGACACCTCTTCTATAACAAACAAGTACTTGCGACACCTCTTCTATAACAAACAAGTACTTGCGACACCTCTTCTATAACAAACAAGTACTTGCGACACCTCTTCTATAATAAACAAGTACTGCGACACCTCTTCTATAACAAACAAGTACTTGCGACACATCTTCTATAATAAACAAGTACTTGCGACACCTCTTCTATAACAAACAAGTACTTGCGACACCTCTTCTATAACAAACAAGTACTTGCGACACCTCTTCTATAACAAACAAGTACTGCGACACCTCTTCTATAACAAACAAGTACTGCGACACCTCTTCTATAACAAACAAGTACTGCGACACCTCTTCTATAACAAACAAGTACGTGCGACACATCTATAACAAACAAGTACTTGCGACACCTCTTCTATAACAAACAAGTACGTGCGACACCTCTTCTATAATAAACAAGTACTTGCGACACCTCTTCTATAACAAACAAGTACTTGCGACACCTCTTCTATAACAAACAAGTACGTGCGACACCTCTTCTATAATAAACAAGTACTTGCGACACCTCTTCTATAACAAACAAGTACGTGCGACACCTCTTCTATAACAAACAAGTACTTGCGACACCTCTTCTATAATAAACAAGTACTTGCGACACATCTTCTATAATAAACAAGTACGTGCGACACCTCTTCTATAATAAACAAGTACTTGCGACACATCTTCTATAATAAACAAGTACGTGCGACACCTCTTCTATAATAAACAAGTACTTGCGACACCTCTTCTATAACAAACAAGTACGTGCGACACCTCTTCTATAACAAACAAGTACTTGCGACACCTCTTCTATAATAAACAAGTACGTGCGACACCTCTTCTATAATAAACAAGTACTTGCGACACCTCTTCTATAACAAACAAGTACGTGCGACACCTCTTCTATAACAAACAAGTACTTGCGACACCTCTTCTATAATAAACAAGTACTTGCGACACATCTTCTATAACAAACAAGTACTTGCGACACCTCTTCTATAATAAACAAGTACGTGCGACACCTCTTCTATAATAAACAAGTACTTGCGACACCTCTTCTATAACAAACAAGTACTTGCGACACCTCTTCTATAATAAACAAGTACGTGCGACACCTCTTCTATAACAAACAAGTACTTGCGACACCTCTTCTATAACAAACAAGTACTTGCGACACCTCTTCTATAACAAACAAGTACTTGCGACACCTCTTCTATAATAAACAAGTACTGCGACACCTCTTCTATAACAAACAAGTACTTGCGACACCTCTTCTATAACAAACAAGTACTTGCGACACCTCTTCTATAACAAACAAGTACTGCGACACCTCTTCTATAACAAACAAGTACTTGCGACACATCTTCTATAACAAACAAGTACTTGCGACACCTCTTCTATAACAAACAAGTACTTGCGACACCTCTTCTATAACAAACAAGTACTGCGACACCTCTTCTATAACAAACAAGTACTTGCGACACCTCTTCTATAACAAACAAGTACTTGCGACACCTCTTCTATAACAAACAAGTACTTGCGACACCTCTTCTATAACAAACAAGTACTTGCGACACCTCTTCTATAACAAACAAGTACTGCGACACCTCTTCTATAACAAACAAGTACTTGCGACACCTCTTCTATAACAAACAAGTACTTGCGACACCTCTTCTATAATAAACAAGTACTTGCGACACCTCTTCTATAATAAACAAGTACTTGCGACACCTCTTCTATAACAAACAAGTACTTGCGACACCTCTTCTATAACAAACAAGTACTTGCGACACCTCTTCTATAACAAACAAGTACTTGCGACACCTCTTCTATAATAAACAAGTACTTGCGACACCTCTTCTATAACAAACAAGTACTTGCGACACCTCTTCTATAACAAACAAGTACTTGCGACACATCTTCTATAACAAACAAGTACTTGCGACACCTCTTCTATAACAAACAAGTACTTGCGACACCTCTTCTATAACAAACAAGTACGTGCGACACCTCTTCTATAATAAACAAGTACTTGCGACACCTCTTCTATAACAAACAAGTACTTGCGACACCTCTTCTATAACAAACAAGTACTTGCGACACCTCTTCTATAACAAACAAGTACTTGCGACACCTCTTCTATAATAAACAAGTACTGCGACACCTCTTCTATAACAAACAAGTACTTGCGACACCTCTTCTATAACAAACAAGTACTTGCGACACCTCTTCTATAACAAACAAGTACTTGCGACACCTCTTCTATAACAAACAAGTACTTGCGACACCTCTTCTATAATAAACAAGTACTGCGACACCTCTTCTATAATAAACAAGTACTTGCGACACCTCTTCTATAACAAACAAGTACTTGCGACACCTCTTCTATAACAAACAAGTACTTGCGACACCTCTTCTATAACAAACAAGTACTTGCGACACCTCTTCTATAACAAACAAGTACTTGCGACACCTCTTCTATAATAAACAAGTACTGCGACACCTCTTCTATAATAAACAAGTACTTGCGACACCTCTTCTATAACAAACAAGTACTTGCGACACCTCTTCTATAACAAACAAGTACTTGCGACACCTCTTCTATAACAAACAAGTACTTGCGACACCTCTTCTATAATAAACAAGTACTTGCGACACCTCTTCTATAATAAACAAGTACTTGCGACACCTCTTCTATAACAAACAAGTACTTGCGACACCTCTTCTATAATAAACAAGTACTTGCGACACCTCTTCTATAACAAACAAGTACTTGCGACACCTCTTCTATAACAAACAAGTACTTGCGACACCTCTTCTATAACAAACAAGTACTGCGACACCTCTTCTATAACAAACAAGTACTGCGACACATCTTCTATAACAAACAAGTACGTGCGACACCTCTTCTATAACAAACAAGTACTGCGACACCTCTTCTATAACAAACAAGTACTGCGACACATCTTCTATAACAAACAAGTACTGCGACACATCTTCTATAACAAACAAGTACTGCGACACCTCTTCTATAACAAACAAGTACTTGCGACACCTCTTCTATAACAAACAAGTACTTGCGACACCTCTTCTATAACAAACAAGTACTTGCGACACCTCTTCTATAACAAACAAGTACGTGCGACACCTCTTCTATAACAAACAAGTACTTGCGACACCTCTTCTATAACAAACAAGTACTTGCGACACATCTTCTATAACAAACAAGTACTTGCGACACCTCTTCTATAACAAACAAGTACTTGCGACACCTCTTCTATAACAAACAAGTACTTGCGACACCTCTTCTATAACAAACAAGTACTTGCGACACCTCTTCTATAACAAACAAGTACTTGCGACACCTCTTCTATAATAAACAAGTACGTGCGACACCTCTTCTATAACAAACAAGTACGTGCGACACCTCTTCTATAACAAACAAGTACTGCGACACCTCTTCTATAACAAACAAGTACTGCGACACCTCTTCTATAACAAACAAGTACGTGCGACACCTCTTCTATAACAAACAAGTACGTGCGACACCTCTTCTATAATAAACAAGTACGTGCGACACATCTTCTATAACAAACAAGTACTTGCGACACATCTTCTATAATAAACAAGTACGTGCGACACCTCTTCTATAATAAACAAGTACTTGCGACACCTCTTCTATAACAAACAAGTACGTGCGACACCTCTTCTATAACAAACAAGTACGTGCGACACCTCTTCTATAACAAACAAGTACGTGCGACACCTCTTCTATAACAAACAAGTACTTGCGACACCTCTTCTATAACAAACAAGTACGTGCGACACCTCTTCTATAACAAACAAGTACGTGCGACACCTCTTCTATAACAAACAAGTACGTGCGACACCTCTTCTATAACAAACAAGTACTTGCGACACCTCTTCTATAATAAACAAGTACGTGCGACACCTCTTCTATAATAAACAAGTACGTGCGACACATCTTCTATAACAAACAAGTACGTGCGACACATCTTCTATAACAAACAAGTACTGCGACACCTCTTCTATAACAAACAAGTACTGCGACACCTCTTCTATAACAAACAAGTACGTGCGACACATCTTCTATAACAAACAAGTACTTGCGACACCTCTTCTATAACAAACAAGTACTTGCGACACCTCTTCTATAATAAACAAGTACGTGCGACACATCTTCTATAACAAACAAGTACTTGCGACACCTCTTCTATAACAAACAAGTACTTGCGACACCTCTTCTATAATAAACAAGTACTTGCGACACCTCTTCTATAACAAACAAGTACGTGCGACACATCTTCTATAATAAACAAGTACTTGCGACACCTCTTCTATAATAAACAAGTACTTGCGACACATCTTCTATAATAAACAAGTACGTGCGACACCTCTTCTATAACAAACAAGTACTTGCGACACCTCTTCTATAACAAACAAGTACTTGCGACACATCTTCTATAACAAACAAGTACTTGCGACACATCTTCTATAATAAACAAGTACTGCGACACATCTTCTATAACAAACAAGTACTTGCGACACATCTTCTATAACAAACAAGTACTGCGACACCTCTTCTATAACAAACAAGTACTGCGACACATCTTCTATAACAAACAAGTACTGCGACACCTCTTCTATAATAAACAAGTACTGCGACACATCTTCTATAACAAACAAGTACTGCGACACATCTTCTATAACAAACAAGTACTTGCGACACCTCTTCTATAATAAACAAGTACTGCGACACATCTTCTATAACAAACAAGTACTGCGACACATCTTCTATAATAAACAAGTACTGCGACACATCTTCTATAACAAACAAGTACTGCGACACATCTTCTATAACAAACAAGTACTTGCGACACATCTTCTATAATAAACAAGTACTTGCGACACCTCTTCTATAATAAACAAGTACGTGCGACACCTCTTCTATAATAAACAAGTACTTGCGACACCTCTTCTATAACAAACAAGTACTTGCGACACCTCTTCTATAACAAACAAGTACGTGCGACACCTCTTCTATAACAAACAAGTACTTGCGACACCTCTTCTATAACAAACAAGTACTGCGACACCTCTTCTATAACAAACAAGTACTGCGACACCTCTTCTATAACAAACAAGTACTGCGACACCTCTTCTATAACAAACAAGTACTTGCGACACCTCTTCTATAACAAACAAGTACTTGCGACACCTCTTCTATAACAAACAAGTACTGCGACACCTCTTCTATAATAAACAAGTACGTGCGACACCTCTTCTATAATAAACAAGTACGTGCGACACCTCTTCTATAATAAACAAGTACTTGCGACACCTCTTCTATAATAAACAAGTACTGCGACACATCTATAACAAACAAGTACTGCGACACCTCTTCTATAACAAACAAGTACTTGCGACACCTCTTCTATAACAAACAAGTACGTGCGACACCTCTTCTATAACAAACAAGTACTTGCGACACCTCTTCTATAATAAACAAGTACTGCGACACCTCTTCTATAACAAACAAGTACTGCGACACCTCTTCTATAACAAACAAGTACGTGCGACACATCTATAACAAACAAGTACTGCGACACCTCTTCTATAACAAACAAGTACGTGCGACACTTCTATAACAAACAAGTACTGCGACACCTCTTCTATAACAAACAAGTACTTGCGACACCTCTTCTATAATAAACAAGTACTGCGACACCTCTTCTATAACAAACAAGTACTGCGACACCTCTTCTATAATAAACAAGTACGTGCGACACCTCTTCTATAACAAACAAGTACTTGCGACACCTCTTCTATAATAAACAAGTACGTGCGACACCTCTTCTATAACAAACAAGTACTTGCGACACCTCTTCTATAACAAACAAGTACGTGCGACACCTCTTCTATAACAAACAAGTACTTGCGACACCTCTTCTATAACAAACAAGTACTTGCGACACCTCTTCTATAATAAACAAGTACTGCGACACCTCTTCTATAACAAACAAGTACGTGCGACACCTCTTCTATAACAAACAAGTACTTGCGACACCTCTTCTATAACAAACAAGTACTTGCGACACCTCTTCTATAATAAACAAGTACTTGCGACACCTCTTCTATAATAAACAAGTACTTGCGACACCTCTTCTATAATAAACAAGTACTTGCGACACCTCTTCTATAATAAACAAGTACTTGCGACACCTCTTCTATAATAAACAAGTACTTGCGACACCTCTTCTATAACAAACAAGTACTTGCGACACCTCTTCTATAATAAACAAGTACTTGCGACACCTCTTCTATAATAAACAAGTACTTGCGACACCTCTTCTATAATAAACAAGTACTTGCGACACCTCTTCTATAATAAACAAGTACTTGCGACACCTCTTCTATAATAAACAAGTACTTGCGACACCTCTTCTATAACAAACAAGTACTGCGACACCTCTTCTATAACAAACAAGTACTTGCGACACCTCTTCTATAACAAACAAGTACGTGCGACACCTCTTCTATAACAAACAAGTACTTGCGACACCTCTTCTATAACAAACAAGTACTGCGACACCTCTTCTATAACAAACAAGTACTTGCGACACCTCTTCTATAACAAACAAGTACGTGCGACACCTCTTCTATAACAAACAAGTACTTGCGACACCTCTTCTATAATAAACAAGTACTGCGACACCTCTTCTATAATAAACAAGTACTGCGACACCTCTTCTATAATAAACAAGTACGTGCGACACCTCTTCTATAACAAACAAGTACTTGCGACACCTCTTCTATAACAAACAAGTACTGCGACACCTCTTCTATAACAAACAAGTACTGCGACACCTCTTCTATAACAAACAAGTACTTGCGACACCTCTTCTATAACAAACAAGTACTGCGACACCTCTTCTATAATAAACAAGTACTTGCGACACCTCTTCTATAACAAACAAGTACTGCGACACCTCTTCTATAACAAACAAGTACTGCGACACCTCTTCTATAACAAACAAGTACTGCGACACCTCTTCTATAACAAACAAGTACTGCGACACCTCTTCTATAACAAACAAGTACGTGCGACACATCTATAACAAACAAGTACTTGCGACACCTCTTCTATAACAAACAAGTACTTGCGACACTTCTATAACAAACAAGTACTTGCGACACCTCTTCTATAACAAACAAGTACGTGCGACACATCTATAACAAACAAGTACTTGCGACACCTCTTCTATAACAAACAAGTACTTGCGACACCTCTTCTATAACAAACAAGTACTGCGACACCTCTTCTATAATAAACAAGTACTGCGACACATCTTCTATAACAAACAAGTACGTGCGACACCTCTTCTATAACAAACAAGTACTTGCGACACCTCTTCTATAACAAACAAGTACTTGCGACACCTCTTCTATAACAAACAAGTACTGCGACACCTCTTCTATAACAAACAAGTACTGCGACACCTCTTCTATAATAAACAAGTACTGCGACACCTCTTCTATAACAAACAAGTACTTGCGACACCTCTTCTATAACAAACAAGTACTGCGACACCTCTTCTATAATAAACAAGTACTGCGACACCTCTTCTATAACAAACAAGTACTGCGACACCTCTTCTATAACAAACAAGTACTTGCGACACCTCTTCTATAACAAACAAGTACTGCGACACCTCTTCTATAACAAACAAGTACTGCGACACCTCTTCTATAACAAACAAGTACGTGCGACACCTCTTCTATAACAAACAAGTACTGCGACACCTCTTCTATAATAAACAAGTACTGCGACACCTCTTCTATAACAAACAAGTACTTGCGACACCTCTTCTATAATAAACAAGTACTGCGACACCTCTTCTATAACAAACAAGTACTTGCGACACCTCTTCTATAACAAACAAGTACTGCGACACCTCTTCTATAACAAACAAGTACTTGCGACACCTCTTCTATAACAAACAAGTACTTGCGACACCTCTTCTATAATAAACAAGTACGTGCGACACCTCTTCTATAACAAACAAGTACTTGCGACACCTCTTCTATAACAAACAAGTACTTGCGACACCTCTTCTATAACAAACAAGTACTGCGACACCTCTTCTATAATAAACAAGTACTTGCGACACCTCTTCTATAACAAACAAGTACTTGCGACACCTCTTCTATAATAAACAAGTACTTGCGACACCTCTTCTATAATAAACAAGTACTTGCGACACCTCTTCTATAATAAACAAGTACTTGCGACACCTCTTCTATAACAAACAAGTACGTGCGACACCTCTTCTATAACAAACAAGTACTTGCGACACCTCTTCTATAACAAACAAGTACTTGCGACACCTCTTCTATAACAAACAAGTACTGCGACACCTCTTCTATAACAAACAAGTACGTGCGACACCTCTTCTATAACAAACAAGTACTTGCGACACCTCTTCTATAACAAACAAGTACTTGCGACACCTCTTCTATAACAAACAAGTACTGCGACACCTCTTCTATAACAAACAAGTACTGCGACACCTCTTCTATAACAAACAAGTACTTGCGACACCTCTTCTATAACAAACAAGTACTTGCGACACCTCTTCTATAACAAACAAGTACTTGCGACACCTCTTCTATAACAAACAAGTACTGCGACACCTCTTCTATAATAAACAAGTACTTGCGACACCTCTTCTATAATAAACAAGTACTGCGACACCTCTTCTATAACAAACAAGTACGCGACACCTCTTCTATAACAAACAAGTACTTGCGACACCTCTTCTATAACAAACAAGTACTTGCGACACCTCTTCTATAACAAACAAGTACTGCGACACATCTTCTATAACAAACAAGTACTGCGACACCTCTTCTATAACAAACAAGTACGTGCGACACCTCTTCTATAACAAACAAGTACTTGCGACACCTCTTCTATAACAAACAAGTACTGCGACACCTCTTCTATAACAAACAAGTACTTGCGACACCTCTTCTATAACAAACAAGTACGTGCGACACCTCTTCTATAATAAACAAGTACTGCGACACCTCTTCTATAACAAACAAGTACTGCGACACCTCTTCTATAACAAACAAGTACTGCGACACCTCTTCTATAACAAACAAGTACGTGCGACACCTCTTCTATAACAAACAAGTACTGCGACACCTCTTCTATAATAAACAAGTACTTGCGACACCTCTTCTATAACAAACAAGTACTTGCGACACCTCTTCTATAACAAACAAGTACTGCGACACCTCTTCTATAACAAACAAGTACTTGCGACACCTCTTCTATAACAAACAAGTACTTGCGACACCTCTTCTATAACAAACAAGTACTTGCGACACCTCTTCTATAACAAACAAGTACGTGCGACACCTCTTCTATAACAAACAAGTACTTGCGACACCTCTTCTATAACAAACAAGTACTTGCGACACCTCTTCTATAACAAACAAGTACTGCGACACCTCTTCTATAACAAACAAGTACTTGCGACACCTCTTCTATAACAAACAAGTACTTGCGACACCTCTTCTATAACAAACAAGTACTTGCGACACCTCTTCTATAACAAACAAGTACTGCGACACCTCTTCTATAATAAACAAGTACTGCGACACCTCTTCTATAATAAACAAGTACTGCGACACCTCTTCTATAATAAACAAGTACTGCGACACCTCTTCTATAATAAACAAGTACTTGCGACACCTCTTCTATAATAAACAAGTACTGCGACACGTCTTCTATAATAAACAAGTACTGCGACACCTCTTCTATAATAAACAAGTACTGCGACACCTCTTCTATAATAAACAAGTACTGCGACACCTCTTCTATAATAAACAAGTACTGCGACACCTCTTCTATAATAAACAAGTACTGCGACACCTCTTCTATAATAAACAAGTACTTGCGACACCTCTTCTATAATAAACAAGTACTTGCGACACCTCTTCTATAACAAACAAGTACTGCGACACCTCTTCTATAACAAACAAGTACTGCGACACCTCTTCTATAACAAACAAGTACTGCGACACCTCTTCTATAACAAACAAGTACTTGCGACACCTCTTCTATAACAAACAAGTACTTGCGACACCTCTTCTATAATAAACAAGTACTTGCGACACCTCTTCTATAATAAACAAGTACTTGCGACACCTCTTCTATAACAAACAAGTACTTGCGACACCTCTTCTATAACAAACAAGTACTGCGACACCTCTTCTATAACAAACAAGTACTTGCGACACCTCTTCTATAACAAACAAGTACTGCGACACCTCTTCTATAATAAACAAGTACTGCGACACCTCTTCTATAACAAACAAGTACGTGCGACACCTCTTCTATAACAAACAAGTACTTGCGACACATCTTCTATAACAAACAAGTACTGCGACACCTCTTCTATAACAAACAAGTACGTGCGACACCTCTTCTATAATAAACAAGTACTTGCGACACCTCTTCTATAATAAACAAGTACTGCGACACCTCTTCTATAACAAACAAGTACTGCGACACATCTTCTATAACAAACAAGTACGTGCGACACATCTTCTATAACAAACAAGTACTGCGACACCTCTTCTATAACAAACAAGTACTTGCGACACCTCTTCTATAACAAACAAGTACTGCGACACCTCTTCTATAACAAACAAGTACTTGCGACACCTCTTCTATAACAAACAAGTACTTGCGACACCTCTTCTATAACAAACAAGTACTTGCGACACCTCTTCTATAACAAACAAGTACTTGCGACACCTCTTCTATAACAAACAAGTACTGCGACACATCTTCTATAACAAACAAGTACTGCGACACCTCTTCTATAATAAACAAGTACTGCGACACCTCTTCTATAATAAACAAGTACTTGCGACACCTCTTCTATAACAAACAAGTACTGCGACACATCTTCTATAACAAACAAGTACTGCGACACATCTTCTATAACAAACAAGTACTGCGACACATCTTCTATAACAAACAAGTACTTGCGACACCTCTTCTATAACAAACAAGTACTTGCGACACCTCTTCTATAATAAACAAGTACTTGCGACACATCTTCTATAACAAACAAGTACTGCGACACCTCTTCTATAACAAACAAGTACTTGCGACACATCTTCTATAACAAACAAGTACTGCGACACCTCTTCTATAACAAACAAGTACTTGCGACACCTCTTCTATAATAAACAAGTACTTGCGACACATCTTCTATAACAAACAAGTACTGCGACACCTCTTCTATAATAAACAAGTACTGCGACACCTCTTCTATAACAAACAAGTACGTGCGACACCTCTTCTATAACAAACAAGTACTTGCGACACCTCTTCTATAACAAACAAGTACTTGCGACACCTCTTCTATAACAAACAAGTACTTGCGACACATCTTCTATAATAAACAAGTACTGCGACACATCTTCTATAACAAACAAGTACGTGCGACACATCTTCTATAACAAACAAGTACTTGCGACACCTCTTCTATAATAAACAAGTACTTGCGACACCTCTTCTATAACAAACAAGTACTTGCGACACTCTTCTATAACAAACAAGTACTTGCGACACATCTTCTATAACAAACAAGTACTTGCGACACATCTTCTATAATAAACAAGTACTTGCGACACCTCTTCTATAACAAACAAGTACTTGCGACACCTCTTCTATAATAAACAAGTACGTGCGACACCTCTTCTATAACAAACAAGTACTTGCGACACCTCTTCTATAACAAACAAGTACTTGCGACACCTCTTCTATAACAAACAAGTACTTGCGACACCTCTTCTATAATAAACAAGTACTTGCGACACCTCTTCTATAATAAACAAGTACTTGCGACACCTCTTCTATAACAAACAAGTACTTGCGACACCTCTTCTATAACAAACAAGTACTTGCGACACCTCTTCTATAACAAACAAGTACTTGCGACACCTCTTCTATAATAAACAAGTACTTGCGACACCTCTTCTATAATAAACAAGTACTTGCGACACCTCTTCTATAACAAACAAGTACTTGCGACACATCTTCTATAACAAACAAGTACTTGCGACACATCTTCTATAACAAACAAGTACTTGCGACACCTCTTCTATAACAAACAAGTACTTGCGACACCTCTTCTATAATAAACAAGTACTTGCGACACCTCTTCTATAACAAACAAGTACTTGCGACACATCTTCTATAACAAACAAGTACTTGCGACACATCTTCTATAACAAACAAGTACTTGCGACACCTCTTCTATAACAAACAAGTACTTGCGACACCTCTTCTATAACAAACAAGTACTTGCGACACCTCTTCTATAACAAACAAGTACTTGCGACACCTCTTCTATAACAAACAAGTACTTGCGACACCTCTTCTATAATAAACAAGTACTTGCGACACCTCTTCTATAATAAACAAGTACTTGCGACACCTCTTCTATAATAAACAAGTACTTGCGACACCTCTTCTATAATAAACAAGTACTTGCGACACCTCTTCTATAACAAACAAGTACTTGCGACACCTCTTCTATAACAAACAAGTACTTGCGACACATCTTCTATAACAAACAAGTACTTGCGACACCTCTTCTATAACAAACAAGTACGTGCGACACCTCTTCTATAACAAACAAGTACTTGCGACACATCTTCTATAACAAACAAGTACTTGCGACACCTCTTCTATAATAAACAAGTACTTGCGACACCTCTTCTATAACAAACAAGTACTTGCGACACCTCTTCTATAACAAACAAGTACTGCGACACCTCTTCTATAACAAACAAGTACTGCGACACATCTTCTATAACAAACAAGTACTTGCGACACCTCTTCTATAATAAACAAGTACTGCGACACCTCTTCTATAACAAACAAGTACTTGCGACACATCTTCTATAACAAACAAGTACTTGCGACACCTCTTCTATAACAAACAAGTACTGCGACACCTCTTCTATAATAAACAAGTACTTGCGACACCTCTTCTATAACAAACAAGTACTTGCGACACCTCTTCTATAACAAACAAGTACTGCGACACCTCTTCTATAACAAACAAGTACTGCGACACCTCTTCTATAACAAACAAGTACTTGCGACACCTCTTCTATAACAAACAAGTACTTGCGACACCTCTTCTATAACAAACAAGTACTTGCGACACCTCTTCTATAACAAACAAGTACTTGCGACACCTCTTCTATAACAAACAAGTACTTGCGACACCTCTTCTATAACAAACAAGTACTTGCGACACCTCTTCTATAACAAACAAGTACTTGCGACACCTCTTCTATAACAAACAAGTACTGCGACACCTCTTCTATAACAAACAAGTACTTGCGACACCTCTTCTATAATAAACAAGTACTTGCGACACCTCTTCTATAATAAACAAGTACTTGCGACACCTCTTCTATAACAAACAAGTACTTGCGACACCTCTTCTATAACAAACAAGTACTGCGACACCTCTTCTATAATAAACAAGTACTTGCGACACCTCTTCTATAATAAACAAGTACTTGCGACACCTCTTCTATAACAAACAAGTACTGCGACACCTCTTCTATAACAAACAAGTACTTGCGACACCTCTTCTATAACAAACAAGTACTTGCGACACCTCTTCTATAACAAACAAGTACTTGCGACACCTCTTCTATAACAAACAAGTACTGCGACACCTCTTCTATAACAAACAAGTACTTGCGACACCTCTTCTATAATAAACAAGTACTTGCGACACCTCTTCTATAACAAACAAGTACTTGCGACACCTCTTCTATAACAAACAAGTACTTGCGACACCTCTTCTATAACAAACAAGTACTGCGACACCTCTTCTATAACAAACAAGTACTTGCGACACCTCTTCTATAACAAACAAGTACTTGCGACACCTCTTCTATAACAAACAAGTACTTGCGACACCTCTTCTATAACAAACAAGTACTGCGACACCTCTTCTATAACAAACAAGTACTTGCGACACCTCTTCTATAATAAACAAGTACTTGCGACACCTCTTCTATAACAAACAAGTACTTGCGACACCTCTTCTATAATAAACAAGTACTTGCGACACCTCTTCTATAACAAACAAGTACTTGCGACACCTCTTCTATAACAAACAAGTACTTGCGACACCTCTTCTATAATAAACAAGTACTTGCGACACATCTTCTATAACAAACAAGTACTTGCGACACCTCTTCTATAACAAACAAGTACTTGCGACACCTCTTCTATAACAAACAAGTACTTGCGACACCTCTTCTATAACAAACAAGTACTTGCGACACCTCTTCTATAACAAACAAGTACTTGCGACACCTCTTCTATAACAAACAAGTACTTGCGACACCTCTTCTATAACAAACAAGTACTTGCGACACCTCTTCTATAACAAACAAGTACTTGCGACACCTCTTCTATAACAAACAAGTACTGCGACACCTCTTCTATAATAAACAAGTACTTGCGACACCTCTTCTATAACAAACAAGTACTTGCGACACCTCTTCTATAACAAACAAGTACTTGCGACACCTCTTCTATAACAAACAAGTACTGCGACACCTCTTCTATAACAAACAAGTACTTGCGACACCTCTTCTATAACAAACAAGTACTTGCGACACCTCTTCTATAACAAACAAGTACTTGCGACACCTCTTCTATAACAAACAAGTACTTGCGACACCTCTTCTATAACAAACAAGTACTTGCGACACCTCTTCTATAACAAACAAGTACTGCGACACCTCTTCTATAACAAACAAGTACTTGCGACACCTCTTCTATAACAAACAAGTACTGCGACACCTCTTCTATAACAAACAAGTACTTGCGACACCTCTTCTATAACAAACAAGTACTTGCGACACCTCTTCTATAACAAACAAGTACTTGCGACACCTCTTCTATAACAAACAAGTACGTGCGACACCTCTTCTATAACAAACAAGTACTTGCGACACCTCTTCTATAACAAACAAGTACTTGCGACACCTCTTCTATAACAAACAAGTACTGCGACACCTCTTCTATAATAAACAAGTACTTGCGACACCTCTTCTATAACAAACAAGTACTTGCGACACCTCTTCTATAACAAACAAGTACTTGCGACACCTCTTCTATAACAAACAAGTACTGCGACACCTCTTCTATAACAAACAAGTACTTGCGACACCTCTTCTATAACAAACAAGTACTTGCGACACCTCTTCTATAACAAACAAGTACTTGCGACACCTCTTCTATAACAAACAAGTACTTGCGACACCTCTTCTATAACAAACAAGTACTTGCGACACCTCTTCTATAACAAACAAGTACTGCGACACCTCTTCTATAACAAACAAGTACTTGCGACACCTCTTCTATAACAAACAAGTACTGCGACACCTCTTCTATAACAAACAAGTACTTGCGACACCTCTTCTATAACAAACAAGTACTGCGACACCTCTTCTATAATAAACAAGTACTGCGACACCTCTTCTATAACAAACAAGTACTGCGACACCTCTTCTATAACAAACAAGTACTTGCGACCCTCTTCTATAACAAACAAGTACTGCGACACCTCTTCTATAATAAACAAGTACTTGCGACACTCTTCTATAACAAACAAGTACTTGCGACACCTCTTCTATAACAAACAAGTACTTGCGACACCTCTTCTATAACAAACAAGTACTGCGACACCTCTTCTATAACAAACAAGTACTGCGACACCTCTTCTATAACAAACAAGTACTGCGACACCTCTTCTATAACAAACAAGTACTTGCGACACCTCTTCTATAATAAACAAGTACTGCGACACCTCTTCTATAACAAACAAGTACTGCGACACCTCTTCTATAATAAACAAGTACTTGCGACACCTCTTCTATAATAAACAAGTACTTGCGACACATCTTCTATAACAAACAAGTACTTGCGACACCTCTTCTATAACAAACAAGTACTTGCGACACCTCTTCTATAACAAACAAGTACTTGCGACACCTCTTCTATAACAAACAAGTACTTGCGACACCTCTTCTATAATAAACAAGTACTTGCGACACCTCTTCTATAACAAACAAGTACTTGCGACACCTCTTCTATAACAAACAAGTACTGCGACACCTCTTCTATAACAAACAAGTACTGCGACACCTCTTCTATAACAAACAAGTACTTGCGACACCTCTTCTATAACAAACAAGTACTGCGACACCTCTTCTATAACAAACAAGTACTGCGACACCTCTTCTATAACAAACAAGTACTGCGACACCTCTTCTATAACAAACAAGTACTGCGACACCTCTTCTATAACAAACAAGTACTGCGACACCTCTTCTATAACAAACAAGTACTTGCGACACCTCTTCTATAACAAACAAGTACTTGCGACACCTCTTCTATAACAAACAAGTACTTGCGACACCTCTTCTATAACAAACAAGTACTGCGACACCTCTTCTATAACAAACAAGTACTTGCGACACATCTTCTATAACAAACAAGTACTTGCGACACCTCTTCTATAATAAACAAGTACTTGCGACACCTCTTCTATAACAAACAAGTACGTGCGACACCTCTTCTATAACAAACAAGTACTGCGACACCTCTTCTATAACAAACAAGTACTTGCGACACCTCTTCTATAACAAACAAGTACTTGCGACACCTCTTCTATAACAAACAAGTACTTGCGACACCTCTTCTATAACAAACAAGTACTTGCGACACCTCTTCTATAACAAACAAGTACTGCGACACCTCTTCTATAACAAACAAGTACTTGCGACACCTCTTCTATAACAAACAAGTACTTGCGACACCTCTTCTATAACAAACAAGTACTTGCGACACCTCTTCTATAATAAACAAGTACTGCGACACCTCTTCTATAACAAACAAGTACTTGCGACACCTCTTCTATAATAAACAAGTACTTGCGACACCTCTTCTATAACAAACAAGTACTTGCGACACCTCTTCTATAACAAACAAGTACTTGCGACACCTCTTCTATAATAAACAAGTACTTGCGACACCTCTTCTATAACAAACAAGTACTTGCGACACCTCTTCTATAATAAACAAGTACTTGCGACACCTCTTCTATAATAAACAAGTACTTGCGACACCTCTTCTATAACAAACAAGTACGTGCGACACCTCTTCTATAACAAACAAGTACTTGCGACACCTCTTCTATAACAAACAAGTACTTGCGACACCTCTTCTATAACAAACAAGTACTGCGACACCTCTTCTATAACAAACAAGTACTTGCGACACCTCTTCTATAATAAACAAGTACTGCGACACCTCTTCTATAACAAACAAGTACTTGCGACACCTCTTCTATAACAAACAAGTACTTGCGACACCTCTTCTATAACAAACAAGTACTGCGACACCTCTTCTATAATAAACAAGTACTTGCGACACCTCTTCTATAACAAACAAGTACTTGCGACACCTCTTCTATAACAAACAAGTACTGCGACACCTCTTCTATAACAAACAAGTACTGCGACACCTCTTCTATAACAAACAAGTACTTGCGACACCTCTTCTATAACAAACAAGTACTTGCGACACCTCTTCTATAACAAACAAGTACTTGCGACACCTCTTCTATAATAAACAAGTACTTGCGACACCTCTTCTATAACAAACAAGTACTTGCGACACCTCTTCTATAATAAACAAGTACTTGCGACACCTCTTCTATAACAAACAAGTACTTGCGACACCTCTTCTATAATAAACAAGTACTTGCGACACCTCTTCTATAATAAACAAGTACTTGCGACACCTCTTCTATAATAAACAAGTACTTGCGACACCTCTTCTATAATAAACAAGTACTTGCGACACCTCTTCTATAATAAACAAGTACTTGCGACACCTCTTCTATAATAAACAAGTACTTGCGACACCTCTTCTATAACAAACAAGTACTGCGACACCTCTTCTATAATAAACAAGTACTTGCGACACCTCTTCTATAATAAACAAGTACTTGCGACACCTCTTCTATAACAAACAAGTACTGCGACACCTCTTCTATAACAAACAAGTACTTGCGACACCTCTTCTATAACAAACAAGTACTTGCGACACCTCTTCTATAACAAACAAGTACTTGCGACACCTCTTCTATAACAAACAAGTACTGCGACACCTCTTCTATAACAAACAAGTACTTGCGACACCTCTTCTATAATAAACAAGTACTTGCGACACCTCTTCTATAACAAACAAGTACTTGCGACACCTCTTCTATAACAAACAAGTACTTGCGACACCTCTTCTATAACAAACAAGTACTGCGACACCTCTTCTATAACAAACAAGTACTTGCGACACCTCTTCTATAACAAACAAGTACTTGCGACACCTCTTCTATAACAAACAAGTACTTGCGACACCTCTTCTATAACAAACAAGTACTGCGACACCTCTTCTATAACAAACAAGTACTTGCGACACCTCTTCTATAATAAACAAGTACTTGCGACACTCTTCTATAACAAACAAGTACTTGCGACACCTCTTCTATAATAAACAAGTACTTGCGACACCTCTTCTATAACAAACAAGTACTTGCGACACCTCTTCTATAACAAACAAGTACTTGCGACACCTCTTCTATAACAAACAAGTACTTGCGACACCTCTTCTATAACAAACAAGTACTTGCGACACCTCTTCTATAACAAACAAGTACGTGCGACACCTCTTCTATAACAAACAAGTACTTGCGACACCTCTTCTATAACAAACAAGTACTTGCGACACCTCTTCTATAACAAACAAGTACTGCGACACCTCTTCTATAATAAACAAGTACTTGCGACACCTCTTCTATAACAAACAAGTACTTGCGACACCTCTTCTATAACAAACAAGTACTTGCGACACCTCTTCTATAACAAACAAGTACTGCGACACCTCTTCTATAACAAACAAGTACTGCGACACATCTTCTATAACAAACAAGTATTGCGACACCTCTTCTATAACAAACAAGTACTTGCGACACCTCTTCTATAACAAACAAGTACTGCGACACCTCTTCTATAACAAACAAGTACTTGCGACACCTCTTCTATAACAAACAAGTACTTGCGACACCTCTTCTATAACAAACAAGTACTTGCGACACCTCTTCTATAACAAACAAGTACTTGCGACACCTCTTCTATAACAAACAAGTACTGCGACACCTCTTCTATAACAAACAAGTACTTGCGACACCTCTTCTATAACAAACAAGTACTGCGACACCTCTTCTATAACAAACAAGTACTTGCGACACCTCTTCTATAACAAACAAGTACTGCGACACCTCTTCTATAATAAACAAGTACTGCGACACCTCTTCTATAACAAACAAGTACTGCGACACCTCTTCTATAACAAACAAGTACTTGCGACACCTCTTCTATAACAAACAAGTACTGCGACACCTCTTCTATAATAAACAAGTACTTGCGACCCTCTTCTATAACAAACAAGTACTTGCGACACCTCTTCTATAACAAACAAGTACTGCGACACCTCTTCTATAACAAACAAGTACTTGCGACACCTCTTCTATAACAAACAAGTACTTGCGACACCTCTTCTATAACAAACAAGTACGTGCGACACCTCTTCTATAACAAACAAGTACTTGCGACACCTCTTCTATAATAAACAAGTACTTGCGACACCTCTTCTATAACAAACAAGTACTTGCGACACCACTTCTATAACAAACAAGTACTGCGACACCTCTTCTATAACAAACAAGTACTGCGACACCTCTTCTATAACAAACAAGTACTTGCGACACCTCTTCTATAACAAACAAGTACTGCGACACCTCTTCTATAACAAACAAGTACTGCGACACCTCTTCTATAACAAACAAGTACTGCGACACCTCTTCTATAACAAACAAGTACTGCGACACCTCTTCTATAACAAACAAGTACTGCGACACCTCTTCTATAACAAACAAGTACTTGCGACACCTCTTCTATAACAAACAAGTACTTGCGACACCTCTTCTATAACAAACAAGTACTTGCGACACCTCTTCTATAACAAACAAGTACTGCGACACATCTTCTATAACAAACAAGTACGTGCGACACATCTTCTATAACAAACAAGTACTTGCGACACCTCTTCTATAATAAACAAGTACTTGCGACACCTCTTCTATAACAAACAAGTACGTGCGACACCTCTTCTATAACAAACAAGTACTGCGACACCTCTTCTATAACAAACAAGTACTTGCGACACCTCTTCTATAACAAACAAGTACTTGCGACACCTCTTCTATAACAAACAAGTACTTGCGACACCTCTTCTATAATAAACAAGTACTGCGACACCTCTTCTATAACAAACAAGTACTTGCGACACCTCTTCTATAACAAACAAGTACTTGCGACACCTCTTCTATAATAAACAAGTACTTGCGACACCTCTTCTATAACAAACAAGTACTTGCGACACCTCTTCTATAATAAACAAGTACTTGCGACACCTCTTCTATAATAAACAAGTACTTGCGACACCTCTTCTATAACAAACAAGTACGTGCGACACCTCTTCTATAACAAACAAGTACTTGCGACACCTCTTCTATAACAAACAAGTACTTGCGACACCTCTTCTATAATAAACAAGTACTTGCGACACCTCTTCTATAACAAACAAGTACTGCGACACATCTTCTATAATAAACAAGTACTGCGACACATCTTCTATAACAAACAAGTACTGCGACACCTCTTCTATAATAAACAAGTACTGCGACACATCTTCTATAACAAACAAGTACTGCGACACCTCTTCTATAACAAACAAGTACTTGCGACACCTCTTCTATAACAAACAAGTACTTGCGACACCTCTTCTATAACAAACAAGTACTTGCGACACCTCTTCTATAACAAACAAGTACTGCGACACCTCTTCTATAACAAACAAGTACGTGCGACACCTCTTCTATGACAAACAAGTACTTGCGACCCTCTTCTATAATAAACAAGTACTTGCGACACCTCTTCTATAACAAACAAGTACTTGCGACACCTCTTCTATAACAAACAAGTACGTGCGACACCTCTTCTATAACAAACAAGTACGTGCGACACCTCTTCTATAACAAACAAGTACGTGCGACACCTCTTCTATAACAAACAAGTACGTGCGACACCTCTTCTATAACAAACAAGTACTGCGACACCTCTTCTATAACAAACAAGTACGTGCGACACATCTTCTATAACAAACAAGTACTTGCGACACCTCTTCTATAACAAACAAGTACTTGCGACACCTCTTCTATAATAAACAAGTACGTGCGACACCTCTTCTATAACAAACAAGTACTGCGACACCTCTTCTATAACAAACAAGTACTGCGACACCTCTTCTATAACAAACAAGTACTGCGACACCTCTTCTATAATAAACAAGTACTTGCGACACCTCTTCTATAACAAACAAGTACTTGCGACACCTCTTCTATAACAAACAAGTACTTGCGACACCTCTTCTATAACAAACAAGTACTTGCGACACCTCTTCTATGATAAACAAGTACTGCGACACCTCTTCTATAACAAACAAGTACTTGCGACACCTCTTCTATAACAAACAAGTACGTGCGACACCTCTTCTATAACAAACAAGTACTTGCGACACCTCTTCTATAACAAACAAGTACTTGCGACACCTCTTCTATAACAAACAAGTACTTGCGACACATCTATAACAAACAAGTACTTGCGACACCTCTTCTATAACAAACAAGTACTGCGACACCTCTTCTATAACAAACAAGTACTGCGACACCTCTTCTATGATAAACAAGTACTTGCGACACCTCTTCTATAATAAACAAGTACTTGCGACACCTCTTCTATAACAAACAAGTACTTGCGACACCTCTTCTATAATAAACAAGTACTTGCGACACCTCTTCTATAATAAACAAGTACTGCGACACCTCTTCTATAACAAACAAGTACTTGCGACACCTCTTCTATAACAAACAAGTACTTGCGACACCTCTTCTATGACAAACAAGTACTTGCGACACCTCTTCTATAACAAACAAGTACTTGCGACACCTCTTCTATGACAAACAAGTACTGCGACACCTCTTCTATAACAAACAAGTACTTGCGACACCTCTTCTATGATAAACAAGTACTGCGACACCTCTTCTATAACAAACAAGTACTTGCGACACCTCTTCTATAACAAACAAGTACGTGCGACACCTCTTCTATAACAAACAAGTACTTGCGACACCTCTTCTATAACAAACAAGTACGTGCGACACCTCTTCTATAACAAACAAGTACTTGCGACACCACTTCTATAACAAACAAGTACGTGCGACACCTCTTCTATAACAAACAAGTACGTGCGACACCTCTTCTATAACAAACAAGTACTTGCGACACCTCTTCTATAACAAACAAGTACTGCGACACCTCTTCTATAACAAACAAGTACTGCGACACCTCTTCTATAACAAACAAGTACTTGCGACACCTCTTCTATAACAAACAAGTACTTGCGACACCTCTTCTATAACAAACAAGTACTTGCGACACCTCTTCTATAATAAACAAGTACTGCGACACCTCTTCTATAACAAACAAGTACTTGCGACACCTCTTCTATAACAAACAAGTACTGCGACACCTCTTCTATAACAAACAAGTACTTGCGACACCTCTTCTATAACAAACAAGTACTGCGACACCTCTTCTATAACAAACAAGTACTGCGACACCTCTTCTATAACAAACAAGTACTTGCGACACCTCTTCTATAACAAACAAGTACTGCGACACCTCTTCTATAACAAACAAGTACTTGCGACACCTCTTCTATAACAAACAAGTACTGCGACACCTCTTCTATAACAAACAAGTACGTGCGACACCTCTTCTATAACAAACAAGTACTGCGACACCTCTTCTATAACAAACAAGTACTTGCGACACCTCTTCTATAACAAACAAGTACTTGCGACACCTCTTCTATAACAAACAAGTACTTGCGACACCTCTTCTATAACAAACAAGTACGTGCGACACCTCTTCTATGACAAACAAGTACTTGCGACACCTCTTCTATAACAAACAAGTACTTGCGACACCTCTTCTATAACAAACAAGTACTTGCGACACCTCTTCTATAACAAACAAGTACTGCGACACCTCTTCTATAACAAACAAGTACTTGCGACACCTCTTCTATAACAAACAAGTACTGCGACACCTCTTCTATAACAAACAAGTACTTGCGACACCTCTTCTATAACAAACAAGTACTGCGACACCTCTTCTATAATAAACAAGTACTTGCGACACCTCTTCTATAACAAACAAGTACTGCGACACCTCTTCTATAATAAACAAGTACTTGCGACACCTCTTCTATAACAAACAAGTACGTGCGACACCTCTTCTATAACAAACAAGTACTGCGACACCTCTTCTATAATAAACAAGTACTTGCGACACCTCTTCTATAACAAACAAGTACTTGCGACACCTCTTCTATAACAAACAAGTACGTGCGACACCTCTTCTATAACAAACAAGTACTTGCGACACCTCTTCTATAACAAACAAGTACGTGCGACACCTCTTCTATAACAAACAAGTACGTGCGACACCTCTTCTATAACAAACAAGTACTTGCGACACCTCTTCTATAACAAACAAGTACGTGCGACACCTCTTCTATAACAAACAAGTACTTGCGACACGTCTTCTATAACAAACAAGTACTTGCGACACCTCTTCTATAACAAACAAGTACTGCGACACCTCTTCTATAACAAACAAGTACTTGCGACACCTCTTCTATGACAAACAAGTACTTGCGACACGTCTTCTATAACAAACAAGTACTTGCGACACGTCTTCTATAACAAACAAGTACTTGCGACACCTCTTCTATAACAAACAAGTACTGCGACACCTCTTCTATAACAAACAAGTACTTGCGACACCTCTTCTATAACAAACAAGTACTGCGACACATCTTCTATAACAAACAAGTACTTGCGACACCTCTTCTATAACAAACAAGTACTTGCGACACCTCTTCTATAACAAACAAGTACTTGCGACACCTCTTCTATAACAAACAAGTACTTGCGACACCTCTTCTATAACAAACAAGTACTTGCGACACCTCTTCTATAACAAACAAGTACTTGCGACACCTCTTCTATAACAAACAAGTACTGCGACACATCTTCTATAACAAACAAGTACTGCGACACATCTTCTATAACAAACAAGTACTGCGACACATCTTCTATAACAAACAAGTACTGCGACACATCTTCTATAACAAACAAGTACTGCGACACATCTTCTATAACAAACAAGTACTTGCGACACCTCTTCTATAAAACAAGTACAAACAAGTACTTGCGACACGTCTTCTATAACAAACAAGTACTTGCGACACCTCTTCTATAACAAACAAGTACTTGCGACACATCTTCTATAACAAACAAGTACTTGCGACACCTCTTCTATAACAAACAAGTACTTGCGACACGTCTTCTATGACAAACAAGTACTTGCGACACCTCTTCTATAACAAACAAGTACGTGCGACACGTCTTCTATAACAAACAAGTACTTGCGACACCTCTTCTATAACAAACAAGTACTTGCGACACGTCTTCTATAACAAACAAGTACGTGCGACACCTCTTCTATAACAAACAAGTACTTGCGACACGTCTTCTATAACAAACAAGTACTTGCGACACCTCTTCTATAACAAACAAGTACTTGCGACACCTCTTCTATAACAAACAAGTACTTGCGACACCTCTTCTATAACAAACAAGTACTTGCGACACCTCTTCTATAACAAACAAGTACTTGCGACACCTCTTCTATAACAAACAAGTACTGCGACACCTCTTCTATAACAAACAAGTACTTGCGACACCTCTTCTATAACAAACAAGTACTGCGACACCTCTTCTATAACAAACAAGTACTTGCGACACCTCTTCTATAACAAACAAGTACTTGCGACACCTCTTCTATAACAAACAAGTACTTGCGACACCTCTTCTATAACAAACAAGTACTTGCGACACCTCTTCTATAACAAACAAGTACTTGCGACACCTCTTCTATAACAAACAAGTACTGCGACACCTCTTCTATAACAAACAAGTACTTGCGACACCTCTTCTATAACAAACAAGTACTTGCGACACCTCTTCTATAACAAACAAGTACTTGCGACACCTCTTCTATAACAAACAAGTACTTGCGACACGTCTTCTATAATAAACAAGTACTTGCGACACCTCTTCTATAACAAACAAGTACTGCGACACCTCTTCTATAACAAACAAGTACTTGCGACACCTCTTCTATAACAAACAAGTACTTGCGACACCTCTTCTATAACAAACAAGTACTTGCGACACCTCTTCTATAACAAACAAGTACTTGCGACACCTCTTCTATAACAAACAAGTACTTGCGACACCTCTTCTATAACAAACAAGTACTTGCGACACCTCTTCTATAACAAACAAGTACTGCGACACCTCTTCTATAACAAACAAGTACTTGCGACACCTCTTCTATAACAAACAAGTACTTGCGACACCTCTTCTATAACAAACAAGTACTTGCGACACCTCTTCTATAACAAACAAGTACTTGCGACACCTCTTCTATAACAAACAAGTACTTGCGACACCTCTTCTATAACAAACAAGTACTTGCGACACCTCTTCTATAACAAACAAGTACTTGCGACACCTCTTCTATAATAAACAAGTACTTGCGACACCTCTTCTATAATAAACAAGTACTTGCGACACCTCTTCTATAATAAACAAGTACTTGCGACACCTCTTCTATAATAAACAAGTACTTGCGACACCTCTTCTATAACAAACAAGTACTTGCGACACCTCTTCTATAACAAACAAGTACTTGCGACACCTCTTCTATAATAAACAAGTACTTGCGACACCTCTTCTATAATAAACAAGTACTGCGACACCTCTTCTATAATAAACAAGTACTGCGACACCTCTTCTATAATAAACAAGTACTTGCGACACCTCTTCTATAATAAACAAGTACTTGCGACACCTCTTCTATAACAAACAAGTACTTGCGACACCTCTTCTATAACAAACAAGTACTGCGACACCTCTTCTATAACAAACAAGTACTTGCGACACCTCTTCTATAACAAACAAGTACTTGCGACACCTCTTCTATAACAAACAAGTACTTGCGACACCTCTTCTATAACAAACAAGTACTTGCGACACCTCTTCTATAACAAACAAGTACTTGCGACACCTCTTCTATAACAAACAAGTACTTGCGACACCTCTTCTATAACAAACAAGTACGTGCGACACCTCTTCTATAATAAACAAGTACTTGCGACACCTCTTCTATAATAAACAAGTACGTGCGACACCTCTTCTATAATAAACAAGTACGTGCGACACGTCTTCTATAATAAACAAGTACTTGCGACACCTCTTCTATAACAAACAAGTACTGCGACACCTCTTCTATAACAAACAAGTACTTGCGACACCTCTTCTATAACAAACAAGTACTTGCGACACCTCTTCTATAACAAACAAGTACTTGCGACACCTCTTCTATAACAAACAAGTACTTGCGACACATCTTCTATAACAAACAAGTACTGCGACACCTCTTCTATAACAAACAAGTACTTGCGACACATCTTCTATAACAAACAAGTACTGCGACACCTCTTCTATAACAAACAAGTACTTGCGACACCTCTTCTATAACAAACAAGTACTTGCGACACATCTTCTATAACAAACAAGTACTTGCGACACCTCTTCTATGACAAACAAGTACTTGCGACACATCTTCTATAACAAACAAGTACTGCGACACCTCTTCTATAACAAACAAGTACTTGCGACACCTCTTCTATGACAAACAAGTACTTGCGACACCACATCTATAACAAACAAGTACTGCGACACCTCTTCTATAACAAACAAGTACTTGCGACACCTCTTCTATGACAAACAAGTACTGCGACACCACATCTATAACAAACAAGTACTGCGACACCTCTTCTATAACAAACAAGTACTGCGACACCTCTTCTATAACAAACAAGTACTGCGACACCTCTTCTATAACAAACAAGTACTGCGACACCTCTTCTATAACAAACAAGTACTGCGACACCTCTTCTATAACAAACAAGTACTGCGACACCACATCTATAACAAACAAGTACTTGCGACACCACATCTATAACAAACAAGTACTGCGACACCTCTTCTATAACAAACAAGTACTTGCGACACCTCTTCTATAACAAACAAGTACTGCGACACCTCTTCTATAACAAACAAGTACTTGCGACACATCTTCTATAACAAACAAGTACTGCGACACGTCTTCTATAACAAACAAGTACTTGCGACACCTCTTCTATAATAAACAAGTACTTGCGACACCTCTTCTATAATAAACAAGTACTTGCGACACCTCTTCTATAATAAACAAGTACTTGCGACACCTCTTCTATAACAAACAAGTACTTGCGACACCTCTTCTATAATAAACAAGTACTTGCGACACCTCTTCTATAATAAACAAGTACTTGCGACACCTCTTCTATAATAAACAAGTACTTGCGACACCTCTTCTATAATAAACAAGTACTTGCGACACCTCTTCTATAATAAACAAGTACTTGCGACACCTCTTCTATAATAAACAAGTACTGCGACACCTCTTCTATAACAAACAAGTACGTGCGACACGTCTTCTATAATAAACAAGTACTGCGACACCTCTTCTATAACAAACAAGTACTTGCGACACATCTTCTATAACAAACAAGTACGTGCGACACCTCTTCTATAACAAACAAGTACGTGCGACACGTCTTCTATAATAAACAAGTACTGCGACACCTCTTCTATAACAAACAAGTACTTGCGACACATCTTCTATAACAAACAAGTACGTGCGACACATCTTCTATAACAAACAAGTACGTGCGACACCTCTTCTATAATAAACAAGTACTTGCGACACCTCTTCTATAATAAACAAGTACGTGCGACACCTCTTCTATAATAAACAAGTACTTGCGACACCTCTTCTATAATAAACAAGTACTTGCGACACCTCTTCTATAATAAACAAGTACTTGCGACACCTCTTCTATAATAAACAAGTACTTGCGACACCTCTTCTATAATAAACAAGTACTTGCGACACCTCTTCTATAATAAACAAGTACGTGCGACACCTCTTCTATAATAAACAAGTACTTGCGAC
The DNA here is from genome assembly GCA_032433765.1 of Megaustenia siamemsis. Taxonomy (NCBI): domain Eukaryota; kingdom Metazoa; phylum Mollusca; class Gastropoda; order Stylommatophora; family Ariophantidae; genus Megaustenia; species Megaustenia siamemsis. The sequence continues at coordinate 5,379,071 of JAVIAB010000105.1, forward strand.
ACCTCTTCTATAATAAACAAGTACGTGCGACACCTCTTCTATAATAAACAAGTACTTGCGACACCTCTTCTATAATAAACAAGTACGTGCGACACCTCTTCTATAATAAACAAGTACTTGCGACACCTCTTCTATAACAAACAAGTACGTGCGACACCTCTTCTATAACAAACAAGTACTTGCGACACATCTTCTATAACAAACAAGTACGTGCGACACATCTTCTATAACAAACAAGTACTTGCGACACCTCTTCTATAATAAACAAGTACTTGCGACACCTCTTCTATAATAAACAAGTACTTGCGACACCTCTTCTATAATAAACAAGTACTTGCGACACCTCTTCTATAATAAACAAGTACTTGCGACACCTCTTCTATAATAAACAAGTACTTGCGACACCTCTTCTATAATAAACAAGTACTTGCGACACCTCTTCTATAACAAACAAGTACTTGCGACACCTCTTCTATAACAAACAAGTACTTGCGACACCTCTTCTATAACAAACAAGTACTTGCGACACGTCTTCTATAACAAACAAGTACTGCGACACCTCTTCTATAATAAACAAGTACTGCGACACCTCTTCTATAATAAACAAGTACTGCGACACCTCTTCTATAACAAACAAGTACTGCGACACCTCTTCTATAACAAACAAGTACTGCGACACCTCTTCTATAACAAACAAGTACTTGCGACACCTCTTCTATAACAAACAAGTACTGCGACACCTCTTCTATAACAAACAAGTACTTGCGACACCTCTTCTATAACAAACAAGTACTTGCGACCACCATCTATAATAAACAAGTACTTGCGACCACCATCTATAATAAACAAGTACTTGCGACCACCATCTATAACAAACAAGTACTTGCGACCACCATCTATAATAAACAAGTACTTGCGACCACCTTCTATAATAAACAAGTACTTGCGACCACCTTCTATAACAAACAATTACTTACGATCTCCTATAATGACAAGTACTTCAGACACCATTCTATAATAAAGTAATTGCTACCACGTTCTATAATAGTCAATAATTATCTTCTACCTTTTTAGCTCCCAGTGGAGCATAGGTCTTCAACAAACACTTTCCAAGTCGTTCTGTTTTTTGCAATTCTTTTAAGATCATTCCATGTCTTCCCCATCATCTTCATCTCTGCTTCAATCTGTCTTCTCCAAGAATTCCTTGGTCTTCCTCTTTGTCTTTTCCCCTGGGGATTCCAAAAAAGGGCCTGTTGTGTAATACTCTCAGTTGGTTTCCGTAGTGTGTGTCCTATCCATCGCCATCGTCTTCGCTGTATTTCTTTATCCACTGGTATTTGACCAGTACATTTCCATAATTCCACGTTAGTGACTTTGTCCTGCCATTTCCATCCCTTTATTCTGCGCAAGCATCCATTAATGAAAGTCTGTACCTTCGTGATTGTCAATTTTGTTATTCTCCATGTTTCACAGCCATATAATAGAACCGACTTAACATTGGAGTTGAAAATTTGTATTTTTGTATTTAGCCTAATTTCTTTGGATTTCCATATGTTTCCCAGTGCAATGAAAGCTCCTCTTGCTTTTGATATCCTTATTTTGGTATCGTTTTCTGTTCCTCCCTCTTTATCTATATTACTGCCCAGATATATATAAGATTGTACGTCTAGTAGAGGTATTTCTCCTAGTTTTATTTGGTTATTGCCAACTGCATTAATTCTCATAATGTTGGTCTTATCTCTATTAATCTTTAGTCCTAGCTGTTGTGATCTCTCATCTAATATACTCATTTTATCTTGCATCTGTTGGTGGCTATGTGATAGGAGAGCTATGTCATCAGCAAAGTCTAAATCATCAAGTTGTTTGGTCAGTGACCACTGGATCCCATTTCTGTTGTTTTGAGTTATTTTCATAATCCAATCTATGGCCAGTAGAAAGAGAAATGGAGACAGAAGGCATCCTTGCCTTACTCCTGTTCTTATTTCAAATGCTTCTGTAAGCTGTCCTTCATGCACCACACTACATTTTGTTCCTTCATACATTGTTTTTATCAGGTTAATAAACTTTATGGGGATTCCATAATGACTCAGCAACTTCCAAAGCATTCTTCTGTCTAAACTATCAAATGCCTTTTCGTAATCTATGAATCCAATATAAAGTGGGGATTTTAGTTCTAAACTTTGTTCAACTATTATACGTAGAGTAGTTATTTGATCAGCACATGATCTGTTCTTCCTAAAACCTGCTTGTTCATCTCTCAAGTGTTTCTCTATAGCCTCTTTTAGTCTCTCCAGAATGATTCTGCCTAATATTTTTCCTGGCACTGATAGTAGCATAATTCCCCTATAATTTGTGCACTCCTGTAAACTTCCTTTCTTTGGTAGTTTGATCATATAACCTTCTCTCCAGTCTTTAGGTATTTCTTCCCTCTCCCAAATTTTATCCAATAGATTATGTAACATCTTGGTAGAGGTGATAATATCTGCTTTGATGGCTTCCGAAGTCAATAATTATGCCCTTCTATAAATGCCAGGTAAATTATGTAAATTACAACAACGGGTCTCACTGCCCAGAGAGGACCAAACATCGGATCTCACTGTCCAGAGAGGACCAAACATCGGATCTCACTGTCCAGAGAGGACCAAACATCGGATCTCACTGTCCAGAGAGGACCAAACATCGGATCTCACTGTCCAGAGAGGACCAAACATCGGATCTCACTACCCAGAGAGGACCAAACATCGGATCTCACTACCCAGAGAGGACCAAACATCGGATCTCACTACCCAGAGAGGACCAAACATCGGATCTCACTACCCAGAGAGGACCAAACATCGGATCTCACTGTCCAGAGAGGACCAAACATCGGATCTCACTGTCCAGAGAGGACCAAACATCGGATCTCACTGTCCAGAGAGGACCAAACATCGGATCTCACTGCCCAGAGAGGACCAAACATCGGATCTCACTACCCAGAGAGGACCAAACATCGGATCTCACTGCCCAGAGAGGACCAAACATCGGATCTCACTGCCCAGAGAGGACCAAACATCGGATCTCACTGTCCAGAGAGGACCAAACATCGGATCTCACTGCCCAGAGAGGACCAAACAACGGGTCTCACTGTCCAGAGAGGACCAAACATCGGATCTCACTGTCCAGAGAGGACCAAACATCGGATCTCACTACCCAGAGAGGACCAAACATCGGATCTCACTGCCCAGAGAGGACCAAACAACGGGTCTCACTGTCCAGAGAGGACCAAACATCGGATCTCACTGCCCAAAGAGAGTCAGACATTGGATCTCACTGCCCAAAGAGAGTCAGACATCGGATATCACTACACAGAGAGGGCTAGACATCGGATATCACTACCCAGAGAGGGCTAGACATCGGATATTGCTACCCAGAGAGGGTTAGACATCGGATCTCACTACCCAGAGAGGGTTAGACATCGGATCTCAATAAGCGGAGACCAGTAGTGGGTAAAGCCACCAGGAAATCACAATCGCTCTAATACAGGATTGGACCTCGAACCCCTACTGTCCAGAGACCGTCTAACCTCTACAACCCTCACATGACAAACTACTTCACGTTAACAACATATGGCTGCAAATTATGGATAATCGCACAAATAGAAGTGAAAAAAACTGGTTCAGTAAAAATAGAAAATCTGTAGAAAAAAGTGAGAGCAACGTTCTGTGGGAGATCTGGGTAGAGACAAGAGATTCTTTCAGACAGGCTGTGGTGAGAGCAACGTTCTGTGAGAGATCTGGCTAGAGACAGAGATTCTTTCAGACGGGCTGTGGTGAGAGCAACGTTCTGTGGGAGATCTGGCTAGAGACAGAGATTCTTTCAGACGGGCTGTGGTGAGAGCAACGTTCTGTGGGAGATCTGGCTAGAGACAGAGATTCTTTCAGACGGGCTGTGGTGAGAGCAACGGGCTGAGTGAGATCTGGCTAGAGACAGAGATTCTTTTGGACGGGCTGTTGTGAATGTTAAGTTCTACAAATAGCACGCAGCTTGATGATGTCGGTAATGTAAAGTTCTACAAATAGCACGCAGCCTGATGATGTCGGTAATTAAAACCGCCAGTCTCTCAAATTTTCGTTTGAAAAAAAAATGTTTTAATTTAATTATCCAAGCCAAATCTAATACCCACTTTCTTTTAAAAACCACTTCCCAGTACCCACCTTCGTTAACAATAGCTCAAGTCTAACTAAAACGTGCCTTGCAATCCTGATTAGCCACGTAGAGCCCTCAAATTGACAAATTGGTCACTTTTCTACAAATTTGGGAGCAGTGGAATTATGGGAGTGACCTTTCATCAAATTTGAAGTTGAGTTCTGTGCCAGTCTAGATCGATTCTGTTGTTTTTCTTGGAAACTCCTTGAACAATCCATCAATTTCTTAGAAAAAAATAATAAAAAAGGACAAGTATGTATAAGGACAATTTTTCATGATTTAAGTAAGTACTTTTGTGTTAAGTAGTCTGTGAGATTGTTGACAATAGAAGCACCCATTAATGAAAGTCTGTATCTTCATGATTGTCAAGTTAATCCAATCTATATATCTATTGACCTTTCGAGCCGTAGCCGGCCCATATAGCGTAGAACAAGATACTCCTTCTCTTATCTGAATTTTTTTTCTAGCAGTTTTCAATTCTTTTAAAGATATTTTATCAAATCTCGCCATTTGTCTCTGCTCTGTGCAAGCAGCTCTATCTCATTGAAAGAGCTGAATCCTGCTGCTTTTGCCTCTCTCATCAATGTTCTTCTCAATGTCTCCCTGGGTCTTCCTCTTTTCCTCTTACCTGTTGTTTCCCACATGAGGGCTTGCTTTGCTATTCGGCTAGTATCCCTCCTCATCACATGTCCAACATATGACCATCGTCTTTTCTTGATTACTGAAGATATTAGTGGTTGATTGGCGATTTCTCTAATTTCCTCGTTTGTTTTGAATTCGTTCCACGCTATACCAAGTATTTTC
>JAVIAB010000105.1:5386559-5574059 GCA_032433765.1 Megaustenia siamemsis
AAGAAACATAACGGAATGGCGATCCATGGTAGTTAACCTTCCATTTGAGACGGCTCTCAATGATGATGATTAGATGATTCATCGCTGTTGATGAGAATCGAATCTGGAATCCCCTTGCCCTGGGATCGACGTCTTTCCTCCTACACCACGCAGGCACCTTGCAGACTTGAATCCGACGTCAATTATTCTGGCATTTTAGGAACCCCTGTATGACCGCCCTGTGCTACAGGACGACCTGGTAGAGGGAGTGATTGATCACTCAGCTCGACATTTATTCCATGACACGCCTTTTCCAAATTGGAGGGAACAAACAAAACAAACAATTGCTGATGTGATCAGTCAGGTCTCCCCCAAATCATTGGGACATCAAAAGGCATATCGTGTTTATAGGCACTCAACTTCTGTTTAAGATTTGTGGCGCCTGCACTGCAAGATACGTGTGGCGCCTGCACTGCAAGATAAGTGTGGAGCCTGCACTGCAAGATAAGTGTGGCGCCTGCACTGCAAGATAAGTGTGGCGCCTGCACTGCAAGATAAGTGTGGCGCGCAGCTCTTGTCCTGGTCTCTTATTTTGAAGCCATTTCATAAATTGTAGGTTTTCCTAAACACTGCAAACACATTTCGTTGGTTGAAATACCGGTCAATATGGTAGATAGGCGGCACGAGACATTGAGGCTCAGTCTGCTTGCTTAAGGAGTGTACCTCGTCATCATCCGCCCTTAAAAGGACGTTAAGTGGGCGTGTCTGCGTTGTGTTGTGGTTTACAGTATAACTGTGATATTTGCGCCTTTCAGCCCAACACATCCGACTTCAGCACGACATTTTTGAGTACCGGGTTGTCTTCCCTCTTCGATCCCTACTCGCTTGGCCAGACTAGACAGGTTAGTTGTTACTAGAGGCACCACGGAGAGGTGGAGCACGGTCTGGATGGCTATAGTTCACCGATTAAGCCATCAGCTGTGGGTCGCTGACAACTTCCAGCTCTGGTGCTGGGAGGCACGCCTTCGCCTCCAGTCTCAGTCTGAAAAGTATTCCTTGTAGCAGTTTCCTCATATTCCATGTTCGGCTTCCTGCCTGAGCTACTGAGTTTAGTGTTCTGTGCACACCGCGGGCTGTGTTTTTCATCCGGATCATGTTTCGATATTTAGATTGCTAAACGATGAATGAAGATATCGTATGACGAAGGACAGTTCAGCTGCGTTCACTCTCGGTGCGGCTACACCTTATGTCTTTTAGCGTTTGCTGTAGCTGCCTTTCTGTGTTTGAATGAGATTAGTTATTTTATTTTTATTTTTTTGTTTTTTTTTTGCGTTCACCAGCTTTTACCTCTGACGTAGTCCCTAGACTAACATGGACGAGTAACATGGACAAGTAACATGGACAAGTAACATCAAAAGATGGACAGGTCAGTCTATGACAACCTGCACCATCAAAGCAAGAGACAGAGACAGACCAAGACTAACATGGACGAGTAACATCAAAAGATGGACAAGTCAGTCTATGACAACCTGCACCATCAAAGCAAGAGACAGAGGCAGACCAAGACTAACATGGACGAGTAACATCAAAAGATGGACAGGTCAGTCTATGACAACCTGCACCATCAAAGCAAGAGACAGAGGCAGACCAAGACTAACATGGACGAGTAACATCAAAAGATGGACAAGTCAGCCTATGACAACCTGCACCATCAAAGCAAGAGACAGAGGCAGACCAAGACTAACATGGACGAGTAACATCAAAAGATGGACAAGTCAGCCTATGACAACCTGCACTATCAAAGCAAGAGACAGAGGCAGACCAAGACTAACATGGACGAGTAACATCAAAAGATGGACAAGTCAGCCTATGACAACCTGCACTATCAAAGCAAGAGACAGAGGCAGACTAAGACTAACATGGACGAGTAACATCAAAAGATGGACAAGTCAGCCTATGACAACCTGCACTATCAAAGCAAGAGACAGAGGCAGACCAAGACTAACATGGACGAGTAACATCAAAAGATGGACAAGTCAGCCTATGACAATCTGCACTATCAAAGCAAGAGACAGAGGCAGACCAAGACTAACATGGACGAGTAACATCAAAAGATGGACAAGTCAGTCTATGACAATCTGCACCATCAAAGCAAGAGACAGAGGCAGACCAAGACTAACATGGACGAGTAACATCAAAAGATGGACAAGTCAGCCTATGACAACCTGCACTATCAAAGCAAGAGACAGCGTAATGAGCTCCATGGTAACCAACCTTCGATGCGGAGACGGCACTCAATGATGATGATGATTTTTGAAAACCATCACCACCGCTTCTGTTGGGCTCTGAACCCCGAACCTTCCGGTCCTGAGGCCGACGATGTATCTCTAGACCACCGAGCTCCCCAAAAGGGAAGAAGTTGTGGAGAAACTACATTCCTCTTAATCTTCTGATTGATATCTTAATGAAGTGGTTCAATTTTGTGACACGGAACGAGGAAATGAATAAATGTTCTAGGACAGTGAATTGTCATTATGCAGCAATTTTAGTTCAATGAATAAATGTTCTAGGACAGTGAATTGTCATTATGCAGCAATTTTAGTTCAATGAATAAATGTTCTAGGACAGTGAATTGTCATTATGCAGCAATTTTAGTTCAATGAATAAATGTTCTAGGACAGTGAATGTCAGTATGCAGCAATTTTAGTTCAATGAATAAATGTTCTAGAACAGTGAATTGTCATTATGCAGCAATTTTAGTTCAATGAATAAATGTTCTAGGACAGTGAATTGTCATTATGCAGCAATTTTAGTTCAACAGCGTTTGTGAGAATAAATATTTCAAATTTTGACAAATTTAACCATTTCTGTTGTTTATTTAAGTTTTACTTTCAACATGTCATGAAGTATTAATCTCAAATATGAACCATTTCTCTTGATGATGAAATAAACAGCTGAATTGGTAAGGCAGCTACGACTTTCGGAAAACTCACAGAAAGGGTCAGGAACAACACGAAACTAACACTGAAGATCACACTCTTAATATACCAAACGTGTGTGCTTAGCACACTATTATATGGATCTGAAACCTGGACAACATACTCAAACCAGGGAAAAAGACTAAATGTCTTCCACATGCGATGTCTCCGCAAAATAATGCACATCAAATTGCAGGTCAAAATAACCAACTTAACTGTCCTGCAACGTGCTAAGACCCTAACAATCATGTCGATGCTCAGAAGTCGAAGACTAAGATGGCTGGGGCATGTCCAGCGAATGGAAGAAAAACGCATCCCCAAGCAAATACTATATGGTGAACTAACACACGGAAAAAGACAAATCGGCAGATCTAAACTACGATATAGAGATATCTGTAAATCATCTCTGAATGACTTCTCCATCTGTGAAAATGACTGGGAACATCTGGCAAGTGATCTCACATAATGGGGAGCATGTATAAGGAACGGTATAACATCATTTGAGACTGTGCTAAGGCAAAACTTAGAAGAGAAAAGACTAATGAAAAAGGATGAAAAGCCCTGTGGACCAGTGGGCCTGACTTGTTTACTCTGTGGCCGCGTGTGTTTGTCAAACATTGGTAGAATTAGCCACGAGAGAAGCTGTTCGACAAAAACAAAACCTAAAAAAAATACACAATAGCCTCTACTAGACCGTCTGACAAGACGAAAAGGCCCATATATACACAAAAGCCTCCACTAGACCGTCTAACAAGACGAAAAGGCCCATATATACACAATAGCCTCCACTAGACCGTCTGGCAAGACGAAAAGGCCATATACACAACAGCCTCCACTAGACCGTCTGACAAGACTAAAAGGCCCATATACACAATAGCCTCCACTAGACCGTCTGACAAGACTAAAAGGCCCATATACACAATAGCCTCCACTAGACCGTCTGACAAGACTAAAAGGGCCATATACACAATAGCCTCCACTAGACCGTCTGACAAGACTAAAAGGGCCATATACACAACAGCCTCCACTAGACCGTCTGACAAGACTAAAAGGCCCATATACACAATAGCCTCTACTAGACCGTCTGACAAGACTAAAAGGGCCATATACACAATAGCCTCTACTAGACCGTCTGACAAGACTAAAAGGCCCATATACACAATAGCCTCTACTAGACCGTCTGACAAGACTAAAAGGCCCATATACACAATAGCCTCTACTAGACCGTCTGACAAGACTAAAAGGCCCATATACACAACAGCCTCCACTAGACCGTCTGACAAGACTAAAAGGCCCATATACACAACAGCCTCCACTAGACCGTCTGATGAGACTAAAAGGCCCATATACACAATAGCCTCTACTAGACCGTCTGACAAGACTAAAAGGGCCATATACACAATAGCCTCCACTAGACCGTCTGACAAGACGAAAAGGGCCATACATATACATTTAATATGGTGTTAGCGATCAATAATGCCCATGCGAATGAAGTAATATACGTAAACTTTCAAAAATGAAGTAATAGACGTGAAAATTACGCGTACATTTACTAATTACACTTGAAGTATTGTTTTCCGATTACATGTCTCGGCTACAAACCGGCTGCAGTAATGGAATTGTTCTTAAATGTAATTGGTTGGTTTTTCTAATCAGTGAGTTTTTTATTTCTTTTATTCTCGTTCTTACCGCGGACTGGTTAACCTCGGATGTAGAACACACAAGTATGAAGATATTGGATATCCCAGTTGGAGATCACTCAAGATGAGATATTGTGGTTACGTACGTCAGATGATGGGAATATTCTGTAGATTCTTGTCAACAGTTCTACAGAAATGAAGTAATTTATTACTACAGATGTTAATTAGTTCAAACTTAATCTTCTTCGTTTCCGCTCGCCCGGTGATTATGTTACATCAGGGTCGGATGTTAATAGGTTGATTAGTCGGTTAATATTGAGTTTGTTGTTTTCTTTTAAATCTTTCTTTTATTCTGGAGGTTACTTGATGATTATTACTGGACATGTTTCCTTCGACACCCGTCATTGAAAGGGAGGTAAGGGAACGCAAAATGTTAGATCTTAAGTGAAGGTGAGCAAAAATAAGGGACCCAGCCTCAATAGTAAAAAGACGGAATTAATGGTAGCAACAAAGAAAAAGACATAACCGCAATGCACAATAAAGACAAGATGAACAATATTAAAACAGGTAAATGAATTTAAATATTTGGGAACTTTGTTAACCTCAGACGGAAGATGTACAAAAGAGGTGAGATGCAGAATGGCTCAGGCAAAAGCAGCTTTCCAAAAAATGAGGAAGATACTGTGCAATCCATTTTTGACAATAGAAACAAGAAAAGAGTTCTTAAATGTTATGTAGAGCGAGTCTTAACATATGGATGTGAATCACGGACAATAGGACAACAGACAAGAAAATCACTGGAGGCTAAAGAAATGTGGTTTTACAGAAGAATGTTGAGAATAACATGGGAGGGAGTGAGAGAGGGAGGGAGTGAGAGAGAGAGGGAGAGAGAGAGAGGACGGGAGTGAGAGAGGAAGGGAGTGAGAAAGGAATGGAGTGAGAGAGGAAGGGAGTAAGAGAGGAAGGGAGTGAGAGAAGAAGGGAGTGAGAGAGGACGGGAGGGAGGAAGAGAGAGAGGGAGGGAGAGGGGGAGGGAGAGAGGGAAGGAGGGGGAGGGAATGAGGGAGTGAGGGAGGTAGGGAGGGAGATGGAAGGGAGGGGCGGAAAGAGAAATAAAGAGGAACAGAGAGAGAGAGAGAGAAGGAAGGCAAGAAGAGAGAAAAAGGGAGGAAGGGAAGGAGGGGGGGAGGGAGAAGGAATTAATCTAAGGAAGAATGGAGAGGAAAGAAGGAAGGAATGGGAGGGACAGAAGAAGGAAGAGCGGGAGGAAGAGAGGGAAAGTTGAAGCGAAGTGGAAGAAAGGGAGGAAGGGGAAGGAAGTAGAAAAGGAAGGAGGATGAGAGGGAAGGAGGATGGGAGGGAAGGAGGATGGGAGGGAAGGAGGATGGGAGGGAAGGAGGATGGGAGGGAAGGAGGATGGGAGGGAAGGAGGATGGGAGGGAAGGAGGATGGGAGGGAAGGAGCGTGGGGAAGGATGGAGGGAGGAAGAGAGGAAGGAAGGAAACACACAGCGTCATGCTTACTTTGACATTGCGCCCTCTATAGCCCTCGCCCCACTCCCCAGAATCCGACACACTTTGTCGCTGTCAGTGAATTGTCCAAGATAACTGTGCCCACGTTAAAACAGCTCATCGAGTGGTGTGTGTCTTTATATATCATTTCCATGTTCTGTTTGACTCGTGTCTGTTTCAACACATATAAGATAGTGCTGGATGCTATATAGAGCCAGTTCTGACCTATGCTAGCCAATCATGGACAGTTAACGAAGAAATGAAAAGACGATTAGAGGCCACAGAGATGGGATTTCTCAGAAGAATGTTGAAAGTTCCCTGGACAGCTAAAAAGACCAATGAGGAAGTTCTCAAAGAGGCCAACACAAAAAGGGAGCTCCGAATAAACATCAGAAAGAAACAATCAACATTTTTCGGGCACATCATGAGAAGAGGAAAGTTGGAATACTTGGTTACAACTGGCAAAATAAAAGGAAAGAGAGATCGTGGACGACAAAGAGAGAAAATACTGGATAGCTTGGTGTCATGGCATGGAAAACAGTCAACAACAGAACTGATACGATGCACTGTAGATAGAAGATTGTGGAAGGACATGATCGCCTACGCCAACCGATATGATACATGATGAAGATTACTAGCTATACCGCAGCTTGCACACTCACACCTTCCTCCTCCCCCACACTAACGCCCACACAAGCCACACAATAATGTTTCCCCCAGTCTGTTATTAGTCCCGACCTCAAGATGAACCTGGGCAGCCATTAATCTAGCGGGAGTTCCCGCTACCGCTCCTTTTATCTTAGACACGTGACGGTTGACGTCACACTTTGTCTCGTCGGGAATCCCCGCTTCCCTGGCGGTAGGAGAGAGAAATTCACAGAAAAATTTTACATTCACTTATATGTCCCTCTATTCTATTTTACATTCACTTTATGTCCCCTCTATTGTATTTTACATTCACTTTATGTCCCTCTATTCTATTTTACATTCACTTTATGTCCCCTCTATTCTATTTTACATTCACTCTATGTCCCTCTATTCTATTTTACATTCACTTTATGTCCCTCTATTCTATTTTACATTCACTCTATGCCCCTCTATTCTATTTTACATTCACCCTATGTCCCTCTATTCTATATTACATTCACTTTGTGTCCCTCTATTCTATTTTACATTCACTTTATGTCCCCTCTATTCTATTTTACATTCACTCTATGTCGCTCGATTCTATTTTACATTCACTTTATGCCCCTCTATTCTATTTTACATTCACTCTATGCCCCTCTATTCTATTTTACATTCACCCTATGTCCCTCTATTCTATATTACATTCACTTTGTGTCCCTCTATTCTATTTTACATTCACTTTATGTGCTCTCTATTCTATTTTACATTCACTCTATGTGCTCTGTATTATAATTTACATTCACTTTATGTCCCTCTATTCTATTTTACATTCACTTTATGTCCCTCTATTATATTTTACATTCACCTTATGTGCTCTCTATTATATTTTACATTCACTCTATGTCCCCTCTATTCTATTTTACATTCACTTTATGTCCCTCTATTCTATTTTACATTCACTTTATGTCCCTCTATTATATTTTACATTCACTCTATTATATTTTACATTCTCTTTATGTCCCCTCTATTCTATTTTACATGCTCTTCATGTCCCCTCTATTCTATATTTTACATTCACTTTAAAATGTCACCTTTACTCTATTTTACATTTAACTTTACCATGTCCCCTGTATTCTATTTTACATTTAACTTTACCATGTCACCTCTATTCTATTTTACATTTAAATTTACCATGTCCCCTCTATTCTATTTTACATTTAACTTTACCATGTCACCTCTACTCTATTTTACATTTAACTTTACTATGTCACCTCTACTCTATTTTACATTTAACTTTACCATGTCACCTCTATTCTATTTTACATTTAACTCTTCCATGTCACCTCTACTATATTTTACATTCACTTTACTATGTCACCTCTATTCTATTTTACATTTAAATTCACCATGTCCCCTCTATTCTATTTTACATGTAACTTTACTTTGTCACCTCTATTCTATTTTACATTTACTTTACTATGTCACCTCTACTCTATTTTACATTTAACTTTACCATGTCACCTCTATTCTATTTTACATTTAACTTTACCATGTCCCCTCTATTCTATTTTACATTTAACTTTACCATGTCACCTCTCGCAAATCCTAGCGCCTTTTCTCTGATTTCCCTATTTCTAACGTTCATCTGATGGTGACTAAAGAAATTGACTACCTCTTTATAGTCTGTCGTGAAAAGAACCTTATACGAGCGTCGTCTTCGGTTTTAATTGCATCTTACGGCCCAATGCATCCGACATCATACAAGCATTTTGGGCACCGAATTGCCTTCCTTCTTCGATCTCTGCTCGTTTGGCCAGACTTGGATATTTTGTTTCCAGGATAACCGGTTGGAGGTGGAGTTGGGTCTTGATCAGCTGTGGGTCGTTTGCTGGGCGTTTTGTTCGCGATCCTATTTTTAAAATTGATACAAGAAATTTGTTTTGGGAAAATTAGAGCGATCTGTCGTGATGCCGACGGCATTATCCATAGGATACATCGCTGATTAAGATCGTGAGGATAAGTTTCAAGATTAATATCATGTGATAAGTATCAAAACAGCAGCGGGCTACACAGACCACTTCGAAGTTAGATCAAGTGTAAGACAGGGGTGCGTACTATCCCCCCTACTGTTTATTACATACATGGACCATATATGGGGAGGGGAGGGAAGGGGAATGGGAAAGGAAGGAAGGAAGGAAGGAAGGAAGGGAGGAAGGAAGGGAGGAAGGAAGGAGGAAGGGAGGGAGGAAGGGAGGAAGGGAGGGAGGAAGGGAGGGAGGAAGGAAGGAAGGAAGGAAGGAAGGAAGGAAGGAAGGAAGGAAGGAAGGAAGGAAGGAAGGAAGGAAGGGAGGAAGGAGGAGGGAGGAAGGGAGGAAGGGAGGAAGGGAGGAAGGGAGGGAGGGAGGGAGGGAGGGAGGGAGGGAGGGAGGGAGGGAGGGAGGGAGGGAGGGAGGGAGGGAGGGAGGGAGGGAGGGAGGGAGGGAGGGAGGGAGGGAGGAAGGAAGGAAGGAAGGAAGGAAGGAAGGAAGGAAGGAAGGAAGGAAGGAAGGAAGGAAGGAAGGAAGGAAGGAAGGAAGGAAGGAAGGAAGGAAGGAAGGAAGGAAGGAAGGAAGGAAGGAAGGAAGGAAGGAAGGAAGGAAAAAGATGGTTGCTATGATTAAATTTAAAAAGAAATTAGTCAGAAAATGGCAACGGAATGAATGGAGCAAAAAAAAAAATAAATAAATAGAAAAAAGGAATGAACCAATTTGTAAACAGTCTTAATTAATTAAGGAAATAAAGTGAAATTGTAAGAGGTTAAATGGAGAAAAATGTAAGAAAAACAAATAATGAAAAAGAAAGATTAAAGTAGAAAGAAAGAAAGAGAGAGAGAGAAAGTGAGAAATAGAGAGAGAGAAAGAGAAAGATGAAAAGAAATAATGAAATAAAGAAGAAAAAAGAAAGAATAAAAGAAAGAAGGAAAGAATGGAGGGAGGGAGTGAGAGAAAGATAAAGATAATGACAGAAAGAGAAAGATAGAAAGAGAAAGATAGAAAGAGAAAGATAGAAAGAGAAAGATGGAAAGAAAGAATAAAAGAAACAAAAAGGAAGTATGTAAGGAAGGGATTGAAGGACGGAGAGAGGGAAGGAAGGAGGGAAGAAAAAGTCCGCTATATATTTCCTTTCAAACACGACCCAAACACAACTCTCTCGTTATCATAAACCCAACCGTAGCGTCCCTAGCAACCTAACGAGCTCAAAACTTGGGGGCAACGACTGATTAGTTTTTGTATTTACACCAATCACACATGTAGGCCACCAAACCCTCGATCTGTCCTCGGTTAAAGAAAAGCCAGTTAAATAGGATCATAAAGAAATATAATCAAACACAAATATCAAACTAGTCACATAATAACTTCCGAGCCGGTTCCGGGAGTTGATGAGTTTAAGTCGGTGATTGGATGAGGTCAATGATTTCAGGGAGAAGGTACATTAGAAAGAAATAGAGAAAGAAAGAATTAGAGAGAAAAAAAAGATGAAACTAATGAAGGAAAGAAAGAAAGAAAGAGAGAAGGAAAGAAAGAAAAAAGAGAGAAGGAAAGAAAGAAAAAAGAGAGAAGGAAAGAAAGAAAAAAGAGAGAAGGAAAGAAAGAAAAAAGATAGATGGAAAGAAAGAAAAAAAGAACGAAAAAAAGAGAGATGGAAAGAAAGAAAAAAGAGAGATGGAAAGAAAGAAAAAAAGAACGAAAAAAGAGAGATGGAAAGAAAGAAAAAAGAGAGATGGAAAGAAAGAAAAAAGAGAGATGGAAAAAAAAGATGGAAAGAAAGAAGGAAAGAAAGATGGAAGGAAAGAAAGATGGAAGGAAAGAAAGATGGAAGGAAAGAAAGATGGAAGGAAAGATGGAAGGAAAGATGGAAGGAAAGAAGGAAAGAAAGATGGAAGGAAAGAAAGATGGAAGGAAAGATGGAAGGAAAGATGGAAGGAAAGATGGAAGGAAAGAAGAAAAGCAAGATGGAAGGAAAGAAAGATGGAAGGAAAGAAAGATGGAAGGAAAGAAAGATGGAAGGAAAGATGGAAGGAAAGAAGGAAGGAAAGAAGGAAAGAAAGATGGAAGAAAAGAAAGATGGGAGGAAAGATGGAAGGAAAGATGGAAGGAAAGATGGAAGGAAAGATGGAAGGAAAGAAGGAAAGCAAGATGGAAGGAAAGAAAGATGGAAGGAAAGAAAGATGGAAGGAAAGAAAGATGGAAAGAAAGATGGAAAGAAAAAAAGAGAGATAGAAGGAAAGATGGAAAGAAAGATGGAAAGAAAGAAGGAAAGAAAGATGGAAAGAAAGATGGAAAGAAAGAAGGAAAGAAAGATGGAAAGAAAGATGGAAAGAAAGATGGAAAGAGGCACGGTAAGGAGCATGGAAAGAAAGCAAACGACATAAATAAAGTAATGGAGAAATAAAGACAAAAAGTAAGAAAGGACACAAAGAAAGACAATGCAGAACGAAGGAAAGAAAGAAATAAATAAACAAAAAAAAGAAACAAAGAATGAGAAAGAAAGAAAAGATAGAAAGAAAAAGATTGAAAGAAGGAATGAAAGAAACAAACCAAAAAAACAAGAAAAAAAAGAAGGATAGAGGATGGAAGAGAAAGAAAGAGGAATAGATGAAAAAGAAATAAGGAAGGAAGGAAGGAAGGAATTAAGGAAGGAAGGAATTAAGGAAGGAAGGAATGAGGGAGGGAGGGAGGGAGGGAAGGAAGGAAGGAAGGAAGGAAGGAAGGAAGGAAGGAAGGAAAGGAAGGAAGGAAGGAAGGAAGGAAGGAAGGAAGGAAGGAAGGAAGGAAGGAAGGAAGGAAGGAAGGAAGGAAGGAAGGAAGGAAGGAAGGAAGGAAGGAAGGAAGGAAAAGTGTGAGGGAGAGACAAAAGGAGGGACGAAGTGACAGAGCTAAGGGAAGCAGAGAAGGAAGGGATTGGATGCTATCTGATCCAAGGAAGGGAAAGATGGAAGGAATGGACTGGTGAAATGTAGAAGAATCGCTCAAGAGAACGAGAGAAGGAATCAGCTCAGTCACAATCAGACTGCGTATTCTTCTCCTCATATCTCCTCTGCCTCTGTCTTACCTCAATATTTTTTCATCGAAGTCGAGACCTGTCTATACTTTGATATTATCTTCCCGCCTCCTTCTGTCCTTGCCTAGCACGTTCTACAAGTGTCAGACTTAAGACGGTTTCACTAAAACCCCACGATTGGTTGTACAGCAGTCTCCCACAGTCTCGACACTCCAATCTCACTGATTGTAAGGAGATGAGAGTATCGACATATTTGTCCAGCTTCTGTCCCGATCTTCCTCCTGTAATATCCTTTAAGTATCATATCCTCATGATATTAGTATCATTCTTGTATAGGTAGAATTGGATGGAAAGAAAAGAAAACAAACGATAAAGTTTTAAAACAACTCAAAATAAAGAGAACTACTAAACACGATAAAGACAAAACAAATGAAATTTTTGGGTCATGTTAAAAGACACAACAGCCTACTAAAAGTAATATTGGAAAGGAAAATACAAGGTAAAAGAGGCAGACCAAGACTAACATGGACGAGTAACATCAAAAGATGGACAAGGCAGCCTATGACAACCTGCACCATTAAAGCAAGAGACAGAGGCAGACCAAGACTAACATGGACGAGTAACATCAAAAGATGGACAAGGCAGCCTATGACAACCTGCACCATTAAAGCAAGAGACAGAGTGGAATGGCGCTCCATGGTAGCCAACGTTCGTTGCGGAGACGGCTCTCGATGATGATGATCAGGCAAATTGAGAAAAAGACAATCATCATCATCATGTACCATGCCGGCTGGCGTAGGCGATCATGTCCCTCCACAATCTTCTATCTACAGTACATCGTATCAATTCTGTTGTTGACTGTTTTCCATGCCATGACACCAAGCTATCCAGTATTTTCTCTCTTTCCTTTTATTTTGCCAGTTGTAACCAAGTATTCCAACTTTCCTCTTCTCATGATGTGCCCGAAAAATGTTGATTGCTTCTTTAAGGTGGAGCTCCCGTTCAGCCCCCCCCCTTCCCTATCAGGGTTATGTGAAGCCATTGGAGCAGGCGGTGGATGGTGTTGTGGGAGCAGCCGACAAGTAGTGCCGGTTATGGTCCCCACTCCGCGATGGCAGGCAGAAGATCTCATGTATAGAGACAATGGCTGCGATCTCCGACTAGTACAGTCACTGCCAAGAAGGAAAGGAATGGCAAACTACCTTCTTAAATTGCCTGGAATAATCATAACAAAAAAGACAATACGGTTTTGAAAACAAATCTCTACGTAGGATCTCAAACATAAGCTGGAAAGAAAACATTTCAAATGAACAGATAAGAGAGGAATCAAAACAAGAATACGTGTCGAGCTTTATAAGAAGGCAGAAATACATCGGTCATGTGCTGAGAATGAATGAAGAAAGACTTCCCGTCTGGCATTCATGTGGGAACCATCTGGTAAAAGTAAACAAGGCAGGCCAAGAGAATCGCTACACAGAACAATTACTAGGGAAGGCTCAACCATGGAACTAAGAAACAACCAAGAACGACAAGAACTAGCAGCAGATCGTCAATCATGGAGAACTATGAGTTCTGCCCTATGTGAAGTCTTGGGTCACAGAGGTGATTGAGTTAGTCAGACAGTCGCTTGGTGGGTCGGTTAGTTATTCATTCGATCGATCAGTCGGTTAGTGTTTGGTCAGTTATTTGGTCGTTCGGTCGATTGTGCGATCCTTCAGTCGATCCGTCGGTCGGTCAGTAAATTCAGTCGGTCGGTCGGTTATTTCATTTATTTGGTCGGTCGGTTATTTAATTTATTTGGTCGGTCGGTTATTTAATTTATTTGGTCGGTCGGTCGGTTATTTAATTTATTTGGTTGGTCGGTCATTCAGTCGATAGGTCGGTCATTCAGTCGGTCGGTCATTCAACCAGCAAGCCGGCCGGTCATTCAACCAGCAAGCTGGTCAGTCATTCAACCAGCAAGCTGGTCAGTCATTCAACCAGCAAGCTGGTCAGTCGTTCAACCAGCAAGCCGGTCAGTCGTTCAACCAGCAAGCCGGTCAGTCGTTCAACCAGCAAGCCGGTCAGTCGTTCAACCAGCAAGCCGGTCAGCCATTCAACCAGCAAGCCGGTCATTCATTCAACCAGCAAACCGGTCATTCATTCAACCAGCAAACCGGTCATTCATTCAACCAGCAAACCGGTCATTCATTCAACCAGCAAGCCGGTCAGTCATTCAACCAGCAAGCCGGTCAGTCACTCAACCAGCAAACCGGTCATTCATTCAACCAGCAAGCCGGTCATTCATTCAACCAGCAAGCCGGTCAGTCATTCAACCAGCAAGCCGGTCAGTCATTCAACCAGCAAGCCGGTCAGTCATTCAACCAGCAAACCGGTCATTTATTCAACCAGCAAGCCGGTCAGTCATTCAACCAGCAAGCCGGTCAGTCATTCAACCAGCAAACCGGTCATTCATTCAACCAGCAAACCGGTCATTCATTCAACCAGCAAACCGGTCATTCATTCAACCAGCAAACCGGTCATTCATTCAACCAGCAAGCCGGTCAGTCATTCAACCAGCAAGCCGGTCAGTCATTCAACCAGCAAGCCGGTCAGTCATTCAACCAGCAAACCGGTCATTCATTCAACCAGCAAGCCGGTCAGTCATTCAACCAGCAAGCCGGTCAGTCATTCAACCAGCAAGCCGATCATTAAACCAGCAAGCCGGTCATTCATTCAACCAGCAAGCCGGTCATTCATTCAACCAGCAAGCTGGTTAGTCGTTTAACCAGCAAGCCGGTATGTCATTCAGTCTTCCAGCCAGCCATGCATTCAGTCAGTCGGTCGGTCATTCAGTCAGTTGATCGGTCGGTCATTCTGTCAGTCAGTCGGTCAGTCAGTCAACCAGCAAGCCAGTCAGTCATTAATTCAGTCAATCAGTCGTCGGATTGTCATCACCCGTGATCGAACAACGGCCCACAAGCGTTCAGATCTCCTCCCCAGCAAATCCCGCAGCATGAAACGATCACTGGTTCACAAGTCTACCCCACATCATCTCGCAGCTCTCCTGAATCTAGACAACGTCCATCTTGCCTAACACGAAGATCTGGGAGTCGCACCAGGGATGTAGATTCACGAGTAGCGTTGTGGGCCCCTCGCTGGTCTAGTTGGGAACACAAACCCACTAGCCACCGACTTTCAGACAACACGAGTTCGATTCCCGCTGGAAGTAATTTTGTGAATTTTACTCATGGTTGGGGAAAAAAAGAAAAATGATACCCCCGCGGTCGACCCAACCGCTAGCATGAAATGGGCACCAGGGTTGATACTCGTAGATGCGGATTCGCTCGTGAGATACGATGCTTGAGGCGACACTAGACAGGAGTCTCGGAACACTTCTGAATAGGCGGCCAAACAAATATGGGTAAAAGATCGGAGCGTTACGACGCCGAATAAAATCACGTAAATTTACCATTACATTTCAATATAATCGAAATCTTGCTCTTCTCTCCCTTCTTCTATAAGTGGACGCCTTGTCCAAGGTTATATGATCAACATAAATGATTGAATTGATGTTGTTACCAGTCAAGACACACTCAATGCAACATAAAAATCAACATCAGAAAACAGAAGTCATGAATATCGCAAAAGAGAAACAGAACATCAACGTAACTATAGACGGCAGACAAATAAAACAAGTAGAGGAATTTAGATAACCTAGGAAGTTTAGTGACAAACGATAATTCACAAACAGCAGAGATAGACTCAAGATACAACAAAGCTTGTCAAATCATTGGACAGTTATCACCACTATTGTCCAACAAGGAAATAACTCTAGAGGCAAAACGGGCACTCTACAATACAATCTTCATCCCAACGTTGTGCTACCAATACCAGTCCTGGACCCTAGATGCAAGAACAATAAGAAAAATAACGTCTTGATGAAATGAGTTAGACGAATGACAGGAAACAGTCTGAGAGATAAGATCAGAAAGGAAGAATTGAGAAAAAAAAGTAAGGAATAATTCCCGTCAGAGAATACATAAAAAGAGATAAGATCAGAAATGAAATGAGAAAAAAAAAACTACAAACAACCAGCGCCATATAATATAAAAGAAAAAACAGATAAAATGATTTGGCCACGCGACAAGGCAGAGTGATAAAAACACAACCCAAAGAGACGTCAATAAACTTTAACGGAAAACCAGACTCAGACCGACCACGAAAAAGATGGATTGATGGAATATTAGAAACACTAGGAAATATAACAGCAGGAGAGGTCAACAGAAGAGCAAAAGATGAATTGATGGAATATTAGAAACACTAGGAAATATAACAGCAGGAGAGGTCAACAGAAGAGCAAAAGATGGATTGATGGAATATTAGAAACACTAGGAAATATAACAGCAGGAGAGGTCAACAGAAGAGCAAAAGATGAATTGATGGAATATTAGAAACACTAGAAAATATAACAGCAGGGGAGGTCAACAGAAGAGCAAAAGATGAATTGATGGAATATTAGAAACACTAGGAAACATAACAGCAGGAGAGGTCAACAGAAGAGCAAAAGATGGATTGATGGAATATTAGAAACACTAGGAAATATAACAGCAGGAGAGGTCAACAGAAGAGCAAAAGATGAATTGATGGAATATTAGAAACACTAGAAAATATAACAGCAGGAGAGGTCAACAGAAGAGCAAAAGATGAATTGATGGAATATTAGAAACACTAGGAAACATAACAGCAGGAGAGGCCAACAGAAGAGCAAAAGATGGATTGATGGAATATTAGAAACACTAGGAAATATAACAGCAGGAGAGGTCAACAGTAGAACAAAAGATGGAATGATGGAATATTAGAAACACTAGGAAACATAACAGAAGAGGAAAAGATGGATTGATGGAATATTAGAAACACTAGGAAACATAACAGAAGAGGAAAAGATGGATTGATGGAGTATTCGAAACACTAGGAAACATAACAGGAGAGGCCAACAGATAAACAAAAGATAGATGGATGGATGGAATATTATTTATATAATATATTTGTGGTTGGAAAAAAATACCCCCACGGTCGACCCAGCCGCTGGCAGAAGTTGATACCAGGATAGTACTCTGGGAAGATGAGGAATGACGCCTAACATCCTTAGTTTTGAAGCATGAAGCGACACTGTCCAGAAGTCTCCGAACACTTCTGGTTAGGCGGCCTAGCACATATGGGTGGAAAATCTCGTGCTAAGATGCCGGTTCAAGTCTCGTACCTTACCTTGACTTTTTCCTTAGTTTTAAGGTAGTGACTTAGTCTTGCCATTTCTATCCTTTTATTCTGCGCAAGCATTCACTATTGAATTTTTCTATCTTCATGATTGTCATTTTGGTTAATTCTCCATGTTTTACAACTATATACTAGGACGAGACAAATCTGAAACAAGTGGAGAGCGTCAAATACTTGGGCACAATAATAACATCAGATGGGAGATGCACCACAGAAATAAAAAGCAGAATAGCTCAGGCGAAAATAGCATTTCAGAAAATGAAAAATATCTTATGCAACAAATCTATGTCAATAAAAATGAGAAAGGGAGTTCATCGGTGCTATATAGAACCAATTCTGACCTATGGAAGCGAATCATGGACAGTAGACAAACAAATGAAAAGACGATTAGATGCCACAGAGATGGGATTTCTCAGAAGAATGTTGAAAGTTCCCTGGACAGCTAAAAAGACCAATGAGGAAGTTCTCAAAGAGCCCAACACAAAAAGGGAGCTCTTAAAAACATCAGAAAGAAGCAATCAACATTTTTCGGGCACATCATGAGAAGAGGAAAGTTGGAATACTTGGTTACAACTGGCAAAATAAAAGGAAAGAGAGATTGTGGACGACAAAGAGAGAAAATACTGGATAGCTTGGTGTCATGGCATGGAAAACAGTCAACAACAGAACTGATACGATACACTGTAGATAGAAGATTGTGGAGGGACATGATCGCCTACGTCAGCCGGCATGGTACATGATGATACTATGACAGACTTAACATTGGAGTTCAAAGACAAAGTATATGGTGGAATATGGTGTTAGTGACGGTAATTTTTATAAACCTTCGGCACATGATTTGTGGGGTAATGTGGTCGGTATTATGCCCCTGCCGCTTTACTTTCCCAGAAAAAAATCCGGCATCCATTTATGGTTGGGATCGAACCCTACCTCTTTTCCTTTGTAGTCCAGTTCACTAACCACTGAGCTATCGCGGCTCTCGAATTATTTGTGTATCTAACCTAATTTATTTGGACTTCCATATGTTTCCGAGAGTACCGAATGCTCCTCTTGCATTTATATCGATTTTAGTACAATTTTTCCCCCCACCCTCTTTCTAAATTACTGTCCAGACATATGTAAGATTGTACGTCTAGTAATGGTATTTCTCCTATTGTTATTAGGTTATCTAAAGCAGTGAAATCTGAAAGCTCTTGAGTAGAATTCTTTGTCCAGGCTACCGGGTTTTACGTGCAATGTTGATGGCAATGATTGGCGCGAGGCAGGGAACAGACCAAACACGAGCAGTCACGCGAAATAATAAAACTATTCCAATTTGGTCTCCATTTTACTGCCAGATGGTTTCACAAAGGTCCTTTAGTTCAATTCGTCTTTATCTTAAATTTTCAGAAATTTCATACTTTTAATTTTGTATTCTCGTTTTCTTTCCCTTTTTTTATCCAAGAACTATTTTTCTCATATAACACTCAAGTCTATAATTTCTTATATAACACTCAAGTCTATAATTTCTTATATAACACTCAAGTCTATAATTTCTTATATAACACTCAAGTCTATATTTTCTTATATAACACTCAAGTCTATATTTTCTTATATAACACTCGTCTATATTTTCTTATATAACACTCAAGTCTATATTTTCTTATATAACACTCAAGTATATATTTTCTTATATAACACTCAAGTCTATATTTTCTTTTATCACAATCAAGTCTATATTTTCTTTTATAACACTCAAGTCTATATTTTCTTTTATCACAATCAAGTCTATATTTTCTTTTATAACACTCAAGTCTATATTTTATTATATAACACTCAAGTCTATATTTTCTTATATAATACTCAAGTCTATATTTTCTTATATAACACTCAAGTCTATATTTTGTTATATAACACTCAAGTCTATATTTTGTTATATAACACTCAAGTCTATATTTTGTTATATAATACTCAAGTATTTTGTTATAGAACACTCAAGTCTATATTTTCTTATATAACACTCAAGTCTATATTTTCTTATATAACACTCAAGTCTATATTTTCTTATATAATACTCAAGTCTATATTTTCTTATATAACACTCAGGTCTATATTTTCTTATATAACACTCAAGTCTATATTTTCTTATATAACACTCAAGTCTATATTTGTTATATAATACTCAAGTATTTTGTTATAGAACACTCAAGTCTATATTTTCTTATAGAACACTCAAATATATTTTTTTCTTATAGAACACTCAAATCTATTTTTTTCCTTTCAGAACACTCAAATCTATTTTATTTTCATAAAATACTGGTCTAATTTTTTTTAAAGAACACAAGTCTATTTTTTCATAGAACACTCAAGTCTATTTTTTCATAGAACACTCAAGTCTATTTTGGTGTTGAACACTCAAGCCTTTCTTGTATAGAACACTCAAATCTGTCTTTTATAGAACACTCAAGTCTTTCTTGTATGGAACACTCAAGTCTTTCTTGTATGGAATACTCAAGTCTTTCTTTTATAGAACACTCAAGTCTTTATTTTATAGAACACTCAAGTCTTTCTTTTATAGAACACTCAAGTCTTTCTTTTATAGAACACTCAAATCTTACCTTTTATAGAACACTCAAATCTTACCTTTTATAGAACACTCAAGTCTTTCTTGTATAGAACACTCAAGTCTTTCTTTATAGAACACACTCAAGTCTTTCTTTTATAGAACACTCAAATCTTACCTTTTATAGAACACTCAAGTCTTTCTTGTATAGAACACTCAAGTCTTTCTTCTATAGAACACACTCAAGTCTTTCTTTTATAGAACACCCAAGTCTTTCTTGTATAGAACACCCAAGTCTTTCTTTTATAGAACACTCAAATCTTACCTTTTATAGAACACTCAAATCTTACCTTTTATCATCATCATCAAGTGCCATACCGGTTGGCGTAGGTGATCATGTCCCTCCACAATCTTCTATCTACAGTACATCGTATCAGTTCTGTTGTTGACTGTTTTCCATGCCATGACACCAAGCTATCCAGTATTTTCAATCTCTGTCGTCTGCGAGCTCTCTTTCCCTGTATTTTGCCAGTTGTAACCAAGTATTCCAACTTTCCTCTTCTCATGATGTGCCCGAAAATGTTGATTGTTTCTTTCTGATGTTTTTTAAGAGTTCCCTTTTTGTGTTGGCCTCTTTGAGAACTTCCTCATTGGTCTTTTTATCTGTCCAGGGAACTTTCAACATTCTTCTGAGAAATCCCATCTCTGTAGCCTCTAATCGTCTTTTCATTTGTTTGCCCACTGTCCATGATTCGCTTCAATAGGTCAGAATTGGCTCTATATAGCACCGATGAACTCTCTTTCTCATTTCTATTGACATAGATTTGTTACATAAGATATTTTTCATTTTCTGAAATGCTATTTTGGCCTGAGCTATTCTGCTTTTTATTTCTGTTGTACATCTTCCATCTGATGTTATTATTGTGCCAAGTATTTGACGCTCTCCACTTGTTTCAGATTTGTCCTGTTTATTTTTATGCTGCATGATGGTGGTGATTGTTTCTTCGATATAACCATTACTCCTGTTTTATTGCTATTCAGACTGAGACCTTTCTTGTTGCTTTCTTCCACTATTATGTCTATCATTTCTTGTAGTTCATTCTCTGTCTCTGCTATTAAGACTGTGTCATCCGCATATCGCAAATTATTTATGTTGTGACCGTTGACTTCAATTCCTTTTTTGTCTACTATTGATCTTATAATATATTCGCTGTAAAGTGAAAACAAATCCGGCGACAGAACACAGCCTTGTCTGACTCCTTATTTTATATATTGAAATTGTCCTGTTTGGTTGTTAATTCGTATAGCTGCTGTTTGTTGCCAGTACATGTTTTTATGATTCGCAGATCCTTGCCATCAATGTTTAATTTCTCCAGCATATTGATTATTTCCACATGCTTTACTTTGTCAAATGCTTTCGTGTAGTCTATAAAGCACATATATAGAGCTTTCTTTACCTCTATAGATCTTTCTATCAATGTTCTTAAGATGTATATTACATTATTGGTGCCTTTCCTTCCACAAATCCACATTGTTCCTCACTTATTTCTGGTTTTATTTTGTTCCTTACACATCTCATGATGATTCTTAGTAATATTTTTGCCATATGGCTCATGAGACTAATAGTGCGATGGTCTTCACAATCAGTGGCGCCTGACTTCTTCGGTATGGCTACAAAGATAGATTTTAGATCTTCGGGTATGTGTCCAGTGTTATATATGTCATTGAGTAATTTTGTTATGACTTGTACTCCCAGCTCTCCTAATGCATTTATCTCTTCGATTGTTATATTGTCAGGACCTGGAGCTTTGTCTCTTTTCATGTGTTGAATTGCATCCTCCACTTCACTCTGCATTATTGGTGGTCCTGTGTCTTCATTTCAATTGTTTAATTCTGGTCTTTCATCATCATAGAGTTGATTGATATATTCTGTCCATCTTTCTATTGTCTTCTCCTGTCCCATTATTATATTTCCTTCCTTTGATTTCACACATCCTGAAACTTTGACTTCTTTCCTTCATGTTAATTCATTTAACTGATTTACCTTTTATACAACACTCAAATCTTACCTTTTATAGAACATTCAAATCTTACCTTTTATAGAACATTCAAATCTTACCTTTTATAGAACATTCAAATCTTACCTTTTATAGAACATTCAAATCTTACCTTTTATAGAACATTCAAATCTTACCTTTTATAGAACATTCAAATCTTACCTTTTATAGAACATTCAAATCTTACCTTTTATAGAACATTCAAATCTTACCTTTTATAGAACATTCAAATCTTACCTTTTATAGAACACCCAAGTCTTTCTTTTATAGAACACCCAAGTCTTTCTTTTATAGAACACCCACGTCTTTCTTGTATAGAGCACCCACGTCTTTCTTGTATAGAGCACCACGTCTTTCTTGTATAGAGCACTCACGTCTTTCTTGTATAGAGCACTCACGTCTTTCTTTTATAGAACACCCAAGTCTTTCTTGTATAGAGCACCCACGTCTTTCTTGTATAGAGCACTCACGTCTTTCTTGTATAGAGCACTCACGTCTTTCTTTTATAGAACACCCAAGTCTTTCTTGTATAGAACACTCAAGTCTTTCTTGTATAGAACACTCAAGTCTTTCTTGTATAGAACACTCAAGTCTTTCTTGTATAGAACACTCAAGTCTTTATTTTATGGAACATTCACGTCTTTCTTGTGTAGAACACTCACGTCTTTCTTGTATAGAACACTCACGTCTTTCTTGTATAGAACACTCAAATCTTACCTTTTATAGAACACTCAAATCTTACCTTTTATAGAACACTCAAATCTTACCTTTTATAGAACACTCAAATCTTACCTTTTATAAAACACCCAAGTCTTACCTTTTATAGAACACCCAAGTCATACCTTCGTGCTGACCAATAAACAAAAAAATGTTTCTTCCTGTTTATTTCTCCCTTAGCATTTCTGTTTCACTTTTTTTTAAACATTTTTCCTAATATATTCTATCATATATTCTATCACCTATTCTATCACCTATTCTATCACCTATTCTATCATCTATTCTATCATCTATTCTATCATCTATTCTATCATCTATTCCTCATTCTTTTCCATAATCTACTCCTTAATTTTTTTCTCTATTCTAATATTTAATCTTTAATGTACTCTTTAATCTAATTTTTAGTCTACTCTTTAGTCTACCCTTTAGTCTACCCTTTAGTCTACCTTTAGTCTACCCTTTAGTCTACTCTTTAGTCTACCCTTTAGTCTACCCTTTAGTCTACCCTTTAGTCTACCCTTTAGTCTACCCTTTAGTCTACCCTTTAGTCTACCTTTAGTCTACCCTTTAGTCTACCTTTAGTCTACCCTTTAGTCTACTCTTTAGTCTACTCTTTAGTCTACCTTTTAGTCTACTCTTTAGTCTACTCTTTAGTCTACTCTTTAGTCTACTCTTTAATCTACTCTCTAAACTAATACTCTAATCTACTATTTAATGTAATCAGGTCTCTAGTATGTGTAATCGTCTTTCTAATCCTCTTTCTAATAGATTCTCTAGTCTAGCTTTATCTCTAGGCTAATTTATTCTCTAATCTGCTCTCTAATCTAATGTAATCTGCTATCTAATCTAATCTAATCTAGTCTGCTCTCTTATCTAATCTAGTCTGCTCTCTTATCTAATCTAGTCTGCTCTCTATCTAATCTAGTCTACTCTCTTATCTAATCTAGTCTACTCTCTTATCTAATCTAGTCTACTCTCTTATCTAATCTAGTCTACTCTCTTATCTAATCTAGTCTACTCTCTTATCTAATCTAGTCTACTCTCTTATCTAATCTAGTCTACTCTCTATCTAATCTAGTCTACTCTCTATCTAATCTAGTCTACTCTCTATCTAATCTAGTCTACTCTCTGTCTAATCTAGTCTACTCTCTGTCTAATCTAGTCTACTCTCTGTCTAATCTAGTCTACTCTCTATCTAATCTAGTCTACTCTCTGTCTAATCTAGTCTACTCTCTATCTAATCTAGTCTACTCTCTATCTAATCTAGTCTACTCTCTTATCTAATCTAGTCTACTCTCTATCTAATCTAGTCTACTCTCTATCTAATCTAGTCTACTCTCTATCTAATCTAGTCTAATCTCTATCTAATCTAGTCTAATCTCTATCTAATCTAGTCTAATCTCTATCTAATCTAGTCTACTCTCTATCTAATCTAGTCTACTCTCTATGTAATCTAGTCTACTCTCTATCTAATCTAGTCTACTCTCTATCTAATCTAGTCTACTCTCTATCTAATCTAGTCTACTCTCTATCTAATCTAGTCTACTCTCTATCTCATCTAGTCTACTCTCTATCTCATCTAGTCTACTCTCTATCTAATCTAGTCTACTCTCTATCTAATCTAGTCTAATCTGCACTCTAATCTAATCTGCACTCTAATCTAATCTGCACTCTAATCTAATCTCCACTCTAATCTAATCTCCACTCTAATCTAATCTCCACTCTAATCTAATCTCCACTCTAATCTAATCTCCACTCTAATCTAATCTCCACTCTCTCATCTACTCTCCACTCTCTCATCTACTCTCTCATCTACTCTCTCATCTACTCTCTCATCTACTCTCTCATCTACTCTCTCATCTACTCTCTCATCTACTCTCTACTCTACTCTCTACTCTACTCTTTAATCTACTCTTTAATCTACTCTTTAATCTACTCTTTAATCTACTCTTTAATCTACTCTTTAATCTACTCTCTAATCTACTCTCTAATCTACTCTCTAATCTACTCTCTAATCTACTCTCTAATCTACTCTCTAATCTACTCTCTAATCTACTCTCTAATCTACTCTACTTTTGAAAATCCTTTCTCTATCCTACTCTCTTCAACTTCTAATTCTGTCATTTCATTTTCTTCCTTTTATTTTCACTATCTGTCTCTCTCTCTCTCTCTCCCTCTCTCTCTCTCCCATACAAATACACACACACACTCTATTTTTACTGATTTACTTCTTTATTCCCATTTATCTTTTTTCTCTTTTACTTCAACTACAAATTACTGCAAATGATTTTTCCTTTTCTTTTTTTTGTTCTATATCCAAATCTTTGCTATTAATTTTCTTGATTTGTTCCATTTTTCTTTGTTCTGTTCTATAATTCGTTCGCATGTTCTGTTCTTTTTTTTTTTTTACCTTTTATTTGCTGTTAATTTATGTTCGCCTTTTTCACTATTTCTCATGCTTACACTTCTCAATCTTATTAATCTTTTACTGTTTCATTGATGTGGATTTATAGAAGTGGATTTATAGAAGTGGATTTATAGAAGTGGATTTATAGAAGTGGATTTATAGAAGTGGATTTATAGAAGTGGATTTATAGAAGTGGATTTATAGAAGTGGATTTATAGAAGTGGATTTATAGAAAAATATGGGATAGAAGTAATTTATTGGACGGAAAGGTAAGAAAGCAAACAATGAAGTAATAAAACAAATGAGAGTGAAAAGAGAACTAATAAACACAATTCAAACAAAACAAATGCGATTTTTGGGACATGTTAAAAGAAACAAGAGCCTACTAAAAGTAATCCTGGAGGGGAAAATACAAGGTAAAAGAGGCAGAGGCAGACCAAGACTAACCTGGACGAGTAACATCAAAAGATGGACAAGTCAGTCTATGACAACCTGCACCATCAAAGCAAGAGACAGAGGCAGACCAAGACTAACATGGACGAGTAACATCAAAAGATGGACAAGTCAGTCTATGACAACCTGCACCATCAAAGCAAGAGACAGAGGCAGACCAAGACTAGCATGGATGAGTAACATCAAAAGATGGACAAGTCAGCCTATGACAACCTGCACTATCTAAGCAAGAGACAGAGGCAGACCAAGACTAGCATGGATGAGTAACATCAAAAGATGGACAAGTCAGCCTATGCAACCTGCACCATCAAAGCAAGAGACAGAGGCAGACCAAGACTAGCATGGATGAGTAACATCAAAAGATGGACAAGTCAGCCTATGACAACCTGCACCATCAAAGCAAGAGACAGAGGCAGACCAAGACTAACATGGACGAGTAACATCAAAAGATGGACAAGTCAGTCTATGACAACCTGCACCATCAAAGCAAGAGACAGAGGCAGACCAAGACTAACATGGACGAGTAACATCAAAAGATGGACAAGTCAGTCTATGACAACCGGCACCATCAAAGCAAGAGACAGAGGCAGACCAAGACTAACATGGACGGGTAACATCAAAAGATGGACAAGTCAGTCTATGACAACCGGCACCATCAAAGCAAGAGACAGAGGCAGACCAAGACTAACCTGGACGAGTAACATCAAAAGATGGACAAGTCAGCCTATGACAACCTGCACTATCAAAGCAAGAGACAGAGGCAGACCAAGACTAACATGGACGGGTAACATCAAAAGATGGACAAGTCAGCCTATGACAACCTGCACTATCAAAGCAAGAGACAGAGGCAGACCAAGACTAACCTGGACGAGTAACATCAAAAGATGGACAAGACAGCCTATGACAACCTGCACTATCAAAGCAAGAGACACAGCGGAATGGCGCTTCATGGTAGCCAACCTTCGATGTGGAGACGGCACTAAATGATGATGACTTCATTCTCATCATCAACATCTTAAATCTTCTACAAACAACCGACGTCATTATCATCTTACTCTTTTCCTTTACCACTTGTCGTCTTATTCTCTTTTAAAACTTTCTCTTATTTATAATCTTTACTTACCTAATTTGTAGAAGAGGAGGAAGAAAAGGATAGAGAGAGTGAAGGAGAAAGGAGAAAATAGGGGACAGGTCAGAAACAACGATCTAGAAATGAGGGGGCGAATAGGCGAGACAAAATGGGTAAAGATAGGTCAAGGAAAAACACATAAAGAAGAAGACACAATAGAGAGGATGGGTCAGGAGAAACACGTGCGGAGTATCAAGGCCATCTTTAAGAAGTGAACGAACAAAGAGATGCGTAGGTGGAAAAGGAGAGAATTAAATAAACAGAGGCCAGGTCCAAAAGTAGAACAAGGTCAAGGGAACCAGACAGACAGACAGACGCGGGGGTGTACAAATAAATCGAATTCACGTGCAAAATATTAGGGGCATGCCTGTTAGTAGGTGTCCGGATGTGCGTGGGAGGAAAGAGATTTTCATTGGCTGACAAAAGCCGAATTTAAGGGAAGACATAAGATAGGGAGGTTAGTCAGGAATGGTGAGTCATTGATTATTAGTCAGACTGAGAGAAGTTATTCATAGGGCACACACGCTTCTTAGGAGCCAGCCGGGCCATAGAGAGGCTAACACCAGCTAATAGAGTTAGCAGTGATATAGCATAGTTGTGAGTAGAATGGTCAAGACCTATCATGATCAACAGGCAGACGACAGAATAGACCGATAGATTGTAATTAGCGTAAGGGAGGCGCTCGATGGGAGCGTCTCAATTTAATTTAGTGCCTAGAGTGTGATGCAAGTGTGGCCCTGACATATGTAACGAGATTTTGAAGTGGCATGAATAAAAGCCAGCTAATTTACCATCAAAAGGTGTTGTTCTGTGTTATACAGTTTCATTATCTAGCCTAAGTGTCACGAACCAGTCCACCAGTAAAGTTGTCGCGGAACACAACGCAACGGTCATCTTAATGGACCAGAAGTACTACCAGACCGAGCAAGGGTCAAGCTAACAAGAATCAAATAGTCCGGGGATGTGTATGTGACCTGATTACAAACCCAAACAGCCGCATTCCAGAGAAGGTCACACTAACATGATCTCAAGCTAACAGCTGATCGAATAAACAACAACCAGCGGACGATCGGTTCAAAGATCCGCAAAGACTCGCTCTTAAAATCTCAAAGCAAAGTCACTCCCCGCTACATTTAGTAAAACTCCTTTCTTAACTTTCTCTTATAATTGATCTTATTATTAACTCAATTTTACAAATAATTTCGAAATCATGTTTTAAAAATCTTCTGTCACTTTGTTTCTCATATTTTAATATCTTCTTGCTTTTCTTTTCGGTCCGTTTTATCATCTGCGATATGTATTCTAACGATCGCCATTTTCTGTTTTCTTATATACTCTAGCAGCACGGGCGTAATACCGACCACATTACCCAAAAAATAATATGCTGAAGGTCTGTAAAATATAGGGTCACTAACACCATATTTCCCTATACGCCACTTGGCGTGACGGGGGTACTTTAAGTTTTAGGTATATGCCCTAGACATGGTATGGTAACGGTAATGGAAGGCCCCGGTATCACTGCAAACGAATTAGAATCCATAATTGCTCAAACGCCCGTGCCAGTGGAATCATCCGAATTAATATCTCATCTCAGTAGAGAATACAAACAAAGAAGGATAGCTGCAGTCCCCATCATAGCAGTCTCAGCACACGCCAAAAGATAGAAGTCGAAACCGCATAGAAAATTAAAACAACCATGTGTTCCCGTCATACGATATCATCATTCATCGTAAACAATCGGAATATCGGAACACACAAATCCGGATGAAACGCACAGCTCACGGTGCGCACAGAGCATTTAACTCAGTTGCTCCTGCAATTAGCCGGCTTGGAATATGAGGAAACTGCAACAAGGAACACTTTTCAGACACAGTCTTTAACAGTTCCATGCTGCCTATCCGCCACATTGACCGGTATATTCTAGACATTCTCATATTTTTAAAAAAATCATTCTATTATGTTCTTTAAACATATTCATCTCATCACACATCTATGCTTGGATTCATTACTTCTTTCAATCACTCCAATCCGAACATCCATCGGAAACATCTCCCATCCTACAATCTATTATTTTATCCATCTGTTAATTTACCCATACTAATATCTTTCTACCTGTTCATTAATCGATTCGTCTGCCCATTCGTTTGACCGTTTATCTACCTATCTATCCACCCATCAAGTAATCCAATCCATGGGTCGGTCTATCCATACATCTGTGTGTGCATCCACAACATGACCATCCATTTAATCATACATAGATTCATACATTAGCCCATCCATTCATCATCATCAGGTCACACATCTTTTCTAGAACGTTGTTCTAACCACAACCCGTCTGAAATAATCTCTGTCTCTAGCCAGATCTCCCACAGAACGTTGCTCTCACCACAGCCCGTCTGAAAGAATCTCTGTCTCTAGCCAGATCTCTCACAGAACGTTGCTCTCACCACAGCCCGTCTGAAAGAATCTCTGTCTCTAGCCAGATTTCCCACAGAACGTTTCACTCACCACAGCCCGTCTGAAAGAATCTCTGTCTCTAGCCAGATCTCCCACAGAACGTTGCTCTCACCACAGCCCGTCTGAAAGAATCTCTGTCTCTAGCCAGATCTCCCACTTCTGTTATCTTCAAGGTCCCCTTGATTTCTAGAAAACACTTCTTTGCCTGACCCTGATGCGTCTGACGCCTGACCCAGACCTTCCATTATTCTTCTTTCCAGCCACCATGTCTTTTCACGTGGCGATGGTATGCCAACCGACCCTTCTACCCACCAACTCACTTTATTTACTAATTTCTTTCTGGGCTGAAGACGGTACACAGAACGGAACTCAATTGTTCTTAGTTCATAGTTCGATTGACGATCTGCTGATAGTTCTTGTAGTTCTCGGTTGTTTCTTAGTTCCATGGTTGAGCCATCACCACCATCATATCTTAGGTCAGCCCGCTGAGGGGGGGGATGAAAGGGGCAAGGGACAGCCCAAAGAATGTGACGTTATCAGCATTGCGAAAAGGGCCTGTTGCGGGTAAAATGACGTCAGCTGTCTATACCTATAGGACGTCATAAGAATTGGGGTGCTTGGAGTAAGTCTTTAAACATCTCCCCCATAAATCTACACCCCCCAATCTCCCCCTAAACCTACACCCCCCCAATCTCCCCCCTAAACCTACACCCCCCAATCTCCCCCCTAAACCTACACCCCCCCAATCTCCCCCATAAACCTATCCGCCAACCTCCCCCTAAACCTACACCCTCCAATCTCCCCCTACACCTGCACCCCCCTAAACCTGCACCCCCCTAAACCTGCACCCCTAAACCTGCACCCCCTAAACCTGCACCCCCCCAATCTCCCCCTAAACCTGCAGCCCCCCCAATCTCCCCCTAAACCTGCACCCCCCAATCTCCCCCTAAACCTACACAAACCAATCTCCCCTAAACCTACAAAAACCAATCTCCCCCCTAAACCTACACAAACCAATCTACCCCCTAAAACCTACACCCACCAATCTCTCCCCTAAACCTAAACAGACCAATCTCTCCCCCTAAACCTACACCCACCAATCTCCCCCCTAAACCTACACCCACCAATCTCCCCCCTAAACCTGCACCCACCAATCTCCCCCTAAACCTGCACCCACCAATCTCCCCCTAAACCTACACCCACCAATCTCTCCCCTAAACCTAAACAGACAAACTTCCCCCTAAATCTACAACCACCAATCTCCCCCCTAAACCTGCACCCACCAATCTCCCCCCTAAAACTACACCACACCAATCTCCCCCCTAAACCTACACCCACCAATCTCCCCCCTAAACCTACACCCACCAATCTCCCCCCTAAAACCTACACCCACCAATCTCCCCCTAAACCTACACCCACCAATCTTCCCCCTAAACCAACACACCAATCTCCCCCCTAAACCTACCACCCACCAATCTCCCCCTAAACCTACACAGACCAATCTTCCCCTAAACCTGCACCCACCAATCTCCCCCCTAAACCTACACCCACCAATCTCCCCCCTAAACCTGCACCCACCAATCCCCCCTAAACCTACACCCACCAATCTCCCCCCTAAACCTGCACCACCAATCTCCCCCTAAACCTGCACCCACCAATCTCCCCCTAAACCTGCACCCACCAATCTCCCCCTAAACCTACACCCACCAATCTCCCCCCTAAAACCTACACCCACCAATCTCCCCCCTAAACCTACACCCACCAATCTCCCCCCTAAACCTACACAGACCAATCTTCCCCTAAACCTGCACCCACCAATCTCCCCCCTAAACCTACACCCACCAATCTCCCCCCTAAACCTGCACCCACCAATCTCCCCCCTAAACCTACACCCACCAATCTCCCCCCTAAACCTGCACCCACCAATCTCCTCCCTAAACCTACACAGACCAATCTTCCCCTAAACCTACACCCACCAATCTCCCCCCTAAACCTACACCCACAAATCTCCCCCTAAACCTACACCCACCAATCTCCCCCCTAAACCTGCACCCACCAATCTTCCCCCTAAACCTGCACCCCCCCCCCAAACTCCCCCCAAACTCCTCCCAAACTCCCCCCTAAACCTACACCCCCCCAATCTCCCCCCTAACCCAACATTCAACAAATCTGTCAATTAAACCTACATCTACCAAATCTCTCCCTTATACCTACATCTAACAAATCTCTCCTTATACCTACATCTAATAAATCTCTCACTTATACCTACATCTAACAAATCTCTCACTATACCTACATCTAACAAATCTCTCACTTATACCTACATCTAACAAATCTCTCACTTATACCTACATCTAACAAATCTCTCACTTACACCTACATCTAACAAATCTCTCACTTATACCTACATCTAACACATCTCTCCCTTATACCTACATCTAACAAATCTCCCCCATAAACCTACATGTAAAAATCTTCCCCTTAAACCTACATCTAACAAATTTCCCCCTTGAAACTACATCTAACAAATCTCCCCTTAAACCTAAATCCACAAAATCTCCCCCTGAAACTACAAACAAATCTTCCCCTTAAACCTACATCTAACAAATCTCTCCCTTAAAACCTACATTTAACAAATCTCCTCCTTAAAACCTACATCTAACAAATCTCCCCCTTAAGCCTACATCTAACAAATCTCTCCCTTAAACCTACGTCTACCAAATTTCCCCATAAACCTACGTCTACCAAATCTCTCCCTTAAACCTAATCCACAAATTTCCCCATAAACCTACGTCTACCAAATCTCCCGCTTAAACCTAATCCACAAATTTCCCCATAAACCTACATCTACCAAATCTCTCCCTTAAACCTAATCCACAAATTTCCTCATAAACCTACATCTACGAAACCTCTCCCTTAAACCTAATCCACAAATTTCCCCATAAACCCACATCTACCAAATCTCTCCCTTAAACCTAATCCACAAATTCCCCCATAAACCCACATCTACCAAATCTCTCCCTTAAACCTAATCCACAAATTTCCCCCATAAACCCACATCTAACAAATCTCCCCCTTAAACCTAATCCACAAATTTCCCCCCATAAACCTACATCTACCAAATCTCTCCCTTAAACAGACAGCTACTAATTTCCACATCTCCTTAACCACCACAAATCTAACTTAAACACACATGAGAAAACACCCGCCAAAGACAAGGGCAGCAGACCCTAAATTTAACCGACTGATTCCAGCATTCAAAACCGACCAACCAAAGAAACCTCCCCTAAAGACTCATCGCTATTTGCGTTCATCCTCACTTCCTGTCTCCTTGCATTACCTTCCATTTCCTATAATGGCACCCGATTCATACTTGTCGTTCTATCCAATCTCAGCTGATCTTTCATTCCTTCCCTCTTTTGCTTGAAAACAAGAAAATTATAAACATCGACTGGGAAATAGTTCCTAGGTCATCATCATTATCATCATCATCATTAACATCATCAAGTACCGGGCCTGCAGGCGTAGGTGATCATTTCTCTCCACAACTTTCGATCTCGACAGTTATTTATCATTTCTGTTGTTGACTTTCTGCCAAGCCATTCTTTTAAACTGTCTGGTATCTTTTCTCTTTGCTTCCCTCTATCTCTTCGTCCCTCAATTTTTCCAGTTGTTACAATATATTCCAGTTGTTCTCTGCTCATTACATGGCCAAAAAATGATGATTGTTTCTTCCTAATATTGGAAATTAGCTCTCTTTTTGCTTTGGCCTCTTTCAGAACGTTTTCATTACTCTTCTTAGCTGTCCATGATATTCTCAACATTCTTCTGTAAAACCACATTTCTACAGACTCCAGTGATTTTCTTGTCTGTTGTCCTATTGTCCATGATTCACATCCATATGTTAAGACTTGTTATACATAACATTTAAGAACTCTTTTTCTTGTTTTATTTGTCAAAAATGGATTGTATTGTATCTTCCTAATTTTTTGGAAAGCTGCTTTTAGTGTCAGGTCGTGTAATTTTACTTACTACTGTATGCAGTAAACAGTACAACCTGTGGCTGTTCTGCTGCCTTGCATGTAAGCTCGGGAGAGTAAAAGGCTAAGAGAGGGTACCCCGAAGTAGAACAACCCCACTTCCTTGTACGTGAGACTTTAGTCAAAGACTAGGGGAGCCAACCGTAAACAAACCAACGGAAAGCAACAGAAAACCACCTTCGTAATTTCTTTGTACAATCATGATGTTCCTATTTAGTGAGCAAATTCTTCAGAGATTTACAATAACTCATTTTGGGAAGAAAATAGTTTTAAATTGAGCAGAAAAATATTACTCCTTACATAGATGGTTATCGGAGTTATCTGCCTATTAGATGTATAATCATGCATATATCTGGGCAGTAATATAGATAAAGAGGGAGGAACAGAAAATGATACCAAAATAAGGATATCAAAAGTAAGAGGAGCTTTCATTGCACTGGGAAACATATGGAAATCCAAAGGAATTAGGTTAAATACAAAAATAAAAATTTTCAACTCAAAATGTTAAGTCGGTCCTATTATATGGCTGTGAAACATGGAGAATAACAAAATTGACAATCACGAAGGTACAGACTTTCATTAATGGATAGTTGCGCAGAATAAAGGGATGGAAATAGCAGGACAAAGTCACTAACGTGGAATTATGGAAATGTACCGGTCAAATACCAGTGGATAAAGAGATACAGCGAAGACGATGGCGGTGGATAGGACACACACTACGGAAGCCAACTGACAGTATTACACAACAGGCCCTTTTTTGGAATCCCCAGGGGAAAAGACAAAGAGGAAGACCAATGAATTCTTGGAGAAGACAGATAGAAGCAGAGATGAAGATGATGGGTAAGGCATTGAATGATCTTAAAAGAATGGCAAGAAACAGAACGACTTGGAAAGTGTTTGTTGAAGACCTATGCTCCACAGAGAGCTGAAAGTGTTTGTTGAAGACCTAAGCTCCACAGGGTGCTGAAAGTGTTTGTTGAAGACCTATGCTCCACAGAGAGCTGAAAGTGTTTGTTGAAGACCTATGCTCCACTGGGAGCTGAAAGTGTTTGTTGAAGACCTATGCTCCACAGGGAGCTGAAAGTGTTTGTTGAAGACCTATGCTCCACAGGGAGCTGAAAGTGTTTGTTGAAGACCTATGCTCCACAGGGAGCTGAAAGTATTTGTTGAAGACCTATGCTCCACAGGGAGCTGAAAGTATTTGTTGAAGACCTATGCTCCACAGGGAGCTGAAAGTATTTGTTGAAGACCTATGCTCCACAGGGAGCTGAAAGTATTTGTTGAAGACCTATGCTCCACAGGGAGCTGAAAGTATTTGTTGAAGACCTATGCTCCACAGGGAGCTGAAAGTATTTGTTGAAGACCTATGCTCCACAGGGAGCTGAAAGTATTTGTTGAAGACCTATGCTCCACTGAGAGCTGAAAGTATTTGTTGAAGACCTATGCTCCACAGAGAGCTGAAAGTGTTTGTTGAAGACCTATGCTCCACTGGGAGCTGAAAGTGTTTGTTGAAGACCTATGCTCCACAGGAGCTGAAAGTGTTTGTTGAAGACCTATCCTCCACATGGAGCTGAAAGTGTTTGTTGAAGACCTATGCTCCACAGGGAGCTGAAAGTGTTTGTTGAAGACCTATGCTCCACAGGGAGCTGAAAGTATTTGTTGAAGACCTATGCTCCACAGGGAGCTGAAAGTATTTGTTGAAGACCTATGCTCCACAGGGAGCTGAAAGTATTTGTTGAAGACCTATGCTCCACAGGGAGCTGAAAGTGTTTGTTGAAGACCTATGCTCCACAGGGAGCTGAAAGTATTTGTTGAAGACCTATGCTCCACAGGGAGCTGAAAGTATTTGTTGAAGACCTATGCTCCACAGGGAGCTGAAAGTGTTTGTTGAAGACCTATGCTCCACTGAGAGCTGAAAGTGTTTGTTGAAGACCTATGCTCCACTGAGAGCTGAAAGTGACTGTTGAAGACCTATGCTCCACAGGGAGCTGAAAGTGTTTGTTGAAGACCTATGCTCCACAGGGAGCTGAAAGTGTTTGTTGAAGACCTATGCTCCACAGGGAGCTGAAAGTGACTGTTGAAGACCTATGCTCCACAGGGAGCTGAAAGTGTTTGTTGAAGACCTATGCTCCACAGGGAGCTGAAAGTGTTTGTTGAAGACCTATGCTCCACTGAGAGCTGAAAGTGTTTGTTGAAGACCTATGCTCCACAGGGAGCTGAAAGTATTTGTTGAAGACCTATGCTCCACTGAGAGCTGAAAGTATTTGTTGAAGACCTAAGCTCCACTGAGAGCTGAAAGTGTTTGTTGAAGACCTATGCTCCACAGGGAGCTGAAAGTGTTTGTTGAAGACCTATGCTCCACTGAGAGCTGAAAGTGTTTGTTGAAGACCTATGCTCCACAGGGAACTGAAAGTGTTTGTTGAAGACCTATGCTCCACAGGGAGCTAAAAAGGTAGAAGAAGAAGAAAGTGATGGTAGCTGAAAGCGTCAGATGTTTAGTAATATCTTAGTCTGTGCATTACCAACAGATGACATTATTATATGGCATATTACATGTCATATATTATATGTACAATTACGTGTCATATGTCACATTACGTGTCATATGTCACATTACATGTCATATATATGTCACATTACATGTCATATATTATATGTCACATTACATGTCATATATTATATGTCACATTACATGTCATACATTATATGTCACATTACATGTCATATATTATATGTCACATTACATGTCATATTATGTCACATTACATGTCATATTATATGTCACATTACATGTCATATATTATATGTCACATTACATGTCATATATTATATGTCACATTACATGTCATATATTATATGTCACATTACATGTCATATTATATGTCACATTACATGTCATATATTATATGTCACATTACATGTCATATATTATATGTCACATTACATGTCATATATTATATGTCACATTACATGTCATATATTATAAAATATGTGTTCTGTCGCATGATTTGTTTTTACTTTACAGCGAACATCATATGAGATCAATAGTAGACAAAAAAGGAATTGAAGTCAACGGTCACAACATAAATAATGTGCGTTATGCGGATGACACAGTCTTAATAGCAGAGACAGAGAATGAACTACAAGAAATGATAGACATAATAGTAAAAGAAAGCAACAAGAAAGGTCTCAGTCTGAATAGTAAGAAAACAGAAGTAATGGTCACATAGAAAGAAGAAACAATCATCACCAGCATGCAGCATAAAAATAAACAGGACAAATCTGAAACAAGTGGAGAGCGTCAAATACTTGGGCACAATAATAACATCAGATGGAAGATGTACCACAGAAATAAAAAGTAGAATAGCTCAGGCCAAAATAGCATTTCAGAAAATGAAAAACGTCTTGTCAAACAAGTATATGTCAATAGAAGTGAGAAAGAGAGTTCATCGGTGCTATATAGAACCAATTCTGACCTATGGAAGCGAATCATGGACAGTAGACAAACAAATGAAAAGACGGTTAGAGGCCACAGAGATGGGATTTCTAATAAGAATATTAAAATTTCTCTGGACAGCTAAAAGGACCAATGAGGAAGTTCTCAAAGAGGCCAACACAAAAGGCAGCTCCTAAAAAACAATAGAAAAAGAAACACATTACTGGACACATCATGAGAAGAGGAAAGTTGGAATACTTGGTTACAACAGGCAAAATAAACGGAAAGAGATCGCGGACGACAAAGAGAGAAAATACTGGATAGCTTGGTGTCATGGCATGGAAAACAGTCAACAACAGAACTGATACGATGTACTGTAGATAGAAGATTGTGGAGGGACATGATCGCCTACGCCAACCGGTATGGCACATAATGACGACGATGATGGTTATAAAATGAGGACTGAGTAGCCTAAAGGTAGGATGCCCGCCTTAGGACAGAAAAGGCTCCGGTTCAAAACCAACCAGAAGTGGTTGTGATGTGTCAAAAATTGGAAAAATAAATCCGTAGTTCCTTTATGACGTTACCTCCCCTGATCTCTTGGGTAGTGAGATCCAATGTCTAGCCCTCTCGGATAACGGCAATAAGCAGAAGATCTCGTGTGCACTCGCGCACGTTAAAAAAACTATTGGCAGTTAAAATCGAAAAGAGTAGTCCACAAATATGCCGTTGAGTATCTCACCAACATATATATTTTTCGCATGACACTCAGTGCTGAGTAACTCATCAAAAAATGACAACATCGCATGTCATGTCACATGTCATCCGAGAATCTCACCAACAATGACATTGTGTATCATATAAGCCAGATCTCAAATTCGTCGAAGGCAATGTCTTTCAAGGATTTCACAGAAAGAATTCTAACCTTTTGTGGTCACAGAAAGATTTATATTTCAGGAGTTGACAGAAAGATTTATATCTCACGAGGTTACATGAAGTTTCATAACAATGGACCTTACAGAGATTTTAGAGCTGATAGTAAGATTTATATCTCAAGAATGACATAAAGGTTTGTAATTGAAGCGTCCACAGAAAGATTTATAATTCAGAAGCTCACATAAAGATTTATAACTCAGGATCAAAGAAAGATTAATAACTCATGACTCACTGAAAGATTTATAACTCTGGAGCTAACAGCAAGATTTACAACTCAAGAACGACAGAAGAATTTGTAATTCGTGTACGCGTCCACAGAAAGATTTATAGCTCAGGCCAAAGAGAGATTTATAACTCAGGCCAAAGAGAGATTTATAACTCAGGAGCAAACAGTAAGATTTATAACTCATAAGCAAACAGTAAGATTTATAACTCATAAGCAAACAGTAATATTTATAACTCATAAGCAAACAGTAATGTTTATAACTCATAAGCAAACAGTAAGATTTATAACTCATGAGCAAACAGTAATATTTATAACTCATAAGCAAACAGTAAGATTTATAACTCAGGAGCAAACAGTAAGATTTATAACTCATGAGCAAACAGTAAGATTTATAACTCAAATCAAATAAAAATTTAAACTCAAGAAATGACAGAAAGATATAGATCTCATAAGCTCACATAAAGAATTATAGCACAGGTCAAAAAGGTATAGAATTATAACTCAGGACCAGACATAAAGATTTATATCTCATGAGCTGACATAAAGAATTATAGCATGGGTCGCAGAGCTATAGATTTATAACTCAGGACCAGGCAGAAAGATTTATATCTCATGAGCTGACAGAAAGAATTATAGCATGGGTCGCAGAGCTATAAATTTATAACTCAGGACCAGACAGAAAGATTTATATCTCAAGAGCTGACAGAAAGATTTATATCTCATGAGCTGACAGAAAGAATTATAGCATGGGTCTCAGAGCTATAGATTTATAACTCAGGACCAGACAAAGATTTATAAATCAGGACCAGACAAAGATTTATATAACTCAATCCCTCACAGAAAGATTTATGTTTGAAGACCTTATATAAAGATTAAGACAAAGAACAAAATCTTGGAAGCACATTTAAACACAACATTCTCACAAGGAACAATCAAAACAAAGAACTATTTGGAATATGAAGAATTCTTCACGAAGAATTCTATACAAGACAAAGATTTATGAAAGAACACAGATTTAGGACAAGATATTTAACAAAACAAAGCTGGAATTAACGAAAGATTAAATAGGAAGGAGAATTTTTGGAGTGTGTTAAGTCGTTTTGTTTCTTTCTTTCGTTTGTCGGGGGATAGAAAATGGACAATTTGAAATGTTTATCGATATTGTCGTCGTCGGTTTGAGTTAAGCTGTTTCGGTTCAAATGCTTTCTGCAGGGGAGTCTTTGGTTAATCTGTGTAAAGCTGTTTGGGAATGTTTGTTGAGGACTCTGAGGTTGTTTGATGAGGAGGGGAGGAGTGAAGGTAGAGGTGAGTGGAAAGAGAGGGGAAGGGATGGGTCGTGGGATAGGAGTGATTGTTATATTGTGATGGAGTGTCCATTGTTTGATAAAAATGTGGGATTGGAAGTGATTTTATAGAAAGAGAGGGGAGAGGAAAGTGTGAGGGAGAGGGGAGAGAGGAAGGTGGTAGGTGGAGGGGGGAGA
Source organism: Megaustenia siamemsis (assembly GCA_032433765.1). Taxonomy (NCBI): domain Eukaryota; kingdom Metazoa; phylum Mollusca; class Gastropoda; order Stylommatophora; family Ariophantidae; genus Megaustenia; species Megaustenia siamemsis. Next base: position 5,425,472 of record JAVIAB010000105.1, read on the forward strand.
GGAAGGTGGGAGGGAGAGGGAAGAGAGGAATGAGGGAGGGAGAGGGAAGAGAGGAAGGTGGGAGGGTGAGGGGAGAAAGGAGGGAGGGAGAGAGGAGAGAGAAAGGAGTAGGAGAGAGAGAAAGGTGGGAGGTCGGGGGAGAAATGAGGGAGGGAGAGGGGAGAGAGGAAGGTGGGAGGTCGAGGAAGAAAAGAAGGAGGGAGAGGGGATAGAGGAAGGTGGGAGGGAGAGGGGGAGAGGAAGGAGGGAGAGAGAGGAAGGTAAGAGGTCGAGAGAGAAATGAGGGAGGGAGAGGGGAGAGAGGAGAGGGAGAGGTGGAAGGGGAGAGAAAGGAGTGAGGGAGAGTGGAGAGAGGAAGGTGGGAGGTCGAGGGGGAGAGAAAGGAGGGAAGGAGAGGGGAGGGGGAGAGAAAGGAGGGAGAGAAAGGAGGGAGAGAAAGGAGGGAGGGAGAGGGGAGAGGGGAAGAGAGGAAGATGGGAGGTGGAGGGGGAGAGAGAAAAAAGGGAGAGAAAGAAGGGTGGAAGAGGGGAGAGAGGAAGGGGTGAGAGGAAGGTGGGAGGGTGAGGGGAGAGAGGAAGGTGGGAGGTCGATGGGGGAGAGAGGAAGGGAAGAGAGGAAGGTGGGAGGGTTAGGGGAGAGAGAAAGGAGTGAGGGAGAAGGGTAAATAACTAAATAAACAGACCAACAAACAGACCAACAAACAACCAACAAACAACCCAACAAACAGACCAACAATCAGACCAACAAACAGACCAACAAACAGACCAACAAACAGACCAACAAACAGACCAACAAACAGACCAACAAACAGACCAACAAACAGACCAACAATCAGACCAACAAACAGACCAACAAACAGACCAACAAACAGACCAACAAACAACCCAACAAACAACCCAACAAACAACCCAACAAACAGACCAACAATCAGACCAACAAACAGACCAACAAACAGACCAACAAACAGACCAACAAACAGACCAACAAACAGACCAACAAACAGACCAACAAACAGAGCAACAAACAAACAGACCAACAAACAGACCAACAAACAAACCAACAAACAGACCAACAAACAAACCAACAAATAGACCAACAAACCAACAATCTATCAAAGAAAACACAAATTCCTGACTTCATCCTCATATTATTCCTCATGATTTCATCATTCCACAACGTGACCAAATTCTACCCAAACCAAAATAATAAAAAAAGAAACAATTTCTAAATAAAATACAAAAAAAAACAGGCTCATACTTTTTCATTTCTCATCGGTAGGTTCTCAGTGTTTTTAAATCTCCAACATTGAATCCCATCGATTAATACCGTTCCTGTTTTAATTCTGACTGGTAGCTGGGAACTTCCAGGTCTATCTAGGAACGTGGGAACCCAAACGGAGAGATTAAACAATGCGGTCATCAGTAGAGAGAGCGACCCGTTATTTGATCCTGATTTCAAAATACATGAGAAAGAACTTTGACTATACTTCTAAACTTAATCATTTAATTTTCAGGGTCGAGGGGAGATATAGTTTGCAGTATTTTGCTCATCTGTTGGTTTATAATAGATTTCATCAATCCATCCTTTGCTATTTTGTTGGTTTCTCCTACTGTTATGTTTCATCATCATCATCGCGTGCCGTCTCCGCAACGACGGTTAGCTACAGTGGATCGCCATTCCACTCTGTTTCGTGCTTTGATGGTGCAGATTGTCATAGATTGATTTGTCCATCTTTTGATGTTACTCGTCCAAGTTAGTCTGGGTCTGCCTCTGCCTCTGTTACCCTGTATTTTCCCTTCCAATATTACTTTTAGTAGGCTGCTGTGTCTTTTAACGTGGCCCAAAAATTGCATTTGTATTGTCTTGATTGTATTTAGTAGTTCTCTTTTTATTTTTAGTTGTTTTAAAACTTCATCGTTTGTTTTCTTTTCTTTCCATCCAATAATACCTATTCTTCTGTAAATTCACATTTCAAATGGTTCAAATTTCTGTTCTGTTTTCTTGTCTAATGTACAAATATAATATGTTTCCTAGTGTTTTTTATATTCCATCAATCCATCATTTCCTCTTCTGTTGACCTCTCCTGCTGGTATGTTTCATAGTGTTCCTAATATTCCATCAATCCATCTTTTGCTCTTCTGTTGACCTCTCCTGCTGTTATGATTCCTAGTGTTTCTACTATTCCATCAATCCATCTTTTGCTCTTCTGTTGACCTCTCCTGCTGTTATGTTTCCTAGAGTTTCTAATGTTCCATCAATCCATCTTTTGCTCTTCTGTTGACCTCTCCTGCTGTTATGTTTCCTAGTGTTTCTAATATTCCATCAATCCATCTTTTGCTCTTCTGTTGACCTCTCCTGCTGTTATGTTTCCTAGTGTTTCTAATATTCCATCAATCCATCTTTTGCTCTTCTGTTGACCTCTCCTTCTGTTATTTTTCCTAGTGTTTCTAATATTCCATCAATTCATCTTTTGCTCTTATGTTGACCTCTCCTGCTGTTATGTTTCCTAGTGTTTCTAATATTCCATCAATCCATCTTTTGCTCTTCTGTTGACCTCTCCTGCTGTTATGTTTCATAGTGTTTCTAATATTCCATCAATCCATCTTTTGCTCTTCTGTTGACCTCTCCTGCTGTTATGTTTCCTAGTGTTTCTAATATTCCATCAATCCATCTTTTGTTCTTCTGGTGACCACTCCTGCTGTTATGTTTCCTAGTGTTTCTAATATTCCATCAATCCATCTTTTGCTCTTCTGTTGACCTCTCCTGCTGTTATGTTTCCTAGTGTTTCTAATATTCCATCAATTCATCTTTTACTCTTCTGTTGACCTCTCCTGCTGTTATGTTTCCTAGTGTTTCTAATATTCCATCAATCCATCTTTTGCTCTTCTGTTGACCTCTCCTACTGTTATGTTTCCTAGTGTTTCTAATATTCCATCAATTCATCTTTTGCTCTGCTGTTATGTTTCATAGTGTTTCTAATATTCCATCAATCCATCTTTTGCTCTTCTGTTGACCTCTCCTGCTGTTATGTTTCCTAGTGTTTCTAATATTCCATCAATCCATCTTTTGCTTTTCTGTTGGCCTCTCCTGCTGTTATGTTTCCTAGTGTTTCTAATATTCCATCAATCCATCTTTTGCTCTTCTGTTGGCCTTTCCTGCTGTTATGTTTCCTAGTGTTTCTAATATTCCATCAATCCATCTTTTGCTCTTCTGTTGACCTCTCCTGCTGTTATGTTTCCTAGTGTTTCTAATATTCCATCAATCCATCTTTTGCTCTTCTGTTGACCTCTCCTGCTGTTATGTTTCCTAGTGTTTCTTATATTCCATCAATCGATTTTTTGCTCTTCTGTTGACCTCTCCAGCTGTTATGTTTCCTAGTGTTTCTAATATTCGACCAAACCATCTTTTGCTCTTCTGTTCACCTCTCCTGCTGTTATGATTCCTAGTGTTTCTAATATTCCGTCAATCCATCTTTTGCTCTTCTGTTGACCTCTCCTGCTGTTATGTTTCCTAATTGTTTCTAATATTCAATCCATCCATCTTTTGCTCTTCTGTTGACCTCTCCTGCTGTTATGTTTCCTAGTGTTTCTAATATTCAATCAATCCATCTTTTCCTCTTCTGTTGACCTCTCCTGCTGGTATGTTTCCTAGTGTTCCTAATATTCCATCAATCCATCTTTTGCTCTTCGGTTATGTTTCCTAGTGTTTCTAATATTCCATTAATCCATCTTTTGCTCTTCTGTTGACCTCTCCAGCTGTTATGTTTCCTAGTGTTTCTAATATTCCATCAATCCATCTTTTGCTCTTCTGTTGACCTCTCCTGCTGTTATTTTTCCTAGTGTTTCTAATATTCCATCAATCCATCTTTTGCTCTTATGTTGACTTCTCCTGCTGTTATGTTTCCTAGTGTTTCTAATATTCCATCAATCCATCTTTTGCTCTTCTGTTGACCTCTCCTGCTGTTATGTTTCCTAGTGTTTCTAATATTCCATCAATCCATCTTTTGCTCTTCTGTTGACCTCTCCTGCTGTTATGTTTCCTAGTGTTTCTAATATTCCATCAATCCATCTTTTGCTCTTCAGGTGACCTCTCCTGCTGTTATGTTTCCTAGAGTTTCTAATATTCCATCAATCCATCTTTTGCTCTTCTGTTGACCTCTCCAGCTGTTATGTTTCCTAGTGTTTCTAACATTCCATCAATCCATCTTTTGCTCTTCTGTTGACCTCTCCTGCTGTTATGTTTCCTAGTGTTTCTAATATTCCATCAATCCATCTTTTGCTCTTCTGTTGACCTCTCCTGCTGTTATGTTTCCTAGTGTTTCTAATATTCCATCAATCCATCTTTTGCTCTTCTGTTGACCTCTCCTGCTGTTATGTTACCTAGTGTTTCTAATATTCCATCAATCCATCTTTTGCTCTGCTGTTATGTTTCCAAGTGTTTCTAATATTCCATCAATTCATCTTTTGCTCTTATGTTGACCTCTCCTGCTGTTATGTTTCCTAGTGTTTCTAATATTCCATCAATCCATCTTTTGCTTTTCTGTTGGCCTCTCCTGCTGTTATGTTTCCTAGTGTTTCTAATATTCCATCAATCCATCTTTTGCTCTTCTGTTGGCCTTTCCTGCTGTTATGTTTCCTAGTGTTTCTAATATTCCATCAATCCATCTTTTGCTCTTATGTTGACCTATCCTGCTGTTATGTTTCCTAGTGTTTCTAATATTCCATCAATCCATCTTTTGCTCTTCTGTTGACCTCTCCTGCTGTTATTTTCCTAGTGTTTCTAATATTCCATCAATCCATCTTTTGCTCTTCTGTTGACCTCTCCTGCTGTTATGTTTCCTAGTGTTTCTAATATTCCATCAATCCATCTTTTGCTCTTCTGTTGACCTCTCCTGCTGTTATGTTTCCTAGTGTTTCTAATATTCCATCAATCCATCTTTTGCTCTTCTGTTGGCCTCTCCTGCTGTTATGTTTCCTAGTGTTTCTAATATTCCATCAATCCATCTTTTGCTCTTCTGTTGACCTCTCCTGCTGTTATGTTTCCTAGTGTTTCTAATATTCCATCAATCCATCTTTTGCTCTTCTGTTGATCTCTCCTGCTGTTATGTTTCCTAGTGTTTCTAATATTCCATCAATCCATCTTTTGCTCTTCTGTTGGCCTTTCCTGCTGGTATGTTTCCTTGTGTTTCTAATAGTTACATCAGCCCATCTTTAGTCAATCTTAACTCTGTGCAGTAACATTCGATACATCCGATATCAACAACAATAATGACGTCTCGTGTGCAATCTGCGCACGTTAAAAAACCTCTTGCAATTAAAAATCTAAATGAGTATTCAAAGGGCCGCTACTAGGGAAAATAAATTTATAGGATAATATGTCGACGATAAAAATGTGACTATACCTCTGAAATCAGAGAATACCTACCTGCACGATGGGGACAGCTGAGCACACGGCTATAGGTGTGGAAAAAAAGAAAAACTGATAATCACAATAAATGAAGTAAGTGTCTAGAACCCCGCTAGAGATATAGAGTTGACCTCTGTAAATAAGCAATAAATACATAGGCATTTTATGTACAACTGCATAGCCCTTTTAGTCTTGTCAGACGGTCTAGTGGAGACTATTGTGTATATGGTCCTTTTAGTCTTGTCAGACGGTCTAGTGGAGACTATTGTGTATATGGTCCTTTTAGTCTTGTCAGACGGTCTAGTGGAGGCTATTGTGTATATGGCCGTTTTTGTCTTGTCAGACGGTCTAGTAGAGGCTATTGTGTATATGGCCCTTTTTGTCTTGTCAGACGGTCTAGTGGAGGCTATTGTGTATATGGCCCTTTTTGTCTTGTCAGAAGGTCTAGTAGAGGCTATTGTGTATATGGCCCTTTTTGTCTTGTCAGACGGTCTATTGGAGGCTATTGTATATATGGCCCTTTTTGTCTTGTTAGACGGTCTAGTGGAGGCTATTGTATATATGGCCCTTTTTGTCTTGTTAGACAGTCTAGTGGAGGCTATTGTGTATATGGCCCTTTTTGTCTTGTTAGACGGTCTAGTGGAGGCTATTGTGTATATGGCCCTTTTTGTATTGTTAGACGGTCTAGTGGAGGCTATTGTATGTATGGCCCTTTTTGTCTTGTTAGACAGTCTAGTGGAGGCTATTGTGTATATGGCCCTTTTTGTCTTGTTAGACGGTCTAGTGGAGGCTATTGTGTATATGGCCCTTTTCGTCTTGTTAGACGGTCTAGTGGAGGCTATTGTATATATGGCCCTTTTTGTCTTGTTAGACAGTCTAGTGGAGGCTTTTGTATATATGGCCCTTTTTGTCTTGTTAGACAGTCTAGTGGAGGCTATTGTGTATATGGCCCTTTTAATCTTGTCAGACGGTCTAGTGGAGGCTATTGTGTATATGACCCTTTTAATCTTGTCAGACGGTCTAGTGGAGGCTATTGTGTATTTAATTTAGGTTTTGTTTTTGTCTAACAGCTTCTCTCGTGGCTAATTCTACCAATGTTTGACAAACACACGCGGCCACAAAATGAACAAGTTGAACAATAAAGAACTGATCCACAGGGTTTTCTATCCTTTTTCATGAGTCTTTTCTCTTCTAAGTTTTGCCTTAGCACAGTCTCAAATGATGTTATACCATTCATTATGCATGCTCTCCATGATGTGCGATCACTTGCCAGATGTTCCCTGTCATTTTCACAGATGGAGAAGTCTTTCAGAGATGATTTACAGATATCTCTATATCGTAGTTTAGATCTGTCGATTTGGCTTTTTCCGTGTGTTAGTTCGCCATATAGTATTTGCTTGGGGATTCGTTTTTCTTCACCTCACTTTGCCTACTCTGCCTGGGCACGGAATATGGAGATAGTGCTTTATCCAGTCGCACTATCCCCCTCTCGACTTTGCGTCAAGGATTTCCGAAAGAGGGACAAAGTCCATACGTTCAGAATTGAAAGAAAATGCAGGGGATGCCAGAAAGACGGTTAACGCCGTCCACTGCCTTCGGGTCCCTCCCTCCAGATTTTGACTCTGGGTGTACTCCCATAACCTTCGATTCTAACTAGAATCTAGTCCACAAGGTAGTGGAGGGTTTTGTGGTCGAAGTTTCCATCTTCTAGTCGGGTTGCTAGCCAAGGTTTATGTACAAACACAAACACACACAAACATACACAAACACAAAGAAATGGAAATCAGAGTGCAAACAGAAGACAATATCAGTTACCAAAACTGGGTTATTTTTTGAAACATTCAAACATTACATATGGCGGAAGTCAGTTCTCCATGATTGGTGATTATGGTTATAGTTAGTCGAAGGCCCCGGTATCACTGCAAATTGAATTAAAATCCATAATTGCTCAACCGCCCGTGCCAGTGGAATCATCCCAATTACTATCTCATGGAAGGGTCAAAACAAAGGCAGCTGTAGTCCCCATCATAACAGCTACAGCATACGCCAAAAGGCATAAGGCCAAGCGGCACCGAAAATGAACGCAGCTGAATTGTCCTTCATACGGTATCATCATTCATCGTAAGCAATTGGAATATCGAAACACAATCCCGATAAAACACACAGCTCACGGTGTTCACAGAGCATTAAACTCAGTAGCTCCAGCATCAAGCCAGACTCTAAATATGAGGAAACTGCAACAAGGAACACATTTCAGACTGAGACCCAATGCTTCCTACCGCCTATCCGCCATATTGCCCTGTAAACCACTGATTCAAGCGATTGACGATTTGCTGCTAGTTCCTGTAGTTCTTGGTTATTTCTTAGTTCCATGGTTGAGCCTTCCCTAGTAATTGTTCTGTGTAGCGATTCTCTTGGCCTGCCTTGTTTTCTTTTACCAGATAGTTCCCACATGAATGCCTGACGGGGAAGTCTTTCTTCATTCATTCTCAGCACATGACCGATGTGGGAGCCGCGATAGCTCAGTGGTTAGTGAACTGGACTACACAGGACAGGAGGTAGGGTTCGAGTCCTTTGTAGTCCAGTTCACTAACCACTGAGCTATCGCGGCTACCGGAATATACATAAACAACAAATGAAATGGTTTGGACATTTGATAACAATAAAACTAGACAAAACAACATAAAACTCTATGTCTCAAAACATCAAGAAGTGAGAGGAAGGCAAAGGAAGTGATGGATAGACGTAATAAACAAAACAATCAAGAAGAAAAGTATTTCTATCTTAGCGTCAAGATTCGACCAATAAGGACCCTACATCTAACAGGGAAATGACTTAACGAACAAGGAAAACAACTACAGACATCATATTATATTATACATCCCTCCCTACTCGTGCCACGCTTCAAGGCAAGAACAAATGGATAAAAGGAACAATACAACATCTACAGACATCAGATTTTATTATACATCCCTCCCTACTCGTGCCACGCTTCAAGGCAACAACAAATGGACAATAGAACAATTCAACGTCTACAGCCATCACATTACATTATATACTCCTCCTTACTCGTGCCATGCTCCACCTTAAGAAAAGATGAGCATAGAAAAATAAAAGATTACAAGTTTGTTCATTCTTAAGGAATGAGAAAAGTCAGCTCCAAGTTCGTGGTGACCTCCAAATTTTACAGTAAACCTCCCGCTTTAAGATGTTTAATAATTGATGACTATGTCATCTTATCCATCATCAAATGCTAGTAATACCTCATTAGATCAATTCTTCTTCATTTCTTCTTCTATCCTTCCTCTGTTGCCGTTGGCGTCGAGGGGAGATACAATCTGCGATTCTTTGCTCTTCTGTTGGCCTCTTCTGGTGTTATCCCTCCTAGTGACTCTAGTATTCCCTTTATCCATCTCTTTCTCGGTCTTCCTCTTAATCTGGCGTTTTCGTAGCGTTTGTTTATGGCTCTTTGAGTCATTGTTAGTTCTTTCTGTCTTGTTATGTGGCCGAACCAATTTATCTGTTGTTTCTTTATGTATTCGATGGCTGGTTCAATTTCGAGTTTCTTCCTCAGGTCGGTGTTTCTTACTTTGTCCCTTAAGCTGTTTCCTATCATTCTTCTGACACATTTCATTTCGGTGGTCGCTATCTTTCTTATTGTTCTAGAGTCCAGCGTCCAATTCTGGCACTGATAGCACAGAGTTGGTAGAAAAATTGATTTGTATATTGCCCTTTTTGCTTCCGTAGTTACTGCTTTCTGTGAGATCAATAGAAGGCGAAAAAGAAGGAATTGAAGTCAACGGTCACAACATAAATAATTTGCGATATGCGGATGACACAGTCTTAATAGCAGAGACAGAGAATGAACTACAAGAAATGATAGACATAATAGTAAAAGAAAGCAACAAGAAGGGTCTCAGTCTGAATAGTAAGAAAACAGAAATAATGGTTATATCGAAGAAACAATCATCACCATCATGCAGCATAAAAATAAACAGGACAAATCTGAAACAAGTGGAGAGCGTCAAATACTTGGGCACAATAATAACATCAGACAGAAGATGTACATCAGCAATAAACAGTGGAATAACTCGGAGAGAGTTCACCAGTGCTATTTAGAGCCAATACTGACCTATGGAAGCGAATCATGGACAGTAGACAGACAAATGAAAAGACGATTAGAGGCTACAGAGAATGGATTTCTCAGAAGAATGTTGAAAGTTCCCTGGACAGCTAAAAAGACCAATGAGGAAGTTCTCAAAGAGGCCAACACAAAAGGCAGCTCCTAAAGAACATCAGAAAGAAACAATCAACATTTTCCGGGTACATCATGAGAAGATTAAAATTGGAATTCTTGGCCACAACTGGCAAAATAAAGGGAAAGAGAGATCGCGGACGAGAAAAGAGAGAAAATACTGGATAGCTTGGTGTCATGGCATGGAAAACTGTCAACAACAGAACTAATACGATGTACTGTAGATAGAAGATTGTGGAGGGACATGATCGCCTACGCCAACCGGTGTGACACATGATGTTGAGTGATACCTCACATCCGGTTTCATCAATTCGTCAGCAATTAATGTCCCTGCTTTCTATTTGAGTTCATGGCTTTTATATTTTTTAAAAATTCTGTTACTAAGGACATTTATTCCTTGATATAACTACCATGTTTGTACTTGGTATGTATCGTGATTTTACTCGCTCGATTTTAGTTGCGTCCCTTCTAATTTCTTGGTTCATTCTGGGAGATTTTCATGCCATTCTTAAACTAAGAATAGGAAAATGTGATGTCTTCTCAACATGCCTGTATGGTGCAGAAATATGGACATTAGACTAGAAAACAGAACAGACAATTAAAGTCTTTGAAATGTAGATATATAGAAGAATAGAAAGAATTGGATGAAAGCTAGCAGATACAAGCAGATACAAGATACAAGCAGATACAAGATACAAGCAGATACAAGATACAAGCAGATACAAGATACAAGATACAAGCAGATACAAGATACTAGCAGATACAAGATACTAGCAGACACAAGATACTAGCAGACACAAGATACTAGCAGACACAAGATACTAGCAGACACAAGATACTAGCAGACACAAGATACTAGCAGATAAAAGATACTAGCAGATACAAGATACTAACAGACACAAGATATAAGCAAAGTGAAGATACTACCAGACACAAGATACTAGTAGACATGACAATGGCAGACAACAAGATACTGGCAGACAACAAGATACTGGCAGACAACAAGATACAGGCAACCAACAAGATTCAAGCAGACACAAGATTCAAGCAGACACAAGATTCAAGCAGACACAAGATTCAAGCAGACACAAGATTCTATCAGACACAAGATTCTATCAGACACAAGATTCTAGCAGACACAAGATTCTAGCAGACACAAGATTCTATCAGACACAAGATTCTATCAGACACAAGATTCTAGCAGGCACAAGATTCTATCAGACACAAGATTCTATCAATCAGACACCAGATTCTATCAATCAGACACCAGATTCTATCAATCAGACACCAGATTCTATCAATCAGACACAAGATTCTATCAATCAGACACAAGATTCTATCAATCAGACACAAGATTCTATCAATCAGACACAAGATTATATCAATCAGACACAAGATTATATCAATCAGACACAAGATTCTATCAATCAGACACAAGATTCTATCAATCAGACACAAGATTCTATCAATCAGACACAAGATTCTATCAATCAGACACAAGATTCTATCAATCAGACACACGATTCTATCAATCAGACACACGAATCTATCAATCAGACACAAGATTCTATCAATCAGACACAAGATTCTATCAATCAGACACAAGATTCTATCAATCAGACACAAGATTCTATCAGACACAAGATTCTATCAGACACAAGATTCTATCAATCAGACACACCACGATTCTATCAATCAGACACAGACACAAGATTCTATCAGACACAAGATTCTTTCAGACACAATATTCTATCAGACACAAGATTCTATCAGACACAAGATTCTATCAATCAGACACAAGATTCTATCAATCAGACACAAGATTCTATCAATCAGACACAAGATTCTATCAATCAGACACAAGATTCTATCAGACACAAGATTCTATCAATCAGACACAAGATTCTATCAATCAGACACAAGATTTTTTCTGACACAAGATTCTATCAATCAGACACAAGATTCTATTAGACACAAGATTCCATCAGACACAAGATTCCATCAGACACAAGTTTCCATCAGACACAAGATTCCATCAGACAAGATTCCATCAGACACAAGATTCTATCAGACACAAGATTCTATCAGACACAAGATTCTATCAGACACGAGATTCTATCAGACACGAGATTCTATCAGACACAAGATTCTATCACACAAGATTCTATCAGACACAAGATTCTATCAGACACAAGATTCTATCAGACACAAGATTCTAGCAAAAGAAGAACAAATGCCTCACATGATAAAATTAAAACCTGCAAGGAAATCAAAACAAGAGCATAAACACTGCATCAAAAGACAAATCCACATTTCAAAACCATCAAATCAAAGACTACAGTCTGCAGAAAATGTTAACAGTACGAACAATGTTAACAGGAATCCTAAAAATATTAACAAATGAACGAATTTCTTAAAAGAATGCAAAAACTGTGGAAGAGAAAATAAAAACACGAACATGGAAAAGGGGGAAAAAAATTAGTGGGAACGGATTAAAAACAAAGCAAATGACAATGAATTTATCGACTGGAAAGGCAAAACGGAAAAAAAAAATTTAATCCGGAAAATTACAATTCCGATTGTTTGAGTGTTTTAATGAAAATAGCCACTCAAATATGTCACAAATGTGTACATGTTGCGCAGATTGTGTGGCAGATTGTATGTGAAGTCGTTTCCACAATGTGATTAAAAATGGTCGCTAAGAACGTTTTAAAATAAATAGCGCCAGTCCTTTAAAGTACCAGAAATGTCAAGAATGACGTAACCTGACATTTGATGTAGATGTCAAGCTTGTCATTTGTTCATAGAATAGTACATGATTTTTGTATATTTTATTTTGTACCTGATGGCTTTTGCCGAAACGTCGAAATTTGTCTTGTCTTCATATTAGTTTAGCTGCTAAATACTAATATGTGATTGTTATACACGCTACTCCAACTATACTGTTTAAGAAAGAGTTCTTAAATGTTATGTATAGCCAGTCTTATCGTACGGATGTGAATCATGGACTACAGGACAACAGAGAAGAACATCACTGGAGCTGTAGAAATGTGGTTTTACAGAAGAATGTTGAGAATCCCATAGACAGCTAAGAAGAGTAATGAAAACGTTCTGAAAGAGGTCAAAGCAAAAAGAGAGCTAATTTCCAATATTAGGAAGAAACAATCATCATTTTTTGGCCATGTAATGAGAAGAGAACAACTGGAATATATTGTAACAACTGGGAAAATTGAGGGACGAAGAGAGAGAGAGGGAAGCAAAGAGAAAAAATACCAGACAGCTTAAGAGAATGGCTTGACAGAAGGTCAACAACAGAAATGATAAATAGCTGCCGAGATCGAAAGTTGTGGAGAGACATGATCACCTACCCCAGCAGGCATGTTACTTGATGATGATGATGATGATGATGATAATGATGATGTTATGCAGAAAGACGTGGGCTTGGTAGTCTGCATGTACATCAACGGCCTCAGCACAGAAAGACGTGGGCTTGGTAGTCTGCATGTACATCAACAGCCTCACCACAGAAAGACGTGGGCTTGGTAGTCTGCATGTACATCAACGGCCTCAGCACAGAAAGACGTGGGCTTGGTAGTCTGCATGTACATCAACAGCCTCACCACAGAAAGACGTGGGCTTGGTAGTCTGCATGTACATCAACTGCCTCACCACAGAAAGACGTGGGCTTGGTAGTCTGCATGTACATCAACTGCCTCACCACAGAAAGACGTGGGCTTGGTAGTCTGCATGTACATCAACTGCCTCAGCACAGAAAGACGTGGGCTTGGAGGTCTACATGTACATCAACGGCCTCAGCACAGAAAGACATGGGCTTGGTAGTCTACATGTACATCAACGGCCTCAGCACAGAAAGACGTGGGCTTGGTAGTCTACATGTACATCAACGGCCTCAGCACAGAAAGACATGGGCTTGGTAGTCTACATGTACATCAACGGCCTCACCACAGAAAGACGTGGGCTTGGTAGTCTATAAATGTACATCACCGGCCTCACCACAGAAAGACCCCGTGTTCAAAGCCAACCAGAATCGGAGGTAATTCTTTTTGAAAAAAATAATCTGTGGTTTCTTTATGATGTTACCTCCCCTGATCTCTTGGGTAGTGAGATTCGATGTCTAACCTTCTCAGATAACGGCAATAAACAGCAGGTCTCGTGTGTACTTGCGCACGTTACAGAACTAGTGGCAGCTAAAATCGAAAAGAGTAGTCCACAAATAGAAGTTGACTGGGCAAGACTGTCATCAGAATCGTATCCAAACAGTGGATATTTGGCTGTCCCACGGAGTTCGTGCAGTTTCCAGAATTCTCTAATTTTATCGATGATGATGATAGAAGATAAATTAAAAAATAGAAAAAAATGGTATGTTAGAAGGTCAAAACGAAAAGGAAATATCAACCAAGTGCGGCTGTCGTGAACGTACAGTAACGTGCAGAAATGTGCGCAAATGAACACAGAACCAGAGGAGTTCACACAGGGGTCAGTGTGCAAACACAAAGGAGAAAGAAAAGAACAGCAGACCAACAGGTGCTCAAAAGGCAGCAAGAGTGATAGAGGATACCATTACACTGCAATATACATGGAAAGGAACGTGAAGACAAACTAGCTAAGAAGGGAGGGGGATTACCACAAGAGAAACTCTATCATCAAAGGCCAGTATCATGAAAAATGAAAACAAGAACTCCCAAAGTATAACGAGAGTGACGGATACCTCCAACTATCAAGGAGGGATCAAGTCATCATACTTCGTCTACGTACTGGCTACAATAGAATGAGAAATCACATGTTCACCAAACTCAAAACAGGAACTACCAGCCAGTGCCACTGTATGCGGGATAACAGGACAACAAAACATGTTCTACAGGATTGCCCCCAGTACACAGACCTGAGAAGAGCAATGTGGTCCACACCCACCTCCCTGGAAGAGAAACTATACGGGGCAATCCAACCACTTAGACAGACAACTGACGTCATGAGAGAGTTCGGAGTCCTAGTCTGATTGACTCATCATCGCAGAAGAAGAAGATATAGCACATATGGATTCGTCCAGTATGCAGGATGGCGATTATAACAAATAAATAGAGAGATGAGAAAATAACATACAACGTTTCGGCAGTAGCTGTCATCAGGTACAAGGCAACAAATGCTGACGCAAAAAATTACGACAGATAGAGTAGTTGTGGATAAAGAAATACAGTGAAGAAGATACGCTGAATTGGACACACTGCGGAAGTCAACTGAGAGTATTACACAACAGCCCCTTTTTGGAACCCCGAAGGAAAAAAGACAAAAGAGGAAGACCGAGATGTTCTTGAAGAGAGGTGGAAGCAGAGAAGAGATGAAGATGATGGGGAAGACATGGAATGATCTTAAATGAATGGCAAGAAACAGAACGGCTTGGAAAGTGTTTGTTGATGACCTATGCTCCACAGGGAGTTGAAAGTGTTTGTTGAAGACATATGCTCCACAGGGAGCTGAAAGTGTTTGTTGAAGACCTATGCTACACAGGGAGTTGAAAGCGTTTATTCAAGACATATGCTCCACAGGGAGTTGAAAGCGTTTATTGAAGACCTATGCTCCACAGGGAGCTGAAAGTGTTTATTGAAGACATATTCCCCACAGGGAGTTGAAAATGTTTGTTGAAGACCTATGCTCCACAGAGAGTTGAAAGCGTTTGTTGAAGACATATGCTCCACAGGGAGCTGAAAGCGTTTATTGAAGACATATGCTCCACAGAGAGTTGAAAGCGTTTATTGAAGACATATGCTCCACAGGGAGTTGAAAGCGTTTATTGAAGACCTATGCTCCACAGGGAGTTGAAAATGTAGAAGACAAATATTAACACAAAAGCCAAACACTAATCTCAAAATTGAAAGTGGCAGAATAATAACAGTGTCCAGGATTTAACGCATCGGTTGGCCACACGATAAATAGTCAAAAGGGCAGGGGATCTCAAGGGCATCAAAGAAGCCAAAAAGTGTAAAATTATAAAGGATCTCATGTGGATTGATGAAATGAAGGCGTGGAAGAGGAGGCCAGTCATTAAATAAAAGAAGTGAAGAAGTTTGGAGAAATGAGAAACGAAGAAGAGTACTCTCTCGGATGGAGCAAGCGGTTGTGTGTAACATACACTCCTATGTATGGTGACAGCTTAACAAAAAAAATGAGCAAAATAAAATTGACATTTCGACTTACGCATGGTCTTCTTCAGATAAGACGGATTGAGAGTACCAAAACAAGCTATGAGGCGGTTCTCCAAAGCAAACAGACTGTAGGTGTCTGAGGAGCAAGAGACCGGTAGATCTGCAATGGGAGGAGACTGGAGTCCAGGAATCGCGTTTGATTTTGTACAAGTGTTCAACTCCCAAACGCCCGTCCCAAAGCCACTACTACAGCTACTACTACAGCCCCTACTTCAGCCCCTACTACAGCCACTACTACAGCCACTGCTACAGCCACTGCTACAGCCCCTACTACAGCCCCTACTACAGCCCCTACTACAGCCCCTACTACAGCCACTACTACAGCCACTACTACAGCCACTACTACAGCCACTACTACTGCCACTGCTACAGCCACTGCTACAGCCACTACTACTGCCCCTACTACAGCCCCTACTACTGCCACTACTACAGCCACTACTACAGCCCCTACTACAGCCCCTACTACAGCCACTACTACAGCCCCTGCTACAGCCTCTACTACAGCCACCGCTACAGCCACCACTACAGCCACCACTACAGCCACCACTACAGCCACCACTACCGCCACCACTACCGCCACCACTACAGCCACCACTACAGCCACCACTACAGCCACCACTACAGCCACCACTACAGCCACCACTACAGCCACCACTACAGCCAGTACTACAGCCCCTACTACAGCCCCTACTACAGCCCCTACTACTGCCACTACTACAGCCCCTACTACTGCCACTACTACAGCCCCTACTACTGCCCCTACTACTGCCCCTACTACAGCCACTACTACAGCCACTACTACAGCCACTACTACCGCCACTACTACCGCCACTACTACAGCCCCTACTACCGCCACTACTACCGCCCCTACTACAGCCACTAATACAGCCCCTACTACAGCCACCACTACAGCCACCACTACAGCCACCACTACAGCCACCACTACAGCCACCACTACAGCCACCACTACAGCCACCACTACAGCCACCACTACAGCCACCACTACAGCCACCACTACTGCCACTACTACAGCCCCTACTACAGCCACTACTACAGCCACTACTACAGCCCCTACTACAGCCACTACAACAGCCACTACAACAGCCACTACTACAGCCACTACTACAGCCACTACTACAGCCCCTACTACAGCCACCACTACTACAGCCACTACTACAGCCACTACAGCAGCCACTAATGCAGCCACTACTACAGCCACTACTACAGCCACTACTCAGCCACTGCTACAGCCACTGCTGCCGCCACTGCTGCCGCCACTGCTGCCGCCACTGCCGCCGCCACTACCACCGCCACTACCACCGCCACTACCGCCGCCACTACCACCGCCACTAATGCCACTGCTGCCGCCACTACCACCGCCACTACCGCCGCCACTACCACCGCCACTACCGCCGCCACTAATGCCACTACCGCCGCCACTACCACCGCCACTACCGCCGCCACTACCGCCGCCACTAATGCCACTACCGCCGCCACTACCACCGCCACTACCGCCGCCACTACCACCGCCACTACCACCGCCACTACCGCCGCCACTACCGCCGCCACTACCGCCGCCACTAATGCCACTGCTGCCGCCACTACCGCCACCACTACCGCCGCCACTAATGCCGCTGCTGCCGCCACTACCGCCACCACTACCGCCGCCACTAATGCCACTACCGCCGCCACTAATGTCACTACTTCCGCCACTACCGCCACCACTACCGCCGCCACTAATGCCGCTGCTGCCGCCACTACTGCCGCCACTACTGCGGCCACTACTGCCACCACTACTGCCGCCACTAATGCCACCACTACTGCGGCCACTAATGCCACCACTACTGCCACCACTACTGCCACCACTACTGCGGTCACTAATGCCACCACTACTGCCACCACTACTGCCACCACTACTGCCGCCACTACTGCCGCCACTACTGCCGCCACTAATGCCACCACTACTGCCACCACTACCGCCACCACTACCGCCGCCACTAATGCCACTGCTGCCGCCACTACTGCCACCACTACTGCCGCCACTAATGCCACCACTACTGCCACCACTACTGCCGCCACTTCTGCCGCCACTACTGCCACCACTACCGCCACCACTACCGCCGCCACTAATGCCACTGCTGCCGCCACTACTGCCGCCACTACTGCCGCCACTACTGCCACCACTACTGCCACCACTACTGCCGCCACTACTGCCGCCACTACTGCCGCCACTACTGCCGCCACTACTGCCGCGACTACTGCCGCCACTACTGCCGCCACTACTGCCACCACTATTGCCGCCACTACTGCCGCCACTACTGCCACCACTACTGCCGCCACTACTGCCGCCACTACTGCCACCACTACTGCCGCCACTACTGCCACCACTACTGCCGCCACTACTGCCACCACTACTGCCGCCACTAATGCCACTGCTGCCGCCACTACTGCCACCACTACTGCCACCACTACTGCCGCCACAACTGCCGCCACTACCGCCGCCACTACCGCCGCCACTAACGCCACTGCTGCCGCCACTACAGCCGCCACTGCTGCCGCCACTAATGCCGCCACTACTGCAGCCACTACCGCCACCACTACTGCCGCCACTACTGCCGCCACTACTGCCGCCACTACTGCCGCCACTACTGCCGCCACTAATGCCGCCACTACTGCCGCCACTACCGCCGCCACTACTGCCGCCACTACTGCCGCCACTACCGCCGCCACTACCGCCGCCACTAATGCCACTACTGCCGCCACTACTGCCGCCACTACTGCCGCCACTACCGCCGCCACTAATGCCACTACTGCCGCCACTACTGCCGCCACTACTGCCGCCACTAATGCCACTACTGCCGCCACTAATGCCACTACTGCCGCCACTACTGCCGCCACTACCGCCGCCACTAATGCCACTACTGCCGCCACTACTGCCGCCACTACCGCCGCCACTAATGCCACTACTGCCGCCACTACCGCCACCACTACTGCCGCCACTACCGCCGCCACTAATGCCACTACTGCCGCCACTACTGCCGCCACTACTGCCGCCACTACTGCCGCCACTACTGCCGCCACTACTGCCGCCACTACCGCCACCACTACCGCCGCCACTACTGCCGCCACTACTGCCGCCACTACCGCCACCTCTACCGCCGCAACTACAGCCGCCACTACCGCCGCCACTACCGCCACTACTACCACTACTGCCACTACTACTACTATTACCACTACCACTACTACCACTACTGCTACTACTACCACTACTGCTACTACTACCACTACTGCAACTACTACCACTACTGCTACTACTACCACTACTGCTACTACTACCACTACAACCAATTAGAAAAAGTGAAATATTTCTATAAAATAACATTACTAATTCTATAGAACAAATTTACCATTTCTATAAAGTTGTATTTACAAGTCGAACATGATATCAGCATATTACATTCTGTTTAATCTTTAAATTGATTATTTTGTGCCGGTGGTTCCAGCTTACGTCATCACACACGTACACATTTTAATTTCCCAGATTAAATAATTTTTTCTGTTCGTGATTTTTAAGCTGATTAATGTCTGGGAGAAATGTAATCTTACTGACCCACTACTTCGCCAAATTCTGGAGTTGAATATCATTTTATTTCAACAATATCTGTTATTAAAATGAATGTAAAATCTAATTTACTTTAATCAATTCAATATTCTATTATAACCGAATAACATGGACACATGAGAATTTTATATTTTTAATCAAATATTCCTGACACTGGAATTTCTTATACGTTGTTTTTGTTGTTAGGATCATCATCGTTGCACACGAGACTGACTCATAGGTGCTATGGGGATCTTCCACAAGAATCATGGCTCGCGTGCACGAAATCCGTACCCCGGACTAGGGTCCTTGGTTTGGATAGAGTTTTGTTGACATTTCGCGTAAGCAGCGGTCAAAGTTATAGCCAACTATTTTCGACTTTAGACAGCCTTAACATATGGATGTGAATCATGGATAATAATACAACAGGCAAGAAAATCAATGGAGGCTGTAGAAATGTGGTTTTACAGAAGAATGTTGAGAATGCCATGGACAGCTAAGAAGAGCACTGAAAAAGTTCTGAGAGAGGTCAAAGCAAGAAGAGAGCTAATATCCAGTTATTGGGAAGAAACAAACATCATTTTTTGACCATGTAATGAGAACATGTCAACACAAAAAGGCAGCTCCTAAAAAACATCAGAAATAAACATTTTTCGAGCGCATCATGAGAAAATGAGAGTTGGAATACTTGGTCACAACTGGAAAAATACAAGGAAGGAGAGATAACGGACGACAAAGAGAGAAAATACTAGATAGTTTGATGTCGTGGTATGTAAAACAGTCAACAACAGAACTAATACGATGTACTGAAGATAGAAGATTATGGAAGGACATGATCGCCTACGCCAAACGGTATGGCACATGATGATGATGATGGATGAGAAGGGAACAGCTGGAATATATTGTAACAACTGGCAAAATTGAGGGACGAAGAAATAGAGGGAAGCAAAGAGAAAAGATACCAGACAGCTTAAGAGAATGACTTGGCAGTAGGTCAACAACATCATCATCATCAAGTACCGGGCCTACTGGCGTAGGTGATCATGTCTCTCCACAATTTTCGATCTCGACAGTTACTTATCATTTCTGTTGTTGACCTTCTGCCAAGCCATTCTCTTAAGCTGTCTGTTTTTTTTTTTCTCTTTGCTTCCCTCAATCTCTTCGTCCCTCAATTTTTCAAGTTGTTACAATATATTCCAGTTGTTCTCTTCTCATTACATGACCAAAAAATGATGATTGTTTCTTCCTAATATTGGAAATTAGCTCTCTTTTTGCTTTGACCTCTTTCAGAACATCATCATTACTCTTCTTAGCTGCCCATGGTATTCTCAACATTCTTCTGTAAAACCACATTTCTACAGACTCCAGTGATTTTCTTGTCTGTTGTCCTATTGTCCATGATTCTCATCCATATGTTAATACTGGCTCTACATAACATTTAAGAACTCTTTTTCTTGTTTCTATTGTCAAAAATGGATTGCATAGTATCTTCCTCATTTTCTGGAAAGCTGCTTTTGCCTGAGCCATTCTGCATCTCACCTCTTTAGTACATCTTCCGTCTGAGGTTAACAAAGTTCCCAAATATTTAAATTCATTTATCTGTTTTAATATTGTTCCACTTGTCTTTATTTTGCACTGAGCTGATGCCTTTTTCTTTGTTGTTACCATTACTTCTGTCTTTTTGCTATTAAGGCTGAGTCCTTTATTTTTGTTTTCCTTCACTATAATGTCCAATATTTCTTGTAACTCATTTTCACTCTTAGCGATTAAGATTGTATCATCAGCATACCTTAGATTATTTATATTATGACCTCCGATTGTTATTCCAGGCATGCCCCTTATGGATCTTAAAATAAACTCACTATAAATATTACACAAATCTAGTGACAGCATACAACCTTGTCTAACACCCTGTTTTATTTGTTGAAACATTCCCAATTGGTTTCCAGTTCTGTTTGGCCGGTGTTTGTTGCCAGTACATGTTCTTTATTATTCTTAGATCATAATATATCAATTTTAAGAATAAGAGGTATGTACGAGACTAAAGTCTTATTCATAAATAAAGGGATGCAACACTCTTCAAGATAAAACTATTTTCTAGCTACCGTCCACCCGATGATTAAAGGAATACAAATCTTTGTCATCCGTCCTTAAACAGGCGTGAAGTAGGCGTAGATTCAATGCTTTGTGGTTTGCAATATAACTCTAAAATTTACGACAGTTATTTTATTTATTATTATTTCACATTACAGCGACCATATTATGATATCAATAGTTTATATAAATGGAATTGAAGTCAACGGTCACAACATAAATAATTTGCGATATACGGATGACACAGTCTTAATAGCAGAGACAGAGAATGAACTACAAGAAATGATAGACATAATAGTAAAAGAAAACAACAAGAAAGGTCTCAGTCTGAATAGTAAGAAAACAGAAGTAATGGTTATATCGAAGAAACAATCATCACCATCATGCAGCATAAAAATAAACAGGACAAATCTGAAACAAGTGGAGAGCGTCAAATACTTGGGCACAATAATAACATCAGATGGGAGATGTACCACAGAAATAAAAAGTAGAATAGCTCAGGCCAAAATAGCATTTCAGAAAATGAAAAATATCGTATGCTACAAATCTATGTCAATAGAAGTGAGAAAAAGAGTTCATCAGTGCTATATAGAGCCCTTTCGGACCCATGGAAGCGAATCATGGACAGTAGACAAACAAATGAAAAGACGGTTAGAGGCCACAGAGATGGGATTTCTCAGAAGAATGTTGAAAGTTCCCTGGACAGCTAAATAAACCAACGAGAACATTCTCAAAGAGGCCAACACAAAAATGGAGCCCCTAAAAAAAAATCAGAAAGAAACAATCAATGTTTTTCGGACACATGGGCAGGAAAATTGGAATACTTGGTTACAACTGGCACAATACAGGCAAAGAGATTTCGCGGACGACAAAGAAGTTCGTTCAGAAATTCGTGCCCACAGAGTTGATTAATTATTTCGGAATCTGTTTGACAATTTTCTGTAATTCTTTTTCATGAAATCTTATTTTTTCACCGACCTTCAGTCTGTGTTTTTGCCCTACTGTCATGCATTTAGGACAGTTTTTTGCTTATTTGAGGTATAGAAAAATATGATTTTCTTGCTTGTCCTAAATTTCAGGATTTTATAATACCCACATTTGTTGTAATCAACTCACCAATTAAAAAGGAAAATTTCACGTGCTCTCCACACAATCTTAGCACCGTTTCGCACTCTTAACTTGTAAGACGCGTGCCACTCCGATGTTTTTTTAGGTCATTTCATTTCCGGTTTCTTGTTAAATTGGTTCAGAGGCGTATTTTGACAAAATATTTACTATTAATGAATATTCATTTATGTGTGATAATGTGTAAGCTGTTGTGAAGTGACTACTTGATTTTTAAAACCATGAAGAGTTTAAAGTGTAAATTCATCACTATGCAAAAGGTAACTGTGTTATTGTACATGCACTTTTGCAAGGAATCTAAATGGGGCCGGTTATATTACGATATAAATAAAACCAGAAAACAGAACACGGGCAGCTCTAAATATAGATAGAAAGTCTTTCAATCGATGGATAGGACAAAACTTTGACTCTGCAGAGGCGACGGTCAAGCAAGGAAGTTTACCTATCTCTATGACGAAGATATAAAATCAAATGACAAATTGTGCCCTATTCAATGTAATACGGATACGCCTTTGACTTGCATTGTTAGAAAATTAACATAATTTACAATAAAACCTAATGTTTAGAGCACGAGATTTTTCAACAATTATAAAACATAAAACGATTTGTGCAAAATTCAGACTGCCTTTGTACTTAAATGTTATCAAATCTGAAGGTCGGTGGAAAAATAAGATTTCATGAAAAAGAATTACAGAAATTTATCAAACAGTTTCTGGATAATTGATTAACTCTGTGGGCACGAATTTGCGAACGAACTATAGATAGCTTGGTGTCATGGCATGGAGAACAGTCAACAGAGTTGATACGATGCACTGTAGATCGAGAATTGTGTGTGTATGTGGGGGGGGGGTCTGTGCTGACATGATCGCCTACGCCAACTGATATGGCACATGATAATTTTTTTACGACCTTTAACCTACTAAAATATCTTTCACAAATATGCATTTATTATTTATTAATCTCATATATTAATTATTAAATATTTGGGAACTTTGTTAACCTCAGACGGAAGATGTACAACAGAGGAGAGATGCAGAATGGCTCAGGCAAAAGCAGCTTTCCAAAAAATGAGGAAGATACTGTGCAATCCATTTTTGACAATAGAAACAAGAAAAAGAGTTCTTAAATGTTATGTAGAGCCAGTCTTAACATATGGATGCGAATCATGGACAATAGGACAACAGACAAGAAAATCACTGGGGTCTGTAGAAATGTGATTTTACAGAAGAATGTTGAGAATGCCATGGACAGCTAAGAAGAGTAATGAAGATGTTCTGAGAGAGGTCAAAGCAAAAAGAGAGCTAATTTCCAATATTAGGAAGAAACAATCATCATGTTTTGGCCATGCAATGAGAAGAGAACAGCTGGAATATATTGTAACAACTGGGAAAATTGAGGGACGAAGAGATAGAGGGAAGCAAAGAGAAAAAATAGCAGACAGCTTAAGAGAATGGCTTGGCAGAAGGTCAACAACAGAAATGATAAATGACTGTCGAGATCGAAAGTTGTGGAGAGACATGATCACCTACGCCATCACGCACGACACTTGATGATGATAATTATTGTTTTAACTGAAAATGTTACCATTCCTTCTGGAGCCCCCGCTCCCCTCGTCCTATTAGGCATTTCATCTCTGCAGTAACGAATTAATTTTCTTTTCTTTCACTGTTAATGTCTAAGTTTGACACTGATAACAGAGCATGGGAGAAATGTTGCCATAGGTACACATTCTTGGACAACTTATCTATCTTCTACTTTCTGTTCAGTTTTTCATTAGAAGGCTCGTTTTTCATTCAATTGAATATTCCTTCAACAAATATCTATATTTCCGTCCACATTATATATGAGATCGGACAATTTTTTTAGCCTGAACGTGGAATGCGTGCTGGTAAATCTTTTAAGTTCTAACTGTCTGGAGATGCATATTTCTTTTAAAAAGTAAAATAGAAGGCTACAAAATTAAGGATACCAAATTAAGGATACCAAAATAAGAATACCAAAATAAGGATATCAAAAGCAAGAGGAGCTTTTGTTGCACTGGGAAACACATGGAAGTCCAAAGAAATTAGGTTAAGTACAAAAATAAAAATGTTCAACTCATGTTAATTAAGTCAGTCCTATTATATGGCTGTGAAACATGGAGAATAACAAAATGGACAATCATGAAGATACAGACTAATGGGTGCTCACGCAGAATAAAAGGATGAAAATGGCAGGACAAATTCACTAACATAGAATTATGGAAATGTACCAGTCAAATACCAGTGGATAAAGAGATACAGCGAAGACGATGGCGCTGGATAGGACACACCATGCGGAAGCCAACTGAGAGTATTACAAGACAGGCTATTTTTTGGAGCTTCCAGGGAAAGAAATAATGAGGAAGAGAGAATGCACTTTAAAGAAGACAGGTGGAAGCAAAGACGAAGATAATTTGTAGAACAAGGAACAGGACGGCTTAGAAAGTGTTTGAAGACCTATGCTCCATATGGAGCTGAAAGTATTTGTTCAAGACCTATGCTACACAGGGAGCTGAAAATGTTTGTTCAAGACCTATGCTCCACAGGGAGTTGAAAGTGTTTGTTGAAGACCTATGCCCCAAAGGGAGCTGAAAGTGTTTGTTGAAGACCTATGCTCCACAGGGAGTTGAAAGTGTTTGTTGAAGACCTATGCTCCACAGGGAGCTGAAAATGTTTGTTCAAGACCTATGCCCCAAAGGGAGCTGAAAGTGTTTGTTGAAGACCTATGCTCCACATGGAGTTGAAAATGTTTGTTCAAGACCTATGCTCCACAGGGAGTTGAAAGTGTTTGTTGAAGACCTATGCTCCACAGGGAGCTGAAAGGAAGAAGATGAAAACAAAAACTCCAGGCAGTACATTTCAATTTTACGATCACTGGCAAAAAAGATAACAACATAAGTGCCTGAAAGCCTCTGTGGACTGGTCTATTACAGCGTCCCTGTTTTAATGACTGGGACTTGTAATTTCGATAAACGATTTCTAAAAAGATCAATTTCTGAATGGTTTCATTAGTAGCACGGACATTTCTCCTACTTTTGATCGAATGTTCATTTTGTTGCTTTCTGATTAGAATGAGTTGATATTAAATCTATCAATCATATATATATATTTATTTATTCAATAGGTAGGGCACTATGTCCAATCAATCCATCTATCCAATTAATCCCGTCCATCTATTCATCTATCATTCTATCCATCTGTCAAATATCCATCTATTCAACCACTTATTCATCTATACGTCCGTCTTCCCATCTGTCCTCCAATCTGTCCGCAAAACTGTCCTCACATCTTTCCGCACAACTGTCCGTCCGACTGTCCTCCCATCTTTCCGCACAACTGTCCGTCCGACTGTCCTCCCATCTTTCCGCACAACTGTCCGTCCGACTGTCCTCCCATCTTTCCGCACAACTGTCCGTCCGACTGTCCTCCCATCTTTCCGCACAACTGTCCGTCCGACTGTCCTCCCATCTTTCCGCACAACTGTCCGTCCGACTGTCCACCCGTCCGTCCGCCCGCCTTTACCCGCCCGTCCTTACCCGCCCGTCCGCCCGCCCGCAAAACCCACCCACCCATCCATCCATCCATCCATCCATCCATCCATCCATCCATCCATCCATCCATCTCCGATCTATTTCCATCCAACTCTGTATGCTTACACGGCTGGTATCTCAACTTAAACTTTCATGCTTCAGTTACAACCGCCGTTTCTTATACGAAGGTTCTGCGCACGATAGCTATCCAGAACGGACAAAAAACCCAAAAGTGGTATATTCTTTTACGGACACCCTGTAGAAAGCTAGTTAACGCTACGGGTAAAGGCAAAGACATGTATTAAAATGCTATGCTGCAGTAAAGCTGATTGTAATGAGAAATGAAAACAAATATATAGAAAATAGAAATAAAAAAACGGCATGGTTAAAACTTTACGTAATAAGTAAACGATAAACAGATTAGAACGACGTTTCGGCTCGATAGGGCTTCTGCAAGAACAAACATAAAACACGCACACACATATGTATTTACAATAATAAATAAAATAATTTAAAAATTAATACAATACAAACATAAAGTAACAAAATAATCGAATAATATATAATCTAATAAGTATAATATCATAATAAAATAATAATATAATTCCTGCTGAATGCCTATTGAGCCGAAACGTCCACTTCTCATATAAAGCTTTAAACCAAATCGTTTGCTTTTTTAAAATATATTTGTTTCTATATTAATTTTTTTTTTCATTTATCCTGGTTCATCATCATCGTCATCGAGTGCCTTCTCCGCAACGAAGGTTGGCTACCATGGATCGCCATTCTGCACTGTTTCTTGCTTTGATGGTGCAGGTTGTCATAGGCTGATTTGTCCATCTTTTGATGTTACTCGTCCATGTTAGTCTTGGTTTTCCTCTGCCTCTTTTACCTTGTATTTTCCCCTCCAAGATTACTTTTAGTAGGCTGTTGTGTCTTTTAACATGGCCCAAAAATCTTATTTGTCTTGTTTGAATTGTGTTTAGTAGTTCTATTTTCATTTTTAGTTGTTTTAAGACTTCATCGTTTGTTTTCTTTTCTTTCCATCCAATTCTATCTATTCTTCTATATATCCACATTTCAAAGGCTTCAATTCTCTGTTCTGTTTTCTTTCCGGTGTCATCCTGGTTAAAACAAAGAATATTTTTTTCTATATTATTTCCCATTTCACCTGGTTAAAACAAAGAAATATTTTTTTCTGTATTTTTTCCCATTGCACCTGGTTAAAACAAAGAAATATTTTTTTTCTATATTTTTTCCCATTTCTCCTGGTTAAAACAAAAAAATATTTTTTTTCTATATTTTTTCCCATTTCTCCTGGTTAAAAGAAAGAAAATTTTTTTTTCTAAATTTACCAAACGATCAAGACCACTAAATCACCGGCACGAAACAGCTGTGCAGAGCAGTATTTCCCCCGTGCCAGCATTTTTATGATTCCAACGGTAACTATTAGTGTTTGTTATAACTCGTGCTGACTCTGTACTCTTGTGTCGTAAAGAGGCCCTAAATACGATGCTACTCCGCCGGTATGTAAATACAGTCGCCAGACTCTGGTGGGTCCAGGACGTGCTGCCAGACTCCGCTAGGACGCGATCCATCTCTCGCTGGTGCCACCGGTCGCGGCGACACTTTACCCTGATGTGGGGGCGTCACGGCTGATTCATGTCACGACATTTCATACACGTTACGATCTCGTCAAGCGTTTTACACAATAGAGTATTCAATTCTTCTTCCCACTCCACTTCCCACTCCACTTCCCACTCCACTTCCCACTCCACTTCCCACTCCTATTCCTTCCCCCATTCCTTCTCTTACTCCCCCACTACCCCTCCCACTACCCCTCCCACTCCCCTCCCACTCCACCTCCCACTCCACCCCCCACTCCACCCCCCACTCCACCCCCCACTCCACCCCCCACTCCACCCCCCACTCCACCCCCCACTCCACCCCCCACTCCACCCCCACTCCACCCCCCACTCCACCCCCCACTCCACCCCCCACTCCACCCACCCACCACTCCACCCCCCACTCCACCCCCCACTCCACCCCCCACTCCACCCCCACTACACCCCCCACTACACCCCCCACTACACCCCCCACTACACCCCCCACTACACCCCCCACTACACCCCCACTACACCCCCCACTACACCCCCCACTACACCTCCCACTACACCCCCCACTACACCTCCCACTACACCTCCACCTCCCACTACACCTCCACCTCCCACTACACCTCCACCTCCCACTACACCTCCCACTACACCTCCACCTCCCACTACACCTCCACCTCCCACTACACCTCCCACTACACCTCCACCTCCCACTACACCTCCCACTACACCTCCACCTCCCACTACACCTCCCACTACACCTCCCACTACACCTCCCACTACACCTCCCACTCCTATTCCTTCTCTTACTATTCATCCTCCTCATACAACTCCTCCTACACATACTCCTAGTATCCCTTATCCTCCTATGCCTCCTACTCCTACTATTCCATCCACTTGTCCTCTTTACTACACCTTCCCCCTCCCACACCACACCACTCCCCCCCCACACCACCTACTCCCCCCACACCACCTACTCCCCCCACACCACCTACTCCCCCCCACACCACCTACTCCCCCCCACACCACCTACTCCCCCCACACCACCTACTCCCCCCACACCACCTACTCCCCCCACACCACCTACTCCCCCCACACCAACTACTCCCCCCACACCACCCACACCACCCACACCACCTACTCCCCCCACACCACCTACTCCCCCCACACCACCTACTCCCCCCACACCACCTACTCCCCCCACACCACCTACTCCCCCCACACCACCTACTCCCCCCACACCACCTACTCCCCCCACACCACCTACTCCCCCCACACCACCTACTCCCCCCACACCACCTACTCCCCCCACACCACCTACTCCCCCCACACCACCTACTCCCTCCACACCACCTACTCCCCCACACCACCTACTCCCCCCACACCACCTACTCCCCTACACCACATACTCCCCTACACCACCTACTCCACCTACTCCCCTACACCACCTACTCCCCTACACCACCTACTCCCCTACACCACCTACACCTACTATTCCTCCTATAATTCTTCCTCAAGCACCGCCTCATCCTCCTCCTCCTCAAACACCTCCTCATCCACATCTTATCCTACACCTTTTCCTCCTCATCCGTCTCATCTCCTCCTCATTATCCTACTACTCCACCCCCTCTGTCTTCATTTAATTCTCCCTGTCTTATTCTTTCTTCATTCCCTTTACTTCTCTTCATGTCTCGTTACTGAAGACATTTGGATGTGAAAATGTGCACTTCTTAAAGGCTATGTATGAAAGTGTTCCTTGTTGCAGTTTCCTCATATTCCAAGTCCGGCTTGTTGCAGGAGCTACTGAGTTAAGTGCTCTGTGCACACCGTGAGCTGTGTGTCTCATCCGTTTTGATCATGTTTCGATATTCCAATTGTTTACGATGAATGATGATATCGTATGACAGGGAGCAGATGGTTGCGTTAACCTTCTGTGCGGTTTCGCCTTTTGTCTTTTTGCGTATGATGGGGACTACAGCTACCTTTCTTTGTTTGGGAGATGAGATAGTAATTCGGATGATTCCACTGGCAGGGGCGGTTGAGCAATTATGGATTTTAATTCGTTTGCAGTGACACCTGGGCTTTCCTTAACCAAAACTATAACAATGTGGACTTTTGAGAGAATCTTCCTCTCTGATACCATCTTTCAGGTACGACATTTGCTTTCACAACGGTTTGTCGCGATAACTATGCTCAGCATCAAGTACCGTGCCTGTTGGCGTAGGTGATCATGTCTCTCCACAACTTTCAATCTCGACAGTTATTTATCATTTCTGTTGTTGACCTTCTGCCAAGCCATTCTCTTAAGGCGTCTGGTATCTTTTCTCTTTGCTTCCCTCTATCTCTTCGTCCCTCAATTTTCGCAGTTGTTACAATATATTCCAGTTGTTCTCTTCTCATTACATGGCCAAAAAATGATGATTGTTTCTTCCTAATATTGGAAATTAGCTCTCTTTTTGCTTTGACCTCTTTCAGAACGTCATTACTCTTCTTAGCTGTCTATGGTATTATCAACATTCTTCTGTAGAACCACATTACTACAGGCTCCAGTAATTTACTTGTCTGTTCTAAAAGAGGCCAAAGCAAAAAGAGAGCTAATTTCCAGTATTAGGAAGAAACAATCATCATTTTTTTGGCCATGTATGAGAAGGGAACAGCTGGGATATATTGTAACAACTGGGAAAATTGAGGGACGAAGAGATAGAGGGAAACCAAAGAAAAAAGATACCAGACAGCTTAAGAGAATGGCTTAGCAGAAGGTCAACAACAGAAATGATAAATAACTGTCGAGATCTAAAGTTTTGGAGAGACATGATCACCTACGCCAGCAGGCACGGTACTTGATGATGATGAACCTGGAAGCCGTCGATCAGGATCGAACTGACCTCTTGTGCTTTGTAGTCCAGTTCACTAACCACTGAGCTATCGCGCCTACCTATAACAAGGAACATTTCTGTATTTTCTTCTCTGTATTTATTTCTAATTCTTCTGCACTCATTATACATTTGTCGACAGACGCACTTTTTCTAAGTAAATAAAAAAAATTGGGACGTAAAGTAAGTGCAAATGGAAATCTTTGCAAATCAAATTAACGAAATTGAATTCAGTGAGCCTTAACTGAGTCGGATTAATTCCATAATGGAATCAATTATAAGATCATGTCTAACCTCGAATAGAGAATTTCCATAATTATAAATAAATGTGTTTTCAACAAATATATTATGTGATGTTGTGGATAAGCTTTCGTTTTTATGGATCCTGGAGGCTGTGAGCTGACACCCTTGAGCCCAATGCCCTGTAATGATATCTTAGGTATTTGTGAGTTCCCTTGTAGTTCTGTA
Source organism: Megaustenia siamemsis (assembly GCA_032433765.1). Classification (NCBI taxonomy): domain Eukaryota; kingdom Metazoa; phylum Mollusca; class Gastropoda; order Stylommatophora; family Ariophantidae; genus Megaustenia; species Megaustenia siamemsis. The sequence continues at coordinate 5,456,678 of JAVIAB010000105.1, forward strand.
CAATGTGTTCAATTTATCAGGTCTTTGAGGAAGTAGAGTGACTGACGACCTTGAGCCCAATGCCATGTAATGGTATCTGTAGTCATTTGTGAGTTCCCTTGTAGTTCTCTACAATGTGTTCCATTTATCAGGTCTTTGAGGAAGTAGAGTGGCTGACGACCTTGAGCCCAATGCCATGTAATGATATCTTTAGGCATTTGTGAGTTCCCTTGTAGTTCTGTACAATGTGTTACATTTATCAGGTCTTTGAGGAAGTAGAGTGGCTGACACCCTTGAGCCCAATGCCATGTAATGATATCTTTAGGCATTTGTCAGTTCCCTTGTAGTTCTGTACAATTGTGTTCCATTTATTAGGTCTTTGAGGAAGTAGAGTGGCTGACACCCTTGAGCCCAATGCCATGTAATATCTTTAGGCATTTGTCAGTTCCCTTGTAGTTCTGTACAATTGTGTTCCATTTATTAGGTCTTTGAGGAAGTAGAGTGGCTGACACCCTTGAGCCCAATGCCATGTAATGATATCTTTAGGCATTTGTCAGTTCCCTTGTAGTTCTGTACAATTGTGTTCCATTTATCAGGTCTTTGAGGAAGTAGAGTTGCTGACACCCTTGAGCCCAATGCCATGTAATGATATCTTTAGGCATTTGTCAGTTCCCTTGTAGTTCTGTACAATTGTGTTCCATTTATCAGGTCTTTGAGGAAGTAGAGTGGCTGACACCCTTGAGCCCAATGCCATGTAATGATATCTTTAGGCATTTGTCAGTTCCCTTGTAGTTCTGTACAATTGTGTTCCATTTATCAGGTCTTTGAGGAAGTAGAGTGGCTGACACCCTTTAGCCCAATTCCGTGTAATGATATCTGTAGTCATTTGTGAGTTCCCTTGTAGTTCTGGACAAGGTGTTCCATTGATCAGGTCTTTGAGGAAGTAGAGTTGCTCTGATGTCAGTGAGCTTTGTACAGTCAACAAGGTGATGTTCTACTGTTTCATGTGGGTGTTCACGGAGTGGACATGCTGGTGTTTTGATTTTGTTGTATTCTATTGATGTGGTTGTTCAGTGGTACATAACTGTGCTGTGCTGCGTTGCGCTATTCTATCGTGTTCTGTGCTGTGCTATTCTATCGTGTTCTGTGCTGTGCTGTGCTATTCTATCGTGTTCTGTGCTGTGCTATTCTATCGTGTTCTGTGCTGTGCTATTCTATCGTGTTCTGTGCTGTGCTGTGCTATTCTATCGTGTTCTGTGCTGTGCTGTGCTATTCTATCGTGTTCTGTGCTGTGCTGTGCTATTCTATCGTGTTCTGTGCTGTGCTGTGCTATTCTATCGTGTTCTGTGCTGTGCTGTGCTATTCTATCGTGTTCTGTGCTGTGCTGTGCTATTCTATCGTGTTCTGTGCTGTGCTGTGCTATTCTATCGTGTTCTGTGCTGTGCTATTCTATCGTGTTCTGTGCTGTGCTGTGCTATTCTATCGTGTTCTGTGCTGTGCTGTGCTATTCTATCGTGTTCTGTGCTGTGCTGTGCTGTGCTATTCTATCGTGTTCTGTGCTGTGCTGTGCTATTTTATCGTGTTCTGTGCTGTGCTGTGCTATTTTATCGTGTTCTGTGCTATTCTATCGTGTTCTGTGCTATTCTATTCTATCGTGTTCTGTGCTATTCTATTCTATCGTGTTCTGTGCTATTCTATTCTATCGTGTTTCTGTGCTATTCTATTCTATCGTGTTCTGTGCTATTCTATTCTATCGTGTTCTGTGCTATTCTATTCTATCGTGTTCTGTGCTGTTCTATCGTGTTCTGTGCTATTCTATTCTATCGTGTTCTGTGCTATTCTTTTCTATCGTGTTCTGTGCTATTCTTTTCTATCGTGTTCTGTGCTATTCTTTTCTATCGTGTTCTGTTCTATTCTATCGTGTTCTGTGCTATTCTTTTCTATCGTGTTCTGTTCTATTCTATCGTGTTCTGTTCTATTCTATCGTGTTCTGTTCTATTCTATCGTGTTCTGTGCTGTGCTGTGCTATGCTATTCTATCGTGTGCCATGCTATTATGTCGTGTGCTATTCTATTCTATCGTGTGCTATGCTATTCTATCGTGTGCCATGCTATTCTATCGTGTGCCATGCTATTATGTCGTGTGCTATGCTATTCTATCGTGTGCATTGCCATTCTATCGTGTGCTATGCTATTCTATCGTGTGCCATGCTATTCTACCGTGTGCTATCCTATGCTGTCCTATCGTGTGCATTGCTATTCTATCGTGTACCATGCTATTATGTCGTGTGCACTATTCTATTCATGCTATTATGTTGTGTGCACTATTCTACCGTGTGCTATCCTATGCTGTCCTATCGTGTGCTATGCTATTGTTTGCTGTGACATGCTGTGCTGTTCCACGTTATTTTCTTTTATGATCACCGCACTCCGGACGACCCATAGGTGCTCCGACTTTCCCATCGAATTACCAATAAACTGCGAAAATATTCCTGGTCCACACGTACAATCTCCATAGCTCCGCCAGAGTTCGCTCAGTGCTGTTATGTTTTGATGACAATATTTGCTCGGGCATCGGACAATTTTAGACCCACTCTTTTAATTGTAAATGATTTTTAACGTGCGCGAGTGCACACGGGACTCTCTGTATATTGCCAGTATCCGAGAGGGCTAGACAGTGATTCATTACCAAAGAAATAAGGGTAATCTAAAACTATGAAAATGCGGATTAATTTGTCATATTTTTGAAATAATTTTAAAAATATTATGAGCTTTGGACCTTGGTACTTCCTGTCTGAATGCCGACGACATTCCTCTCTACAATCTTGGCACTTCCTGTCTGAATGCCGACGACATTCCTCTCTACAATCTTGGCACTTCCTGTCTGAAGGCCGAGGACGTTCCTCTCTACAATCTTGGCACTTCCTGTCTGAATGCCGACGACATTCCTCTCTACAATCTTGGCACTTCCTGTCTAAAGGCCGAGGACGTTCCTCTCTACAATCTTGGTACTTCCTGTCAGAAGGCCGACGACGTTCCTCTCTACAATCTTGGTACTTCCTGTCTGAAGGCCCACGACAATCCTCTCTACAATCTTGGTACTTCCTGTCTGAAGGCCGACGACGTACCTCTCTAACATCTTGGTACTTCCTGTCTGAAGGCCGACTACAATCCTCTCTACAATCTTGGTACTTCCTGTCTGAAGGTCGACGACAATCCTCTCTACAATCTTGGTACTTCCTGTCTGAAGGTCGACGACGTACCTCTCTACAATCTTGGTACTTCCTGTCTGAAGGCCGAGGACGTTTCTCTCTACAATCTTGGTACTTCCTGTCTGAAGGCCGAGGACGTTCCTCTCTACAATCTTGGTACTTCCTGTCTGAAGGCCGAGGACGTTCCTCTCTACAATTTTGGTAATTCCTGTCTGAAGGCCGAGGACGTTCCTCTCTACAATCTTGGTACTTCCTGTGTGAAGGCCGACTACAATCCTCTCTACAATCTTGGTACTTCCTGTCTGAAGGTCGACGACAATCATCTCTACAATCTTGGTACTTCCTGTCTGAAGGTCGACGACGTACCTCTCTACAATCTTGGTACTTCCTGTCTGAAGGCCGAGGACGTTTCTCTCTACAATCTTGGTACTTCCTGTCTGAAGGCCGAGGACGTTCCTCTCTACAATCTTGGTACTTCCTGTCTGAAGGCCGAGGACGTACCTCTCTACAATCTTAGCACTTCCTGTCTGAAGGCCGACGACAATCCTCTCTACAATCTTGGTACTTCCTGTCTGAAGGCCGAGGACGTTCCTCTCTACAATTTTGGTAATTCCTGTCTGAAGGCCGAGGAAGTTCCTCTCTACAATCTTGGTACTTCCTGTGTGAAGGCCGAGGACGTGCCTCTGTACAATCTTGGTACTTCCTGTCAGAAGGCCGACGACGTTCCTCTCTACAATCTTGGTACTTCCTGTCTGAAGGCCGAGGACGTTCCTCTCTACAATCTTGGTACTTCCTGTCTGAAGGCCGAGGACGTACCTCTCTACAGTCTTGGTACTTCCTGTCTGAAGGCCGACGACGTCCCTCTCTACAATCTTGGTACTTCCTGTCTGAAGGCCGAGGACGTTCCTCTCTATAATCTTGGTACTTCCTGTCAGAAGGCCGACGACGTTCCTCTCTACAATCTTGACACTTTCTGTCTGAAGGCCGATGACGTTCCTCTCTACAATCTTGGTACTTCCTGTCTGAAGGCCTACGACAATCCTCTCTACAATCTTGGTACTTCCTGTCTGAATGCCGACTCCGATTGTCTCTACAATCTTGGTACTTCCTGTCTGAATACCGACTCCGATTGTCTCTACAATCTTGGTACTTCCTGTCTGAATGCCGACTCCGATTGTCTCTACAATCCTGGTACTTCCTGTCTGAATGCCGACTCCGATTGTCTCTACAATCTTGGTACTTCCTGTCTGAATGCCGACTCCGATTGTCTCTACAATCCTGGTACTTCCTGTCTGAATGCCGACTCCGATTGTCTCTACAATCCTGGTACTTCCTGTCTGAATGCCGACTCCGATTGTCTCTACAATCTTGGTACTTCCTGTCTGAATGCCGACTCCGATTGTCTCTACAATCTTGGTACTTCCTGTCTGAATGCCGACTACGTCTGTCTCTACAGTCTAACCCTCTTTATTACACTTCAACCAATAGTAAAAGAAAGCAACAAGAAAGGTCTCAGTCTGAATAGTAAGAAAACAGAAGTAATGGTTATATCGAAGAAACAATCATCACCATCATGCAGCATAAAAATAAACAGGACAAATCTGAAACAAGTGGAGAGCGTCAAATACTTGGGCACAATAATAACATCAGATGGAAGATGTACCACAGAAATAAAAAGTAGAATAGCTCAGGCCAAAATAGCATTTCAGAAAATGATAAATGTCTTATGTAACAAATCTATGTCAATGGTAGTGATAAAAAGATTCATCGGTGCTATATAGAGCCAATTCTAAACTATGGAAGCGAATCAGTGACAGTAAACAAACAAATGAAAAGACGATTAGAGGCCACAGAGATGGGATTTCTCAGAAAAATGTTGAGTTCCCTGGACAGGTTAAAAAAAAAGCCAAAGAATTTCTCAAAGAGACCAACACATAAAGGGAGCTCCTAAAAACATCAGAAAGAAACATTTTTTGGGCACATCGTGAAAAGAGGAAAGTTAGAATAGTTGGTTACATGTGACATAGCAAAGAGAAAGAGAGATCGCGGACGACAAAGAGAGAAGATACTAGATAGCTTGGTGTCATGGCATGGAAAACAGTCAACAACAGAACTGATACGATGTACTGTAGATAGAAGATTGTGGAGGGACATGATCGTCTACGGCAATCGGTATGGCACATGGTGATGACGAACCAATCACATTTGAAATAGCTGGACAATAACAGTTTGTCTGAACGTTTTTCCCAGAATTAACGAGTTAATTTATTTTGGTTTTAATTTTAACGAGAGTAAATAAGGCTGGTATGAAAGAATGCTTTTTGTGGATAAATAAAAATGGGGCTAAATGGGAATAGTGGAATAGGCCAATTTAATTTTGTTCTATCGGTTCGTGTTGCTGACGAAATCAAAATTTAGATATTTGGAAAGTGATAGAGGGTGAGGGGCTGGTCAGGGGATTGTGGGGGAGATGATAGTGAAGATGATGATATTGAGGGTAATGATTATATTAGTGGTCATGATAATATTAGGGGTAGTGACGATATTGAGGGTAGTGACGATATTGAGGGTAGTGACGATATTGAGGGTAGTGACGATATTGAGGGTAGTGACGATATTGAGGGTAGTGACGATATTGAGGGTAGTGACGATATTGAGGGTAGTGACGATATTGAGGGTAGTGACGATATTGAGGGTAGTGGTGATATTAGGGGTAATGATGATATTAGGGGTAATGATATTGAGGGTAGTGACGATATTGAGGGTAGTGACGATATTGAGGGTAGTGACGATATTGAGGGTAGTGACGATATTGAGGGTAGTGACGATATTGAGGGTAGTGACGATATTGAGGGTAGTGACGATATTGAGGGTAGTGACGATATTGAGGGTAGTGACGATATTGAGGGTAGTGATGATATTGAATGTAGTGATGATATTGAGGGTAGTGACGATATTGAGGTAGTGATAATATTGAGGGTAGTGATAATATTGAGGGTAGTGATAATATTAGGGGTAGTGATAATATTAGGGGTAATGATGATATTAGGGGTAATGATATTGAGGGTAATGATATTAGTGGTAATGATGATAGTGAAGGTAGTGATAATATTGAGGGTAGTGATGATATTGAGGGTAGTGATGATATTGAGGGTAATGATGATGAGGATAGTGATGATGATATTGAGGGGTTATGATGATATTGAGGGGTAATGATGATATTGAGGGGTTATGATGATATTGAGGGTAGTGATAATATTGAGGGTAGTGATGATATTGAGGGGTTATGATGATATTGAAGGTAGTGATAATATTGAGGGTAGTGATGATATTGAGGGTAGTTATGATATTGAGGGTAATGATGATATTGAGGGGTTATGATGATATTGAGGGCTAATGATGATATTGAGGGGTTATGATGATATTGAGGGTAATGATCATATTGAGGATAGTGATGATAAAAGGGGTAATGATGATATAAGGGGTAATGTTGATATTAGGGGTAAAGATGGTATTGAGGGTAGTGATAATATTAGGGTTAATGATGATATTGAGGGTGGTGATGAAATTGAGGGTAATGATGATATTGAGGGTAATGATGATATTGAGGGTAATGATATTGAGGGTAATGATATTGAGGGTAATGATGACATTAGGGGTAGTGATGATATTAGGGGTAGTGATGATATTAGGGGTAGTGATGATATTGAGGGTAATGATGATATTGAGGGTAATGATGATATTGAGGTTAGTGTTGATATTGAGGGTAGTGATGATATTGAGGGTAGTGATGATATTAGGGGTAATGATATTAGGTGACACAGACATACGACTGACATGTAATTTGTACTGGGAGCAAACAGCAATAATAAAATATAACAAGGAGAACTCTACACCCATGGATATAAATAGAGGAGTAAGACAAGGATGCATCCTATCACCAAGCTTGTTCAATCTATACACTGAGCAAATCTTTAAAAACATCATAGAGATACCAGGCCTAAACATTAATGGAAAGATAATCAATAACCTAAGATATGCTGATGATACTGTACTACTAGCAGAAAATCCTAAAGACCTACAACAATTACTTAATGAAATAAACATGACAAGCAAAACATATGGACTAGACATGAATATCAAAAAGACTAAAACTATGATCGTAAACAAAGAAAATTCTCAAGACCTACAATTAAATATCACAGTTGAGGGAATACATCTGGAGACAGTCCAGAGCTACAACTACCTGGGACATACTATAACCAGTGATGGAAAATGTAAAACAAATAAATAAAAGAATAGGTATGGCAAAAAGTAATTTCAATGCCATGAAAAATATACTAACATCAAAACAAATAACACCAGGGCTAAAACTAAGAATAGCAAAATGTTACTACATCTCAATATTCCTGTATGGTGCAGAAACATGGACATTAGACCAGAAAACAGAAGAGAAAATTGAAGTAATTGAAATGTGGATTTATAGAAGAATATGTAGAATTGGATGGAAAGAAAAGAAAACAAACGAAGTTTTAAAACAACTAAAAATGAAAAGAGAACTGCTAAATACAATTAAGACAAGACAAATGAAATTTTTGGGTCATGTTAAAAGACACAACAGCCTACTAAAAGTAATATTGGAGGGGAAAATACAAGGTGGCAGAGGCAGACCAAGACTAACATGGGCGAGTAACAGCAAAAGACGGACAAGTCAGCCTATGACAACCTGCACCATCAAAGCAAGAAACAGAGTGGAATGGCACTCCATGGTAGCCAACCCTCGATGTGGAGACAGCAACCAATGAATGTTGCTCCATTGTAGCCAACCCTCGATGTGGAGACAGCACCCAATGAATGTTGCTCCATTGTAGCCAACCCTCGATGTGGAGACGACACCCAATGAATGTTGCTCCATTGTAGCCAACCCTCGATGTGGAGACGGCACCCAATGAATGTTGCTCCATTGTAGCCAACCCTCGATGTGGAGACAGCACCCAATGAATGTTGCTCCATTGTAGCCAACCCTCGATGTGGAGACAGCACCCAATGAATGTTGCTCCATTGTAGCCAACCCTCGATGTGGAGACGGCACCCAATGAATGTTGCTCCATTGTAGCCAACCCTCGATGTGGAGACGGCACCCAATGAATGTTGCTCCATTGTAGCCAACCCTCGATGTGGAGACAGCACCCAATGAATGTTGCTCCATTGTAGCCAACCCTCGATGTGGAGACAGCACCCAATGAATATTGCTCCATTGTAGCCAACCCTCGATGTGGAGACGGCACTATATATCAACAAACCCAAGCATGTCATCTTAATAGAGCTTTCAGTCCCAATCGAATCCAGGATAGAGAACAGAGTATATTTAAACTAGTCAGATACAAGGATCTCGCTACCGAGCTGAGACAGCAGGGATTTCAGGTCAGAGTGTACGCTGTGGAAACTGGTGCAAGAGGACTCACGACGCATTCATCTACGACCAATTATAGAGGCTAGGAATTAAGTGAGGAATACGAACAAGAACAATGAAGGCTGCCGCTGAGTCAGTCAAAATAGCATCTTGATGACTCTGGGAAAACCGAGACACAGCAATCCCAGAATAATCTGATGTTCAGACTGAATGTCTGGCGACCAATTTACACATCGACCACTCCTGACTCCCACGAATGTCAACAGTGTAGCGACAGTATAATCCTGGAATATCCGAGGCGCGGATGATAAGGGATGAAAAATTACAACAATGACCGCGGGTGTGCCACACCTGACCTTTGCAATACTGAGTTTAAAGGAATTGCGTACCCAGCCTGACCGATCTTTATCACGTATTATCAGCCACCGATCCACTCCTTCGCGCCGAATTACGTTATGACAAGATGCAGTGTGTGTGCGAGTGTATATAAAAGGACGTTCCAAATACAATCAATTTTAGATTACTGCCACCACGAAGAGGACATCAACGTGCTGGGTTAAAGATAAGACAAGTATGTACACGACTAGGTATAGACCATAGATTTGACTAGAAGTGTAGCGTACAGTAAGTATCGTTATTTTGTGCCGAATATATTGTAAGTTTTTGAGTCAATGCAACAGGAGGTCGACGCCTAGGAGTCATAGCCCAGGTGGTCCCATCTCCCTTAGTGTCGAGAAGGTACAGGGCCAAAACACTTTGCTCGACTGGGGGTATTCTTCTGATGAAAGAATGGCCCTGCTGCTGCAAAGCAGTGTCAACTGAGTTGCTTATTACTAGATCTATATCAACACACCCAGTCAATGTGAGAAATAACGATTGTCACAATGATTCTCACAGCCATTCCCACAGCCATTCCCACAGCCATTCCCACAGCCATTCCCACAGACATTCCCACAGACATTCCCACAGACATTCCCACAGCCATTCACACAATCATTCATACAGCCATTCCCACAGCCATTCACACAATCATTCATACAGACATTCCCACAGCCATTCAACAGCATTCCGCAGCCATTCCCACAGCCATTCCCACAGCCATTCCCACAGCCATTCCCACAGCCATTCCCACAGCCATTCCCACAGACATTCCCACAGCCATTCCCACAGCCATTCCCACAGCCATTCCCACAGCCATTCCCACAGCCATTCCCACAGCCATTCCCACAGCCATTCCCACAGACATTCCCACAGCCATTCACACAATCATTCATACAGCCATTCCCACAGCCATTCCCACAGACATTCCCACAGACATTCCCACAGACATTCCCACAGCCATTCCCACAGCCATTCCCACAGACATTCCCACAGCCATTCCCACAGCCATTCCCACAGCCATTCCCACAGCCATTCCCACAGCCATTCCACAGCCATTCCACATCCACTCCCACATCCACTCCCACATCCACTCTCACATCCACTCTCACATCCACTCTCACATCCACTCTCACATCCACTCTCACATCCACTCTCACATCCACTCTCACATCCACTTTCACATCCACTCTCACAACCACTCTCACAACCACTCTCACATCCATTCTCACATCCATTCTCACATCCATTCTCACAACCACTCTCACAACCACTCTCACAACCACTCTCACATCCATTCTCACTTCCATTCTGACAACCACTCTCACAACCACTCTCACATCCACTCTCATATCCACTCTCACAACCATTCTCACAACCATTCACACAACCATTCACACAGCGCTCACAGCGCCGCTAACCCAGTTTAACACCGGTTATTACCAGAATAACCACTGCAAAAGTGAGATCTTTTCACCTGAAGGCCCACCGACGATGCGGCGACCGTATTTGAGCTTTCCTTTGATATTCTCATATATATATATATATATATATATATATATATATATATATATAATTGAAAAATACAAAACAGGAAGATAAAACAATATGAAGAAAGTACAACCACTGAAGGAATAAACAACAAATACTTACATGTAGTTAAATGGTCAGGAACTGATGAACGGTCCCTAGAATTCTGTTCTGTGTATATGCCCGCCACTGGATAAAGAAATAGAATAAGAGAAATAGAATAAGAGAAATAGAATAAGAGAAATCGAATAAGAGAAATAGAATGAAAGAAATAAAATAAGAAATAAAATTTAAAAAAATTGTTGAACAAGGCTATTCTAACTATGCTTTTGGGTTCTTGCTATTGCTGCTGTTGTTCTTTCTGCTGCTGCTGTTGTTGTTGCTGCTGCTGTTGCTGTTGCTGCTGCTGTTGCTGTTATTGCTGCTGCTGTGACTGTTATTGCTGCTGCTGTGGCTGTTGCTATTGTTGTTGTGGCTGTTGCTATTGTTGTTATTGCTGTTGCTATTGTTTGCTATTACTGTTGCTATTGTTGCTATTGCTGTTGCTATTGTTGCTATTGCTGTTGCTATTGTTGCTATTGCTGTTGCTATTGTTGCTATTGCTGTTGCTATTGTTGTTATTGCTGTTGCAATTGTTGTATTGCTGTTGCTATTGTTGTTATTGCTGTTGCTGCTGTTGCTATTGTTGCTATTGCTGTTGTTATTGCTGTTGCTATTGTTGTTATTGCTGTTGCTATTGTTGCTATTGCTGTTGTTATTGTTGTTATTGCTGTTGCTATTGTTGTTATTGCTGTTGCTGTTACTGTTGTTATTGCTGTTGCTATTGTTATTGCTGTTGCTACTGTTATTGCTGTTACTACTGTTGTTATTGCTGTTGCTACTGTTGTTATTGCTGTTGCTACTGTTGTTGTTGTTGTTATTGATGTTGCTGCTGCTGTTGCTGTTGTTATTGCTGTTGATGCTGTTGCTGTTGAAGTTGCTGCTGTTGCTGTTGTTATTGCTGTTGCTGCTGCTGCTGTTGTTGATATTGATGTTATTGCTGTTGCTGTTGTTAATGCTGTAGGATGCTGTTATTGCTGTTGCTGCTGCTGCTGTTATTGATGTTGCTGCTGTTGATGTTGCTGCTGTTGATGATGGAATGCCATGAGTTGATGTGGGCAGGGTGCCCTTTTACTCATTGATGTGGCGGGTCGTAATTACTTTCTTGACATTCCCAGCACTTACCGGAGAAGTTGGAGTTCGTCTATCCCAGGCTATGCTGGGAAACTACTAGTCCAGTCCAGAGGTACTGCAATACTGGATCATCTATATCAGTAACAGCCACCACTACAGGGAACACGGCGATCCTAGCTTCTGTTAGCTAGCCTGTTTTGTTGTAGGCTCAATACTAGGTCTTCTATATCAGTATGAGCCACCACTGCAGGGAACACGGCGATCCTAGCTTCTGTTAGCCAGCCTGTTTTGTTGTAGACTCAATACTAGGTCTTCTATATCAGTAACAGCCACCACTACAGGGAACACGGCGACCCTAGCTTCTGTTAGCCAGTCTGCTTTGTTGCAGGCCCAATACTAGGTCTTCTATATCAATAAGAGCCACCACTACAGGGAACACGGCGACCCTAGCTTCTGTTAGCCAGCCTGCTTTGTTGCAGGCCCAATACTAGGTCTTTTATATCAGTAACAGCCACCACTACAGGGAACACGGCGACCCTAGCTTCTGTTAGCCAGCCTGTTTTGTTGTAGACTCAATACTAGGTCTTCTATATCAGTAAGAGCCACCACTACAGGGAACACGGCGACCCTAGCTTCTGTTAGCCAGCCTGTTTTGATGCAGGCCCAATACTAGGTCTTCTATTTCTTAATATATCAAACTTGTGTGCTTAACACACTGTTATATGGATCTGAAACCTGGACAACATACTTAAACCAGGAAAAAAGACTATAAATGTCTTCCACATGCGATGTCTCCGCAAAATAATGCACATCAAATGGCAGGACAAAATAACCAACTTACCTGTCCTGCAACGTGCTAAGACCCCAACAATCATGTCGATGCTCAGATGTCGAAGACTAAGATGGCTGGGGCATGTCCAACGAATGGAAGAAAAACGCATCCCCAAGCAAATACTATATGGTGAACTAATACAGGGAAAAAGACAAATCGGCAGATCTAAACTACGATATAGAGATATCTGTAAATCATCTCTGAGTGACTTTTCCATCTGTGAAAATGACTGGGAACATCTGGCAAGTGATCGCACATCATGGAGAGCATGTATAAGGAACGGTATAACATCATTTGAGACTGTGCTTTGAGACTTCTTTCAGACAATCTGTGATGAGATCAACGTTCTGTGGGAGATCTGACTAGAGACAGAGATTCTTTCAGACGGGTTGTGATGAGACCAACGTTCTGTGGGAGATCTGACTAGAGACAGAGATTCTTTCAGACGGGTTGTGGTGAGAGCAACGTTCTGTGGGAGATCTGACTAGAGACAGAGATTCTTTCAGACGGGTTGTGATGAGACCAACGTTCTGTGGGAGATCTGACTATAGACAGAGATTCTTTCAGACGGGTTGTGATGAGATCAACGTTCTGTGGGAGATCTGGCTAGAGACAGAGATTCTTTCAGACGGGTTGTGATGAGACCAACGTTCTGTGGGAGATCTGGCTAGAGACAGAGATTCTTTCAGACGGGTTGTGATGAGACCAACGTTTTGTGGGAGATCTGACTAGAGACAGAGATTCTTTCAGACGGGTTGTGGTGAGAGCAACGTTCTGTGGGAGATCTGACTAGAGACAGAGATTCTTTCAGACAGGCAGTGGTGAACATAACTTTCAGTAAAGGACACGCAACGCGATGATGTTGACCTATTACCCAGAATTCATATCCATGAACCAGGACTACATCGCTAACCAGCGCTAACTAGCGTTACCACACCACTGACCCCAGATAACTTTGGTAATTTCCTTGTTTGTAATGCAATCTCGGATAGTCTATCATTATTATGTTTAATTTAAAGGTTCACTTGTGAGACACGCAATGCTCCTACACGTCCAATCTGTTAACGATATTTCTGGTCTCTTTTACTTCAATCTAGTTAATTCTTTTGTTTACTTCTACCACTTGACTTCACCTACTTAATTATCTGGTCTGTTGAGAAACGGAGTTAGAAAAAGACAGTGATTTAAAATTGAGACTTTCATTAATGGATGCTTGCGTAGAAGAAAAGGGTGGAAATGTCAGGATAAAATCGTTAACATAGAATTATGGAAAAGTACCATCGGTGGCTGAGTGTAGAGATAGAATACCCGATGAAAGCATAAGAAAAGTGGTAGGAACTAAACCCTGCCATGAATATATAGATTAACAACAACTTAAATGGTTTGGCCACCTGGTCAGAATGAATCCTCACCAATCACCATCAAGGGCGTTCTTCTCGAGAATGCATGGAAAAAGACCAAGAGGAAGACCCAGAAGAAGATGGATAGATGCAGTGATAGAGACATGTAACAACAAAGGAAAATCACTAATTCAAACAGTTCGAGCAGTTAGAAAAAGATTTCTTAAATGTTATGTAGAACAAGTCTTAACATATGGATGTGAATCATGGACAATAGGACAAGAGACAGGAAAATCACTGGAGTCTGTAGAAATGTGGTTTTACAGAAGAATGTTGAGAATACCATGGACAACTAAGAAGAGTAATGAAAACGTTCTGATAGAGACCAATTCAAAAAGAGAGCTAATTTCCAATATTAGGAAGAAACAATCATCATTTTTTGGCCATGTAATGAGAAGAGAACAACTGGAATATATTGTAACAACTGGGAAAATTGAGGGACGAAGAGATAGAAGGAAGCAAAGAGAAAAGATACCAGACAGCTTAAGAGAATGGCTTGGCAGAAGGTCAACAACAGAAATGATAAATAACTGACGAGATCGCAAGTTGTGGAGAGACATGATCACCTACGCCAGCAGGCGCGGTACTTGATGATGATGATGATGATGACGACTGTAATGAAAAATGCTCTTTCCAGTAATTGTTAGAAAACGTGTCCTAAAGTTCTTTGTTTATGGAAGACCCGGTATCACTGCAAACGAATTAAAATCCATAATTGCTCAACCGCCTGTACCAGTGGAATCATCCGAATTACTATCTCATCTCCCAAACTAAGAAGGTAGTCCCCATCATAGCATTCTCAGCACACGCCAAAAGACATAAGGCGAAACCGCACAGAAAGTGAACACAGCCAACTGTTCTCCGTCATACGATATCATCATTCATCGTAAACAATTGGAATATCAAAACATGATCAAAACGGATGAAACACACAGCTCACGGTGTGCACAGAGCATCTAACTCAGTAGCTCCTGCAACAAGCCGGACTTGGAATATGAGGAAACTGCAACAAGGAACACTTTTCATACATAGCCTTCAATGGTTCCTGCCGCCTATCAACCATATTGACCGGAAGTTCACGTCCTCCTGAAATGATGATCGTCATATTTTTTTTAAATGTATATCGCTTGATGTTGGGCCATCGTTGTTGACTCCAATTCCGAACATATAAAACACAGTTAGTCGTCAGATTATCCCCGTCGCACATCAAATAACAGACCGTAAGATTAGCGTGTGGCCGGTCTTGGGATATACGATGAGCCATTATGATGACATTGCACACACAACAATGGCAGCGCCTATACATTCCTGATTACTCTAGTGAATGCAGCCTACAACGAACGAAACACGATGCAAATTCCCTAAAGAGAAAACTACGGCTGACTTGACGAAGCAATTCACATTAATGAGTTGTAACATGTAAATAACTTGCGTCAAGCAATTCCAACAACAGTCAATGAATAGCACTCAATGTGACGTAAAGTGGAGATCAACTCTAGACGGTGGAAGGTCGCATACACAACACTTGATTTGTCAAAAAGGAATATTTCCGGCGTACAACTCCGCTTCATCGGCGCAGATGTGTTAAGTAGAACATTTTGACATGAACGCAGAAAAGTGCAACGTGTCCTAAAGTGCTACATTGAACCTGTTCTACTATATGGAAGCGAGTCATGGACGATAAGTAGGAGAACATTAGAGGCAGCTGAGATGTGGTATATCAGAAAAATGTTACGAATTTCCATGAATAGCAAAAATGACGAAGAATGTTTAAAACGAGCTGGAGAAACGAGAAATATCAACAAAATCATAAGGAAGAGACAATCTATATTTATTGGGCATGTGATGCGAAAAGAAGACATTGAGGATACTATAACAACAGGCAGAATGAATGGAAAGAAGGCATTGAGAACACTATAACAACAGACAATGGATGGAAAAAAGGCATTGAGAATACTATAACAACAGACAGAATGATTGGAAAGAAGGTATTGAGAATACTATAACAACAGACAGAATGATTGGAAAGAAGGCATTGAGAATACTATAACAACAGACAGAACGATTGGAAAGAAGGCATTGGGAATACTATAACAACAGACAGAATGATTGGAAAGAAGGCATTGAGAATACTATAACAACAGACAGAATGATTGGAAAGAATGCATTGAGAATACTATAACAACAGACAGAACGATTGGAAAGAAGGCATTGAGAATACTATAACAACAGACAGAACGATTGGAAAGAAGGCATTGGGAATACTATAACAACAGACAGAATGATTGGAAAGAAGGCATTGGGAATACTATAACAACAGACAGAATGATTGGAAAGAAGGCATTGAGAATACTATAACAACAGACAGAATGATTGGAAAGAAGGCATTGAGAATACTATAACAACAGACAGAATGATTGGAAAGAAGGCATTGGGAATACTATAACAACAGAGAGAATGATTGGAAAGAAGGCATTGAGAATACTATAACAACAGACAGAATGATTGGAAAGAAGGCATGATAATACTATAACAACAGACAGAATGATTGGAAAGAAGGCATTGGGAATACTATAACAACAGACAGAATGGATGGAAAGAAGGCATTGAGAATACTATAACAATAGACAGAATGGATGGAAAGAAGAGCAGAGGAAAACCAAAAGAGAATAAATATTGAACAGCTTACACAAATGGCAAAATAAAAGATCTCCGACTGAAATTATGACATTGTATAAAGGAGGGATAAATGTAGATCTACTTATCTCTCCATTGCTCAACTCAATGCTCCTCCAACCCTCTCTCTCCTCCTGCCCTCCGCTCCACCCATCCCCCACCGCGCCACTCCTCACCCCTCCCCTCCACTCCTCCCCCCTGTAATAGAGTGAGCTTAGTGAGAGCATGGGGGCAGGTAAGTTAGTTGTTACCCGCTTCTCAATAGACAAAGGCAGTAACAAATAGTAGCGACCAGCAGTAGTTAGGACATGAATTTGGGGAATGGAAATTTTCCAGAATAACAAATTGTAGAGACAAAGTTGAAGGAGTAAAGGTTTATAGTGGGTGGTAGACACACGGAGGTAGGAAGGAGGTAATATTCAAAATTGTTGGACGCACACAATAGTTAGGTCCACGGAAATTTCCTTCAACCAAGTTTGTGAGTGAGAGAAGATGCAGATTTCCACAACAGCAGGTTGGGGAAATAACAAAATAGTAGTATGCGTTGACCCCATGACTTTGGCCCGTCTAATAAATAAGTTGTCATCCAATTACCAGGAGAGGTCATTGTCATGAGGTAACCATTATTTAGATAGGTTATAGAAGTCACGAAAATAATCTGTTATTTTCAAAGTCTTGGACATTTGAGACACAGGCCAAGTTGTAGAGTTCAAGTCTCGGACATGTGGCTGCAAGTGATCAGGAGGGAGTCACAATGTGTCACTTCGCGACAATTTTATTGGCTACTAATTTTCAGACGTAGAGTTGTGGTTGGAGTATTTAAACTTCAACACAATAGGTTTAAGACAGTTACGGCCAGAGATGAATTAGTCAGGAGTAGAAAGTAAACAGTTCGAGTTAGTTATTCAGGAAGGAGAATTAGACAGTTAGTATAATCAGAACAGTTAGAACTTAAGATTAGAAAGTGAAGCCAGTTATTTAGGAAGTTAGAATCTCCAAGTTGTAGTTCAAGTCAGTTGAGAAGTTATTAGTAGAAGTTGATAGAGAGTAGGAGTATAGCAATGAGAATATGAACATTAGTGTCGAGAAGTGTTTTTAAGAGTATTTCAAGTTGTTTCACATTCCTCATGAACGTAAGTTGAATAATGTTGTATAAAAATATGCACTTGGGACGGTCCATAGTCATCAGCGGTAGCCTCAGAGAAGTCCAGTATTAATTAACATTAATTTAAGATAAGTGCATCAACCTCTAGTCGATCATTGTGCTTAGAGATATCAATAAACTTGATTATCATTATGTATCCAGAGAAAGAGTCTGTCTTGATTTACCTGTTGTAATCAACTAAAATAAATGTAACGTGCTGTGAACAATAACATCAAGATATAATTACAATAAAAAATCTTTATTATAATTACTATAACACCCCCCCCCCCTTTCTCTACACTCCTTTCTCTACAATTATACCTCCTCAACTCATTTCTCTACAATTATAACCTCCTCCACTCCTTTCTCTACACGTATACTTCCTCCACTCCTTTCCCTACACTTATAACCTCCTCCATTCCTTTCTTCCTCCTCTCTCCACTCCTCCTCCCCTCTCTAGACTTACAACTTTTCTCTCTACTCTTCCTCTTCTCTCCACTACGCTCCAGGAATACGGTCCGTTCCATGTAGTTACTACGCACCAACTGCCTGGACCTCCCACGTTGTTGTGTACTAACACTCTGCTCACGGTACCGCTTGTAATACACAAGAACACACGACCGTCCGCATAGAGCCCTCGTCCAATCTCGAATGCATGTTCCTAACTCACCCTTTGTCTAACCTTCTGTCCAACCAACCACCCCCCGTTTTACACTTTTGCCTCGTTCCTGATTGTGTTTCACGTTTCCCGTGAGTCACGATGTGTCTATCTCCCTTACTATTACTCACTTTTCCCCTGGGCTCAATGATTCTCTCTTTGTTAACTTTTCTGATTTCCCCACGATTTCTCCTATCTCACTCCCATCTTATCGTACTCTTTAATCATTGCTACACATCTACACCCATCCACATCCATCTACACCCATCCACATCCATCTACACCCATCCACATCCATCCACACCCATCCACATCCATCCACATCCATCCACATCCATCCACATCCATCTATACCATACATCCATCCACACCCATCCACATCCATCCACACCCATCCACATCCATCCACACCCATCCACATCCATCTATACCAATCCACATCCATCTATACCAATCCACATCCATCCACACCCATCCACATCCATCTACACCCATCCACATCCATCTACACCCATCCACATCCATCTACACCCATCCACACCCATCCACACCCATCCACACCCATCTACACCCATCCACATCCATCTACACCCATCCACATCCATCTACACCCATCCACATCCATCTACACCCATCCACATCCATCTACACCCATCCACGTCCATCTACACCCATCCATGTCCATCTACATCCATCTACACCCATCCACATCCATCTACACCCATCCACATCCATCCACACCAATCTACACCCATCCATGTCCATCAATCCACAAATGTCTATCGTCCTTGCCGTCTATATCGGCCAGAACATGTTGACCTATAAGTCTATTTACTTCCGGGTTGAAACGGACAGGGGTTCATTTAAGCTGGTAATCGAACCTTCGCCCCTTTATCAATCAAACATCTAATGCTTGTTACACAGGAGACGGATGTGGACCAGAGGCCGCAGTTAATGGCAAAACAAAGGCCAATCTCTATGACAATGACTGCACACACGCACAATTGAGAAGTGGAACCAATCCTGTTTACTGGTATCTGAACTTTGCCACGCCCCTGAAGATTAACACCATTCGAATCTATCATCGAGCTAGCGCTGATTCGGGTAAAGAATGCCACTTTAAAGGCTTTCTCTGACAGTGGCGGCGTAGTGTTCCGGTATAATGATATATCATACCATAATGTTTCTGTGAACACTATTGTAGTCACCACACAAACGCCAATGACACACATTAAGATTGAGTTTTCACCGACCATTTCGCAGGCCGACAGTGCACTGACGGCTGAGGTGTAAACATTTACAGACACCTATTGTCTGGACGGGCATTCTGGGTTGTTTTATGAAGTGTGTAGTGGGTGTAGCAAAGACTGCAACGTCATCACCGGTACGTGTCACGGCAACTGATCACTTGGGATCTATGGACACGACTGCTCCAGGTCTTGTCTCAGTGTCTGTCCTTTAAGTGAGAAAAAATCAGGAAAATGCCTACAATGTAAACATCCTGGCTATACCTGTAATGACACTTGTCTTGATGGTAATTTTATTTAGGCTACAGTGCGAACAGACGTGTTCTAATGGCTGTGACATCCTATGTGACCCGGAAAGTACAGACTGTACGTGCAAGGAAACGTACTACGGGTCAGACTGCACTCTCAAATCTCCGCACAAATGTTTGAACTGAACCTGTGAACAGTTAACCGGGGCCTGCGTCTCGTATGTCGATGATTCCCACGTTAAGAAGAGTCTGCCGACTACAACAAACCCAAACATATGGATACCTTTCGCGATCGCTGCTCTTCTACCTCCTCTTCTGCTTCTCTTGAATTGAGCCATGGTTCTGTGTGTGTGCTGGCCATGGCCATATCTTGGTATGTGTCATGTTAGTCATATCTCATATCTTGGTTTGTGTCTGTGTTAATCATGTCTCATATCTTTCCGTGTGTCTGTGTTTAGTCATATCTCATATCTTAGTGTGTATCTGTGTTAGTGATGTCTCATATCTTTGTGTGTGCATGGCTATGTTAGTCATATATCATATCTTTGTGTGCATGTCTATGTTAGCCATGTGTCATATCTTTGTGTGTATGTCTGTGTTAGTCATGTCTCGTATCGCTGTGAGCATGTCTGTGTTAGTCACATCTCATATCTTTGTGTGTGCATGTCTGTGTTAGTCACCTCTAGTGACTCGGGCAGATGGTGCTCGTAAAAGCTGGGAGGGCCGGCCATCTAAGGGCAGAATCCACCTACTGAAAAGACAATCTTCTGCCTTGCATGAAGATTGGGGACAATCAAAGGCTAAGGAAAGCAAACCTGAATAAAATGTTGGCTGAAATCGGATGCACTGGGCCACTGGCGCAGAACACAGTGCAACGTTTTAACGGGTGTTCAATCAGAGTGGATCTGACAGACTCTAATTGTGATGTTCTGTCTGTGGGGGCGATCAACACACTTAACCTGACAGCTGACTTCATGCGAAAGTCTGGAATCCTACTCTGATTGAGTCCTGATCGCAGAGAGAGAGAGAGAGAGAGAGAGAGAGAGAGAGAGAGAGAGAGAGATAGAGAATCTTCGCCATAGTCTCGTCTATCCAGTGCGTTGCCACTTCACCTCTTCACAGATTTTAAATAAAACAACAACAGAATGAGATAAACAAGTCAAACAAAGCACTCGAAATCGTAAAGGAATTAAAATTGTTATCGTGCGGAGCTGGTCACGAACAGGGTGTAAAAGTAAACATTAACGACTGAACAACAAGGAGACACCATCAATACTTGTCCTGGGACAATGGTCCCACGCTGTCCCACAATGCTTCTCACACTGTTGACCCCGCCGCTTATAACGTCAGATGGAAGATACACCACAGAAATTAAAATTAGAAGAGCATAGGTCAAAATAGTATTTCAGAGAAATGAAAATGTTTTATGCAAGTGGTATATGTCAATACATCATCATTAAGTGCCGCCTCCGCATCGAAGATTGGCTACCATGGAGCGTCATTCAACTCTGCCTCTTGTTTTGATGGTGCAGGTTGTCATAAGCTGACTTGTCCATCTTTTGATGTTACTCGTTCATGTTAGTCTTGGTCTGCCTCTGTCTCTTGCTTTGATGGTGCAGGTTGTCATAGGCTGACTTGTCCATCTTTTGATGTTACTCGTTCATGTTAGTCTTGGTTTGCCTCTGTCTCTTGCTTTGATGGTGCAGGTTGTCATAGGCTGACTTGTCCATCTTTTGATGTTACTCGTCCATGTTAGTCTTGGTCTGCCTCTGTCTCTTGCTTTGATTGTGCAGGTTTTCATAGGCTGACTTGTCCAACTTTTGATGTTACTCGTCAATGTTAGTCTTGGTCTGCCCCTGTCTCTTGCTTTGATAGTGCAGGTTGTCATAGGCTGACTTGTCCATCTTTTATGTTACTCGTCCATGTTAGTCTTGGTCTGCCTCTGTCTCTTGCCGTGATAGTGCAGGTTATCATAGGCTGTCTTGACCATCTTTTGATGTTACTCGTCCATGTTAGTCTTGGTCTGCCTCTTTTACCTTATATTCTCTTCAAAGATTACTTTTAGTAGGCTGCTGTGTCTTATCATGCCCAAATAATGCCATTTGTCTCGTTTGAGTTGTATGTGCTATGTACACTCAAATCTGACCTATGGATATGACTCATGGACATTAGACAAAATAAATGAAAAGTTGATGAAAGACCACGGAAATGGGATTGCTCAGAAGTCGATACTGGAAAGGTAAAAAGATAAAAAAATGACAGACCACAGAAATAAAAAGTAGAATAGCTCAGGCCAAAATAGCATTTCAGAAAATTATAAACGTCTTATGCAACAAATCTATGTCAATAGAAGTGATGAAAAGAGTTCATCGGTGCTATATAGAGCCAATTCTGTCCTATTGAAGCGAATCATGGACAGTAGACAAACAAATGAAAAGACGATTAGAGGCCACAGAGATGGAATTTCTCAGAAGAATGTTGAAAGTTTCCTGGACAGATAAAAAGACCAATGAGGAAGTTTTCAAAGAGGCCAACACAAAAAGGGAGCTCTTAAAAAAAAATCGGTAAGATATATTTTTCGGCCACATCATGAGAATGCTTACGAAGAATAAAAGGATGGAAATGGCAGGACAAAACCACTAACATAGAATTATGGAAATGTACCAGTTAAATACCAGTGGATAAAGAGATACAACGAAGACGATGGCGCCGGATAGGACACACACTACGAAAGCCAACAGAGAGTATTACACAACAGGCCCTTTTTTTAAATCCACAGGGGAAAAGACAAAGAGGAAGACCAAGGAATTCTTGGAGAAGACAGATCGAAGCAGAGATGAAGATGATGGGGAAG
This sequence comes from Megaustenia siamemsis, assembly GCA_032433765.1. Classification (NCBI taxonomy): domain Eukaryota; kingdom Metazoa; phylum Mollusca; class Gastropoda; order Stylommatophora; family Ariophantidae; genus Megaustenia; species Megaustenia siamemsis. Next base: position 5,479,421 of record JAVIAB010000105.1, read on the forward strand.
ACATGGAATGATTTTAAAAAATTACAAAAAACAGAACGACTTGGAAAGTGTTTGTTGAAGAGCTATGCTCCACAGGGAGCTGAAAGTGTTTGTTGAAGACCTATGCTCCACAGGGAGCTGAAAGTGTTTGTTGAAGACCTATGCTCTACTGGGAGCTAAAAAGGTAGAAGAAGACATCATGAGAAGAGGAAAGTTGGAATACTTGGTTACAACTGACAAAATGCAAGGAGAGGGAGATCGCGGACGACAAAGAGAGAAAATACTGGATAGCTTGGTGTCATGGCACGGAAAACAGTCAACAACAGAATTGATACGATGTACTGTAGATAGAAGATTGTGGAGGGATATGATCGCCTACGCCAATATGTATGTCATATGATGATAATCAATTCCAGGGTTTCTTTTCTAACCCGCATGCTTAATTCTGTAATTGGAGGCGAAGGCGCACCTCACAGCACCGGAGCTGGAAATTGTCAGGGACCCACAGCTGATGGCTTGCGCCAGGATCAGTGAACCAAAACCATCCAGACCCTGCTCCACCTCTCCGTGGTGCCTCCAGTAACAGGCTAACCTGTCTAGTCTGGCCAAGCGTGTAGGGATCGAAGAGGGAAGACAACCCGGTACTCAAAAATGTCGTGCTGAAGTCGGATGTGTTGGGCCGAAAGGCGCAAATATAACAGTTATACAGCAAACCACAACACAACGCAGACACGCCCACTACGTCCTTGTAAGGGCGGATGATGAAGAGGAATATTCTAGTCTACTACGATACTCTGGGAGCCGCGATAACTCAGTGGTTAGTGAACTGGACTACAAAGGACAAGGGGTAGGGTTCTATCCCAACCGACGGCTTCCGGATTCTATCTATCTATCTATTGTCCCCTCGAGCTGAAGACGGCACATAGGGCAGAACCACAATCTCAAAAACAGAAACCTTGTGTGTCAAAATGGCACATATTGCAGAGATCACTGCTTCTAAAATCTATGGCTCTGTTTCTATAACAACACTTTTTACAATGACAGCTTGTCAAGCCATCGATCAAACTCCTTAGTCGCCTCTTACGACATGCCTGGAAGGTCACAGTGTCACTATTCTTTACCTTCCTCATAATGAGGCCCCGGTAAGACACGGGGGTTCACCCAGCCTTTAATGGGTACCGGATTTTTTTCTAGGAAAGTAAAGCGGCACGGGAGTAATAATGACCCCATTACCCCAAAAATCACGTGCTGAAGGTCTGTAAAATTTATGGTCACTAACATCATATTCCCTATACGTCACTTGGTTTGACGGGGGTACTTTAGTTTTTTAACTACTACGATACTCTAGAATGCTTTAGTCATCGGGCGAACACAACCAACCAACCAACCAATTCTGTAGTTGACGACTGTCGATTGATCCACACACGCACACACACGCACGCACGCGCACACACACACGCACACACACACACGCACACAAACACACACACACACACACACACACACACACACACACGGGCCCAGTTTATCGTGGCCTTGTTATCAATCCACCCTTGTAAATAAAGAAGCAGCTGCGAGAAAATAAAACATTTTGAACAACCAAAAATCCATATGGCTCAATTGAGATAAACAACATTATCAACGCTTACAAAATAGCGATGTTGAATATCTTTCACGCTAAATTAGTTTAGCTGTTAGCGTGTTTAGCTAATAGACATGTATTAATAAAGAACAAATGCAACAAAAATTATGTCAATAAAAATGAAAAAGAGAGTTCATCGGTGCTATATAGAACCAATTCTGAACTATGGAAGCGAATCATGGACAGTAGATAAACAAATGAAAAGACGATTAGAGGCCATAGAGATGGGATTTCTCAGAAGAATGTTGAAAGTTCCCTGGACAGATAAAAAGACCAATGAGGAAGTTCTCAAAGAGGCCAACACAAAAAGGGAGCTCTTAAAAAACATCAGAAAGAAGCAATCAACATTTTTCGGGTTCATCATGAGAAGAGGAAAGTTGGAATACTTGGTTACAACTGGCAAAATAAAAGAAAAGAGATTGTGGGCGACAAAGAGAGAAAATACTGGATAGCTTGGTGTCATGGCATGGAAAACAGTCAACAACAGAACTGATACGATGCACTGTAGATAGAAGATTGTGGATGGACATGATCACCTACGCCAACCGGTATGGCACATGATGATGATGATGATGATTCTAAAGAAATTAAAATCGGGGGCCTCGGTAGCCTAGTTGGGAAAACCACCCGACTGGACTACCGACGTTCGGACAACCCGTGTTCGATTCCCGCTGGGAGCAGTGTGAGTTGTACTCGTGGTTGGGGAAAAAATACCCCCACGGTCAACCCAGCCGTTGGCAGAATTGGGTACCAGGGTATTACCCTGGGAAGGTGAGGAATGTCACTCGCATCTGAGTTTCGATGCTTGAGGCGACACTATCCAGAAGTCTCCGAACATTTCTGGATAGGCGGCCGAGCACATATGGGTGGAAACTCGCGTGGTAAGACGCCGGTTCAAGTCTCGTACTTTACCTTGACCTTGAACATCCGAGGAACGATGCAACAACATCAAGTGGTAATGCTTGAGGCTGAAGGGTGGTGTGCAGAAGGGGTGAGACCTAGAACTTTGGATCTCCCTCCACACCTGAAGGGGTATAAGAGAAAGTGGAGAGAGAGTGTGTGAGAGAGTATGTGAGAGAGAGAGTGAGAGAGGGAGAGAGAAAGTGAGAGAGATAGAGAGATAGAGAGATAGAGAGAGAGATAGAGAGAGAGGGTGAGAGTGAGAGAGAGAGGGTGAGAGTGAGAGAGAGAGGGTGAGTGAGAGAGAGAGAGGTGAGAGTGAGAGAGAGAGGGTGAGAGTGAGAGAGAGAGAGGTGAGAGTGAGAGAGAGTAGAGAGAGTGAGAGAGTGTGAGAGAGAGAGAGAGGGCGAGAGAGAGGGTGAGAGAGAGGATGAGAGAGGGAGAGTGTGAGAGAGAGAAAGAGTGGGTGAGAGAGAAAGGGTGAAGGAGAGTGAGAGGGTGAGAGAGAGTGAGAGGGTGATAGGTGTGAGAGGTGTGAGAGGGTGAGAGGTGTGAGAGGGTGAGAGGTGTGAGAGGGTGAGAGGTGTGAGAGGGTGAGAGGTGTGAGAGGGTGAGAGGTGTGAGAGGGTGAGAGAGAGAGGGTGAGAGAGAGAGAGTTCGAGAGAGAGAGAGAGAGAGAGAGAGAGAGTGAGAGAGTGAGAGGGTGAGAGAGTGAGAAGGTGAGAGAGAGAAGGTGTGAGAGAGAGAGGGTGAGAGAAAGGGTGACAGAGAGGGTGAGAGAGTGGGTGAGAGAGAGGGTGAAAGAGAGGGTGAGAGAGAGGGTGAGAGAGAGGGTGAGAGAGAGATGAGAGAGAGAGTGAGAGAGTGAGAGAGTGCGAGGGAAAGAGTGAGAGAGTGTGAGGGAAAGAGTGAGAGAGAGAGAGTGAGAGAGAGAGTGAGAGAGAGAGAGAGAGTAAAAGAGAGAGGGCGCGCACGTTTCTGAGTCAGCAGCTGGATGGCGTGCGCCTGGATCGGTGAACCAGAGCCACCCAGACCCTACTCCCCCTCTCCGTGGTGCCCCTAGAAACAAACTAACCAGTCTAGTCTGGTCAAATGATTAGGGATATTACGAGGGAAGGCAACCCCGTGCTCACAAATACCGTGTTGAAGTCGGATGTATTGGGCTGAAATTCGGAAACATCAAAGTTCTACAGTAACCGAAAACACATTTCTTCGCCCGTTTAACATCCGTGTAAGGGCGGACGACGAAGGCGTGTACTCAAGCAATGGCCTGGTATGGAACGAGATCAACAGACGATCTGATAACGAACATAGCCCGGATGATAAGTGGTACAATCGCCTTTGCCAGTTGGCACAGCAAGTGATAATGACGGTGATCATGATAATGATGGTGATAAGGTAATGATAGTGATAATTATAATGGTGATAATTATAATAATGACGGTGATAATTATAGAGATAATGATTGTGAAAATTATAATAATGATGGTGATAATTATAAAAGTAGTGATGATGAAAATTATAAAGATAATGTTGGTGATAATTATAATAATGATGGTGAAAATTATAAAGATAATTATGGTGATAATTATAATAATGATGGTGGTGAAAATTATAAAGATAATTATGGTGATAATTATAATAATGATGATGGTGAAAATTATAAAGATAAGTATGGTGATAATTATAATAATGATGATGCTGACAGTTATAAAGATAATTATGGTGATAATTATAATAATGATGGTGAAAATTATTAAGATAATTATGGTGATTATAATAATGGTGCTAATTGTAATGGTGGTTCTGGTGGCAATTATACTGATAATGATTGTGATAGTAATATTGGTGGCAATAATAATGAAAATGATAGTGATGATGATGATAATGATAATGATGGCGATAATGGTAATGGTGATAATGACGGTGATTATCATAATGATTGGGGTAATGATGATATCGATATTGACAATGATGGTGATAATGGTAATGATGGTGATAATTATGAAAATAATGATAATATTAATGATAGTGGTGATAATGATAATGCTGATATATATCATCATCATCAAGTGCCGGCTCCGCATCGAAGGTTGGCTACCATGCAGCGCCATTCTGCTCTGTCTCTTGCTTTGATGGTGCAGGTTGTCATAGGCTGATTTGTCCACCTTTTGATATTACTCGTCCATGTTAGTCTTGGTCTGCCTCCTTTACCTTGTATTTTCCCCCAGGATTACTTTTATTAGGCTGTTGCGTCTTTTAGGATGGCCCAAAATCGCATTTGTCTTGTTTGAATTGTGTTTAGTAGTTATGTTTCCTAGTGTTTCTAAAATTCCATGTCCATCTTTTGTTCTGCTCGTCCATGTTAGTCTTGGTCTGCCTCTGTCTCTTGCTTTGATGGTGCAGATTGTCATAGGCTGACTTGTCCATCTTTTGATGTTACTCGTCCATGTTAGTCTTGGTCTGCCTCTGTCTCTTACTTTGATAGTGCAGGTTGTCATAGGCTGACTTGTCCATCTTTTGATGTTACTCGTCCATGTTAGTCTTGGTCTGCCTCTGTCTCTTGCTTTGATAGTGCAGGTTGTCATAGGCTGACTTGTCCATCTTTTGATGTTACTCGTCCATGTTAGTCTTGCTCTCCCTCTGTCTCGTGCTTTGATAGTGCAGGTTGTCATAGGCTGACTTGTCCACCTTTTGATGTTACTCGTCCATGTTAGTCTCCGTTTGCCTCTTTTACCTTGTATTTTCCTCTCCAAGATTGCTTTTAGCAGGCTGCTGTGTCTTTTAACATGACCCGAAACAATAAGTTTCCAACAATAACAAAAATAAAAGAAGCACTTCCATTTTTATAAACTATTGAATTGTTGCTGATAATTGTTTACTAGCAGTGGACTTCAAATAGCTTTCCGAGATGCTTGTTGTACCGACATTATCCATACCTCGTTGATCTTCGTTGTAGCAACTCCCTGAATCTGAAGAACTACACGCCGGAACGGTGAAAAGATTAGATCCCTTGTAGAATTATGATTTTTGTTGTTTAATCTATTTTAAACAATGTAAAAATTAACATAAAATTACAGAAGTTATGAATATCGCAAAAGAGAAAGAGAACATCAACATAAATATAGATGGCAGACAACTAAAACAGAACATTAACATAAATATAGATGGCAGACAACTAAAACAGAACATTAACATAAATATAGAAGGCAGACAACTAAAACTGAACATTAACATAACTATAGAAGGCAGATAACTAAAACTGAACATTAACATAAATATAGATGGCAGACAACTAAAACAGAACATTATCATAAATATATATGGCAGACAACTAAAACAGAACATTACAACAACTAAAACAGAACATCAACATAGCTATAGAGGGCAGACAACTAAAACAGAACATTAACATAACTATATAGAGGGCAGACAACTAAAACAGAACATCAACATAACTATAGAGGGCAGACAACTAAAACAGAACATCAACATAACTATAGAGGGCAGATAACTAAAACAGAACATCAACATAACTATAGAAGGCAGGCAACTAAAACAGTACATCAACATAACTATAGAAGGCAGACAACTAAAACAAGTAGAGGAATTTAGATAAACTAGAAAGTTTAGTGACAAACGATAATTCACAAACAGCAGAGATAGACTCAATATGCAATAAAGCTTGTCAAATCATTGGACAGCTATCACCACTATTGTTCAACAAGGAAATAACTCTAGAGGCAAAACGGGCACTCTACAATACAATCTTCATCCCAACATTGTGCTACCAATGCCAGTCCTGGACCCTAGATGCAAGAACAATAAGAAAAAATAACCTCTACACAGATGAAATGTGTTAGACGAATGACAGGAAACAGTCTGAGAGATAAGATCAGAAATGAAGAACTGAGAAAAAAGCTAGAAATAGCCTCCGCCATAGAATATATAAGGAAACAACAGATAAAATGGTTTGGCCACGTGACAAGGCAGAAAGATAACAAAAAAACAACAACAACAACACAACGAGCCTTCAATAAACGTTGAGAGAACACAAGACCCAAAGTTCGACCACGAAAAAGATGTATCGACGGAATATTAGAAACACTAGGAAACATAACAACAGCAGAGGCGAACAGAAGAGCAGATGACCACAAATTATATCTCCCCTCGACGCTGAAAGGCAGATGAGGCAGGAAAGAAGAAGATTTGTTTTCATGTTTAATTTATTGTTGATCTTAGATATCTGGTTATGGAAACAACACTCCTGTATGGTGCAGCAACATGGACATTAGATAAGAAAACAGAACAGAAAATTGAAGCCTTTGAAATGTGTATTTATAGAAGAATAGGTAGAATTGGATGGAAGGAAAAGAAAACAAACGATGAAGTTTTAAAACAATTGAAAATGAAAAGAGAACTACTAAACACAATTCAAACAAGACAAATGAGATTTTTGGGGCATGTTAAATGACACAACAGCCTACAAAAAGTAATATTGGAAGGGAAAATACAAGGTAAAAGTGGCAGAGGCAGACCAAGACTAACATGGAGGAGTAACATCAAAAGATGGACAAGTCAGTCTATGACAACCTGCACCATCAAAGCAAAAGACAGAGGCAGAATGGCGCTCCATGGTAGCCGACTTTCGTTGCCGATATGGCACTTGATGATGGTGATGATATGATAATAAATATTCTCAATTTATTAAAAGTTACGAGACAAAAACGGTCAAAAATTTAAACCGATGTTTATGAAAATCATACCTTTTTATCCTTCTACTGAACGTTGAAAATAGGACGTCAATCAACGTTGAAAATGTTACGTTGAAAAAGTGCATGAATCGTCCTTGTAAAAGTAACAATTTGTAACCTGATGAATGTTCATTAGTAAGTTACGGAGATCAGCGCAAGACTGGGCTGACGTGTAACATGATGTCCACGAAACACTGAGGCGAGGTCGACGACTGTGGCTAGCGAGTTATTATGAAGCACGATGTTTGTGACGCGACACGAGAAGCAATGGCCGCTCGAGCCAAGTCCACAGATGTTTCTAGAGGACGGTTTTTACATGGGGGGGGGGAGGTGGTAAAGCGGGAGTATTGGTCAATATTTTGTTGAGAGGTGGGGGGGGGAGGGGATGGAAACGGATGTATTTTGAGGGAGGGGGGGGGGAGAATAATGCAGGGACGCGCAAATAAAAGGGGTGTGGTGGGGAGGGGGGGAGTGACTGGAGAAGTGTATGGAGAAAATAAATGTAAGATTTAACACTTCTAACATAATTAGAAGATTGTGTTCTGTCGTTTTTTTTCTGCAAACTGTGTTAATGTGAATAGAGCGTCAGTACATCCTCTGTTCTTTTTTTCAGAACCCCATTTGAGAATCGCCTAACTGTAGTTCTGTTATTGGTCTCAGCCTTTTTCTAGCATCAAATGCTTTCAACAAACTCACGAACATCTGAAGATCCAAAGTTCACAGTAAACGAACAAAACTGAGATTGTTTATCGAAGGTTGGCTACCATGGAGCGACATTCATATGGTGCCTTCTCTACATCTAAGGTTGGGTACCATGGAGCGACTTTCATATGGTGCCGTCTCCACATCGAAGGTTGTCTACCATGGAGCGACATTCATTCATTGGGTGCCGTCTCCCGTCTCCACATCGAAGGTTGTCTACCATGGAGCGACATTCATTCATTGGGTGCCGTCTCCACATCGAAGGTTGGTTACCATGGGGCGACATTCATATGGTGCCGTCTCCACATCGAAGGTTGGCTACCATGGAGCGACATTTATAGGTTGCCGTCTCCACATCAAAGGTTGGCTACCATGGAGCGACATTCATATGGTGCCGTCTCCACATCGAAGGTTGGCTACCATGGAGCGACATTCATATGGTGTCGTCTCCACATCGAAGGTTGGCTACCATGGAGCGACATTCATATGGTGCCGTCTCCACATCGAAGGTTGGCTACCATGGAGCAACATTATACTCTGCCTCTTGTGTTGATAAGGCAGCTATCATGCTATCATAGGTTCGCCCGTCCATCTTTTAGTGGTCTCAATCCACTTTAGTCTTGGTCTGCCTCTGCCTCGACTACCTTGCATCTCCCCCCCCCCCCCTCAGATAACCTTCACTAGGGTAGTGTGTCTCTTCACATGTCCACACAATTTGACTTATCTTTTTTGAATTGTGTTCAGCAGGTGGTTTATTTTTCTATTTCCAGCTGATTCACAACTTCCTTGTTTGTTTTCTTTTCCTTCCATCCAATTCTCCCCATTTCCCTATAGATCCACATTTAAAAGATTTCATTTTTCTACTCCATTTTCTTATTTAATGTCCATGTTTCTGCCCCATACAGGAAGGTTGAGTAAACATAACATTTCTAAAGACAAAAACATTGATTTAATGACAACTAGAAAAAAAAACGAAATAGAAGTAATAACTTAACGACAACTAGAACAAAACAAAATAGAAGTAATGACTTAATAACTAGAACAAAACAAAATAGAGGTAATGACTTAACGACAACTAGAACAAAACAAAATAGAAGTAATGACTTAACGACAACTAGAACAAAACAAAATAGAAGTAATGACTTAACGACAACTAGAACAGGACAAAATAGAAGTAATGACTTAACGACAACTAGAACAGGACAAAATAGAAGTAATGACTTAACGACAACTAGAACAAAACAAAATAGAAGTAATGACTTAACGACAACTAGAACAACAAAATAGAAGAATTGACTTAACGACAACTAGAACACAAAATAGAAGTAATGACTAACGACAACTAGAACAAAACAAAATAGAAGTAATGACTTAACGACAACTAGAACAAAACAAAATAGAAGTAATGACTTAACGACAACTAGAACAAAACAAAATAGAAGTAATGACTTAACGACAACTAGAACAGGACAAAATAGAAGTAATGACTTAACGACAACTAGAACAAAACAAAATAGAAGTAATGACGACAACTAGAACAAACAAAATAGAAGTAATGACTTAACGACAACTAGAACAAAACAAAATAGAAGTAATGACTTAACGACAACTAGAACAAAACAAAATAGAAGTAATGACTTAACGACAACTAGAACAGGACAAAATAGAAGTAATGACTTAACGACAACTAGAACAAAACAAAATAGAAGTAATGACTTAACGACAACTAGAACAAGACAAAATAGAAGTAATGACTTAACGACAACTAGAACAGGACAAAATAGAAGTAATGACTTAACGATAACTAGAACAGGACAAAATAGAAGTAATGACTTAACGACAACTAGAACAAAACAAAATAGAAGTAATGATTTAACGACAACTAGAACAAAACAAAATAGAAGTAATGACTTAACGACAACAAGAACAGGACAAAATAGAAGTAATGACTTAACGACAACTAGAACAGGACAAAATAGAAGTAATGACTTAACGACAACTAGAACAAAACAAAATAGAAGTAATGACTTAACGACAACTAGAACAAAACAAAATAGAAGTAATGACTTAACGACAACTAGAACAGGACAAAATAGAAGTAATGACTTAACGACAACTAGAACAGGACAAAATAGAAGTAATGACTTAACGACAACTAGAACAGGACAAAATAGAAGTAATGACTTAACGATAACTAGAACAGGACAAAATAGAAGTAATGACTTAACGATAACTAGAACAGGACAAAATAGAAGTAATGACTTAACGACAACTAGAACAGGACAAAATAGAAGTAATGACTTAACGACAACTAGAACAGGACAATATAGAAGTAATGACTTAACGACAACTAGAACAGGACAATATAGAAGTAATGACTTAACGACAACTAGAACAGGACAATATAGAAGTAATGACTTAACGACAACTAGAACAGGACAATATAGAAGTAATGACTTAACGACACTAGAACAGGACAATATAGAAGTAATGACTTAACGACAACTAGAACAGGACAATATAGAAGTAATGACATAACGACAACTAGAACAGGACAATATAGAAGTAATGACTTAACGACAACTAGAACAGGACAAAATAGAAGTAATGACTTAACGACAACTAGAACAGGACAAAATAGAAGTAATGACATAACGACAACTAGAACAGGACAATATAGAAGTAATGACTTAACGACAACTAGAACAGGACAATATAGAAGTAATGACTTAACGACAACTAGAACAGGACAATATAGAAGTAATGACTTAACGACAACTAGAACAGGACAATATAGAAGTAATGACTTAACGACAACTAGAACAGGACAATATAGAAGTAATGACTTAACGACAACCGAAACAGAACAAAATAAAGACACGAATATTTCCTTCTGTACAGTAAACAACAAACAAAGAAGAAAATAAACAAAAATATTGTTTACTCAACATTTATTTTCTTTTTTTCCATTTTTTTGTGTGTGTTTTGCTTCAGTTATGAAAGTTGATAAGAAATAGGGTTTGGAGAGTAATCCTGGACAGCCATTGGTTGGTTTAGAGGTCAGAGTTCATGGAAACTCATCAGTTCACCTGAAAATGGCAATCAATTTGAATTAATTATATGTTTTTCTAAACTTTTTTTTCATATTTTCTTTATCATCATCATCTTCTTCTTATTTCCTTCCTCGTTTGCCTTTCAGCGTCGAGGGGAGATTTACTTTGTGCTCTTTTGCTCTTTTGTTGACCTCTCCAGCTGTTATGTTTCCTAGTGTTTCTAATATTCCATCAATCCATCTTTTACTCTCCTGTTGACCTCTCCTGCTGTTATGTTTCCTAGTGTTTCTAATATTCCATCAATCCATCTTTTGCTCTTTTGTTGACCTCTCCAGCTGTTATGTTTCCTAGTGTTTCTAATATTCCATCAATCCATCTTTTACTCTCCTGTTGACCTCTCCTGCTGTTATGTTTCCTAGTGTTTCTAATATTCCATCAATACATCTTTTGCTCTTCTGTTGGCCTCTGCTGCTGTTATGTTTCCTAGTGTTTCTAATATTCCATTAATCCATCTTTTACTCTCCTGTTGACCTCTCCTGCTGTTATGTTTCCTAGTGTTTCTAATATTCCATCAATACATCTTTTGCTCTTCTGTTGGCCTCTGCTGCTGTTATGTTTCCTAGTCTTTCTAATATTCCATTAATCCATCTTTTACTCTCCTGTTGACCTCTCCTGTTGTTATGTTTTCTAGTGTTTCTAATATTTCATCAATCCATCTTTTGCTCTTCTGTTGGCCTCTGCTGCTGTTATGTTTCCTAGTCTTTCTAATACTCCATCAATCCATCTTTTGCTCTTCTGTTGACCTCTCCTGTTGTTATGTTTTCTAGTGTTTCTAATATTCCATCAATCCATCTTTTGCTCTTCTGTTGACCTATCCTGTTGTTATATTTCCTAGTGTTTCTAATATTCCATCAATCCATCTTTTACTCTTCTGTTGACCTATCCTGTTGTTATATTTTCTAGTGTTTCTAATATTCCATCAATCCATCTTTTACTCTTCTGTTGACCTCTCCTGTTGTTATGTTTTCTAGTGTTTCTAATATTCCATCAATCCATCTTTTGCTCTTTTGTTGACCTCTCCTGCTGTTATGTTTCCTAGTGTTTCTAATATTCCATCAATCCATCTTTTGCTCTTTTGTTGACCTCTCCTGCTGTTATGTTTCCTAGTGTTTCTAATATTCCATCAATCCATCTTTTGCTCTTCTGTTGACCTCTCCTGCTGTTATGTTTCCTTGTGTTTCTAATATTCCATCAATCCATCTTTTACTCTTCTGTTGACCTCTCCTACTTTTATGTTTCCTAGTGGTTCTAATATTTCTTCAATCCATCTTTTACTCTTCTGTTGACCTCTCCTACTGTTATGTTTCCTAGTGCTTCTAATATTTCTTCAATCCATCTTTTACTCTTCTGTTGACCTCTCCTACTGTTATGTTTCCTAGTGTTTCTAATATTTCATCTTTCCATCTTTACGTTGGTCGACCTCGAATCTTGTGTTCTCACAATGTTTATTGAAGACTTATTGTGTTTTGTTTTCATATTTCTGTCTTATTACGTGGCCAAACCATTTTATCTGTTGTTTCTTTATGTATTCAATGACGGAAATTACTCCTAGCTTTTTTCTCAGTTCTTCATTTCTGAAATTATCTCCCAGGCTGTTACCTGTCATTTGTCTGAGACACATCATTAATGAGGGAGCCGCGATAGCTCAGTGGTTACTGAACTGGACTATAATTGACAAGGGGTAGGGTTCGATCCCAACCGACGGCTCCGGGTTCACCCAGCCTTAAAATGTGTACCGGATTTTTTTCTGGGAAAGTAAACCAGCACGGGCGTAATACCGACCACATTACCCCACAAATCATGTGCTGAAGGTATGTAAAATATAGGGTCCCTAACACCATATTTCCCTATACGGCACTTGGCGTGACGGGGGTACTTTACTTTTTACTTTACATCATTAATGATCTTATCTCTCCAAATATTTCCTGTCATGCGTCTGACACACTTCATTCATGATCTTATCTCTCCAAATATTTCCTGTCATGCGTCTGACACACTTCATTCATGATCTTATCTCTCCAAATATTTCCTGTCATGCGTCTGACACACTTCATTCATGATCTTATCTATCAGTCTATCAAGTCATGATTGCATGCTACCAACAGTCTGTCAAGTCATGATTGCATGCTACCAACAGTCTATCAAGTCATGATTGCATGCTACCAACAGTCTATCGAGTCATGATTGCATGCTACCAACAGTCTATCAAGTCATGAATGCTTGCTACCAACAGTCTATCAAGTCATGATTGCTTGCTACCAACAGTCTGTCAAGTCATGATTGCATGCTACCAACAGTCTATCAAGTCATGATTGCATGCTACCAACAGTCTGTCAAGTCATGATTGCATGCTACCAACAGTCTGTCAAGTCATGATTGCATGCTACCAACAGTATGTCAAGTCATGATTGCATGCTACCAACATTCTGTCAAGTCATGATTGCATGCTACCAACAGTCTGTCAAGTCATGATTGCTTGCTACCAACAGTCTGTCAAGTCATGATTGCTTGCTACCAACCGTCTATCAATTCATGATTGCATGCTACCAACCGTCTATCAAGTCATGATTGCATGCTACCAACAGTCTGTCAAGTCATAATTGCATGCTACCAACAGTCTGTCAAGTCATGATTGCATGCTACCAACCGTCTATCAATTCATGATTGCATGCTACCAACAGTCTGTCAAGTCATGATTACTTGCTACCAACCGTCTGTCAAGTCATGATTGCTTGCTACCAACAGTCTGTCAAGTCATGATTGCTTGCTACCAACAGTCTGTCAAGTCATGATTGCTTGCTACCAACAGTCTGTCAAGTCATGATTGCTTGCTACCAACAGTCTGTCAAGTCATGATTGCATGCTACCAACAGTCTGTCAAGTCATGATTGCTTGCTACCAACAGTCTATCAATTCATGATTGCATGCTACCAACAGTCTGTCAAGTCATGATTGCTTGCTACCAACAGTCTGTCAAGTCATGATTGCATGCTACCAACAGTCTGTCAAGTCATGATTGCTTGCTACCAACAGTCTGTCAAGTCATGATTGCATGCTACCAACAGTCTGTCAAGTCATGATTGCTTGCTACCAACAGTCTGTCAAGTCATGATTGCTTGCTACCAACAGTCTGTCAAGTCATGATTGCTTGCTACCAACAGTCTGTCAAGTCATGATTGCTTGCTACCAACCGTCTGTCAAGTCATGATTGCATGCTACCAACAGTCTGTCAAGTCATGATTGCTTGCTACCAACAGTCTGTCAAGTCATAATTGCATGCTACCAACAGTCTGTCAAGTCATGATTGCATGCTACCAACAGTCTGTCAAGTCATGATTGCTTGCTACCAACAGTCTGTCAAGTCATGATTTCTTGCTACCAACAGTCTGTCAAGTCATGATTTCTTGCTACCAACAGTCTGTCAAGTCATGATTGCTTGCTACCAACAGTCTGTCAAGTCATGATTACTTGCTACCAACCGTCTGTCAAGTCATGATTGCTTGCTACCAACAGTCTGTCAAGTCATGATTTCTTGCTACCAACAGTCTGTCAAGTCATGATTGCTTGCTACCAACAGTCTGTCAAGTCATGATTTCTTGCTACCAACAGTCTGTCAAGGCATGATTGCTTGCTACCAACCATCTGTCAAGTCATGATTGCTTGCTACCAACCGTCTGTCAAGTCATGATTGCTTGCTACCAACAGTCTGTCAAGTCATGATTTCTTGCTACCAACAGTCTGTCAAGTCATGATTTCTTGCTACCAACCATCTGTCAAGTCATGATTGCTTGCTACCAACCGTCTGTCAAGTCATGATTGCTTGCTACCAACAGTCTGTCAAGTCATGATTGCTTGCTACCAGCCGTCTGTCAAGTCATGATTGCTTGCTACCAACAGTCTGTCAAGTCATGATTGCTTGCTACCAACAGTCTGTCAAGTCATGATTGCATGCTACCAACAGTCTGTCAAGTCATGATTGCTTGCTACCAGCCGTCTGTCAAGTCATGATTGCTTGCTACCAACAGTATGTCAAGTCATAATTGCATGCTACCAACCATCTGTCAAGTCATGATTGCTTGCTACCAACAGTATGTCAAGTCATAATTGCATGCTACCAACCGTCTGTCAAGTCATGATTGCTTGCTACCAACAGTCTGTCAAGTCATGATTGCTTGCTACCAGCCGTCTGTCAAGTCATGATTGCTTGCTACCAACAGTCTGTCAAGTCATGATTGCATGCTACCAACAGTCTGTCAAGTCATGATTGCTTGCTACCAGCCGTCTGTCAAGTCATGATTGCTTGCTACCAACTGTCTATCAAGTCATGATTGCTTGCTACCAACAGTCTGTCAAGTCATGATTGCTTGCTACCAACAGTCTGTCAAGTCATGATTGCTTGCTACCAGCCGTCTGTCAAGTCATGATTGCTTGCTACCAACAGTCTGTCAAGTCATGATTGCTTGCTACCAACTGTCTATCAAGTCATGATTGCTTGCTACCAACTCTCTGTCAAGTCATGATTGCTTGCTACCAACAGTCTGTCAAGTCATGATTGCTTGCTACCAACAGTCTGTCAAGTCATGATTGCTTGCTACCAACTGTCTATCAAGTCATGATTGCATGCTACCAACAGTCTGTCAAGTCATGATTTCTTGCTACCAACAGTCGGTCAAGACATGATTGCTTGCTACCAACAGTCTGTCAAGTCATGATTGCTTGCTACCAACCGTCTGTCAAGTCATGATTGCTTGCTACCAACAGTCTGTCAAGTC
This sequence comes from Megaustenia siamemsis, assembly GCA_032433765.1. Taxonomy (NCBI): domain Eukaryota; kingdom Metazoa; phylum Mollusca; class Gastropoda; order Stylommatophora; family Ariophantidae; genus Megaustenia; species Megaustenia siamemsis. Next base: position 5,495,283 of record JAVIAB010000105.1, read on the forward strand.
ATGATTGCTTGCTACCAACAGTCTGTCAAGTCATGATTGCTTGCTACCAACAGTCTGTCAAGTCATGATTGCTTGCTACCAACAGTCTGTCAAGTCATGATTGCTTGCTACCAACAGTCTGTCAAGTCATGATTGCTTGCTACCAACTGTCTATCAAGTCATGATTGCTTGCTACCAACTCTCTGTCAAGTCATGATTGCTTGCTACCAACAGTCTGTCAAGACATGATTGCTTGCTACCAACAGTCTGTCAAGTCATGATTGCTTGCTACCAACAGTCTGTCAAGTCATGATTGCTTGCTACCAACAGTCTGTCAAGTCATGATTGCATGCTACCAACCGTCTGTCAAGTCATGATTGCTTGCTACCAACAGTCTGTCAAGTCATGATTGCTTGCTACCAACCGTCTGTCAAGTCATGATTGCTTGCTACCAACCGTCTGTCAAGTCATGATTGCTTGCTACCAACAGTCTGTCAAGTCATGATTGCATGCTACCAACAGTCTGTCAAGTCATGATTGCATGCTACCAACGGTCTGTCAAGTCATGATTTCTTGCTACCAACAGTCTGTCAAGCCATGATTGCATGCTACCAACAGTCTGTCAAGTCATGATTTCTTGCTACCAACAGTCTATAAAGACGACTCATGCCATTCACTCACAGGCCCTGCACAGTATCCAGTAATTTATATTTTTATTTTTGATATCTGTGCTCACTTTGTCCTGGCAAAGTTCAATAACGGGATTGATCGAACTTAGAACGCTATTGACTTATTGAGTTATTGAGTTATTGAGTTATTTACGGGTCATCATCATTGCACTCCGAACATGTCCATAGGTGCTCACATCCCCTCCTCAGCAAGTCCCGTCCAGCGACTGACGACTCCAGTTCTGTGTTGGTTGATAATTCTTCTTACACGGCCACTAAGTTTCTCATTTCTGGCTGTGCCCATCTTAACTCCCATCTCTTTCATCCGAAAGAGTGACGTGGACTCATGGTTGTCGAAGTCTGTGTCCTTCCCACATTTCGGAGGGCATTAATGACGTTTGTCCGATCCATTGGTTGACCGTCATTGAACAATAGCACAGATAGCCAACCTGTCCGCTCTTTCATTACCCCGTACGCCCGCTTGTCGTAGCGACGTAGACAAAGGTGACCTTACGTATTTTGGATTTCTGCAAAGAGTCTACCCATTGCATGCGTACAGAGCCCGCCTCCACTTTTCTTATCATGCTCATCGAATCACTCAGTATACATGCGTGGGTGTAGTCTTTTGACTCTAACCATTTGAATGCCTTGGTCACTGCCATCACCTCCATTGTCATGCTACACGTGGTCATAACGTATGCACCACTGTCTTCCTTGACTATTCTGCTGCCGAGCGTGCTGTAAATGCCCATGCACTCTTTTCTACCTCGAGAGCTGAAGTTTTCAAACTTAAAAAAATACAACAAATTAATCAATAATAAAACGGTGCCTTTCGTTTCTCGCTGTACTACTAACAGAAAATCCTAAAGATCTACACCAATTGCTTAATGTAATAAACATGACAAGCAAAATATATGGACTAGAAATGAATATCAAAAAGTCTAAAACTATGATCATAAACAAAGAAAATTCTCAAGACCTACAATTAAACATCACAGTTGAGGGAATACATCTGGAGACAGTCCAGAGCTACAACTACCTGGGACATACTATAACCAATGATGGAAAATGGAAAATTGAAATAAACAAAAGAATAGGTATAAGAAAAAGTAATTTTAATGCCATGAAAAATATACTAACAACAAAACAAATAACAACAGGGCTAAAACTAAGAATAGCAAAATGTTACATCTTCTCAATATTCCTGTATGGTGCAGAAACATTGACAGTAGACAAGAAAACCGAACAGAAAATGTAAGCCTTTGAAATGTGGATTTATAGAAGAATAGGTAGAATTGGATGAAAGGAAAAGAAAACAAACGATGAAGTCTTAAAATAACTAAAAATGAAAAGAGAACTACTAAACACAATTAGAAAAAGTTAAATGAAATTTTTTGGGGCATGTTAAAAGACACAACAGCCTACTAAAAGTAATATTAGAAGGGAAAATACAAGGTAAAAGAGGCAGAGGCAGACAAGACTAACATGGACGAGTAACATCAAAAGATGGACAAGTCAGCCTATGAAAACCTGCACCATCAAAGCAAGAGACAGAGCAGAATTGCGCTCCATGGTAACCAACCTTCGATACGGAGACGGCACTCAATGATGATGAAAACGGTGTGCAATATAATTATAGCGTCATTGGCAACTTGCATCATTGGCAATTTACATCATTGCCAACTTACATCATTGGCAACTTACATCATTAGCCACTTACATCATTGGCAACTTACATCATTAGCCACTTACATCATTGGCAACTTACATCATTGGCCACTTACATCATTGGCAACTTACATCATTAGCCACTTACATCATTGGCAACTTACATCATTGGTAACATATATCATTGGCAACTTACATCATTGGCAACTTACATCATTAGCCACTTACATCATTGGCAACGTACATCATTGGCCACTTACATCATTGGCAACTTACATCATTAGCCACTTACATCATTGGCAACTTACATCATTAGCCACTTACATCATTGGCAACTTACATCATTGGCAACTTGCACCATTGTCCACTTACATCATTGGCAACTTACATCATTGGCAACTTACATCATTGGCAACTTACATCATTAGCCACTTACATCATTGGCAACTTACATCATTGGCCACTTACATCATTGGCAACTTACATCATTGGCAACTTACATCATTGGCAACTTACATCATTGGCAACTTACATCATTTGCAACTTACATCATTGGCAACTTTCATTATTGTGCGACTTACATTATTGTGCAACTTACATCATTGGTAACTTACATTATTGGCCACTTACACCATTGGCAACTTACACCATTGGCAACTTACTTCATTGGCCACTTACATCATTGGCAACCTACATCATTTGCAACTGACACCATTGGCAACTTACATCATTGGCAACTTACATCATTGACCACTTACACCATTGGCAACTTACATCATTGTTAACTTACACCATTGGCAACTTACATCATTGGCCACTTACATCATTGACCACTTACATAATTGGCAACTTACATCATTGTTAACTTACACCATTGGCAACCTACACCATTGGCAACTTACCCAGATCCACAAACGATGACTCCCAGAGAAACTAGAAATCCGTCGATGTTCGAATAATTGGTTGTGCTATTCAAAGTTTGAACGTTGCTAACTCCTGGGGAGGCAGTTCTTGTAGGCCAAAGATTGTTAGTGGCATACTGACTTGGGTACATTGTTAGAGTGCCACCAACGGTCGGCCACAGTCCGTAGATGTCATCTTTCTGGACGGCGATTTGTTGGGAGGCAGGAACTTGCCAGCACCATCCAAACCCTGGGATAGTCACGTGGGCGTTGGAGCCTATTAGGTTGTAAGCATTGCTGGAAATATATAAATTAGAATAAATATAATAAAGGGGTAAAATAGAGGTTAATTAGAGAGAAAAAAAGTACCCCCGTCACGCCAAGTGCCGTATAGGGAATATGTTGTTCTATCTAATGTCGTTTCGAGCCGAAAATGGCACAAAGGGCAGAACCACAATCTCAGAAACCTTGCGTGCCAAAGTGGCACATATTGCAGAGATCACTGCTTCTAAAATCTATGGCTCTGTTTCCATAAAAATACTTTTTACAATGATAGCTTGTCAAGCCATCGATCAACCTCCTTAGTCGCCTCTTACTACATGCCTGGAAGGTCACAGTGTCACTATTCTTTACTTCTCTCATAATGTGGCCCCCGTAGCACACAGAAAAATTTGTTGTTAGTGACGATAAATTTTACAGACTTTAAGAACATGATTTTTGGGGTAATGTGGTCGGTATTACGCCCGTGCCGCTTTACTTTCCCAGAAAAAAAATATCCGGTACCCATTAAAGGCTGGGTGAACCCGAAAGCCGTCGATTGGGATCGAGCCCTACCTCTTGTCCTTTGTAGTCCAGTTCACTAACCACTGACCTAACGCGGCTCACGCAAAATAGAGGATAAAAGAGGTCTAATATGTCTTTGTTTCATCATTTAATATATACATGAAATAGAAAACAGGAACAACTATCTTATTATTTCCAAAGAATTTGTTTAATACGTAATGACAATAAACATCATCATCGAGTGCCGTCCGCACATCGAAGGTTGGCTACCATGGAGCGCCATCCGCTCTGTCTCTTGCTTTGATGGTGCAGGTTGTCATAGGCTGACTTGTCCATTTTTCAATGTTAGTATTGGTCTGCCTTTGTTTCTTGCTTTGATGGTGCAGGTTGTCATAGGCTGACTTGTCCATTTTTGTATGTTACTCATCCATGTTAGTCTTGGTCTGCCTTTGTTTCTTGCTTTGATGGTGTAGGTTGTCATAGGCTGACTTGTCCATTTTTTTATGTTACTCGTCCACGTTAGTCTTGGTCTGCCTCTTTTCTCTTTTACCTTGTATTTTCCCTTCCAAGTTTACTTTTAGTAGGCTGTTGTGTCTTTTAACATGGCCTAAGAATCGCATTTGTCTTGTTCTAATTGTGTTTATTAGTTTTCTTTTCATTTTTAGTTGTTTTAAAACTTCATCGTTTGTTATCTTTTCTTTCCATCCAATTCTACCTATTCTTCTATAAATCCACATTTCAAAGGCTTCAATTCTCTGTTCCGTTTTCTTGTCTAATCTCCATGTTTCTGTACCATACAGGAATATTGAGAAAATGTAACATTTTTGTATTCTTAGTTTTAGCCCTGGTGTTATTTGTTTTGATGTTAGTATATTTTTCATGACATTAAAATTACGTTTTGCCATTCCTATTCTTTTGTTTATTTCAGTTGTACATTTTCCATCACTGGTTATAGTATGTCCAAGGTAGTTATAGTTCTGAACTGTCTCCAGGTCTATTCCTTCAACTTTGATATCCACTTGTGGGTTTTGAGTATTTTCTTTGTTTATGATCATAGTTTGTCTTTTTGATATTCATATCTAGTCCATATTTTTTGCTCATTGTGTTTATGTCATTAAGTAATTGTTGTATTTACTCAGGATTTTCTGCTAGTAATATGATAATCAACAAGTTACATAATAAAATAAATATCAACAATTATAACGAAACTGTCATTAAATTACCGCGTTTTGAAGAATTTTTTGAGTTCGGAAAAAAACTTACCCGTTCTTTCTGAAGATGTTGAAGTAGACAAGGCCAGGACCCTTGCTGAAATAGCACCATTTGCAGATTTTACCCTTTATCGGAATTCTGAAAAGAGAGATATCAATATTACAATTGTCTTTCTTTCTTTCTTTTTTCTTTCTTTCTTTCTTTCTTTCTTTCTGTATGTCTCTCAGTTCTTTCTTTCTTTCTTCCAATTCTTATTTCTGTTCTTTCTTTCTTTCTGTTCTTTATTTCATATTTCTATTCTTTCTTTCTCTTCTTTCTTTCTTTCTGTTCTTTCTTTCTTAATCTGAACGTTCTTTCTTTTCTTTCTTTCTTTCTTCTTTCTGTTCTTTCTTTTTTCAGTTCTTTCTTTTCCTTATTCATTACATTCTGTTTTTTTTCTGTTCTTTCTTTCTGTCTTTTTTTCTGTTCTATCTTTCTTTCTTTCTTTCTTTCTGTTCTTTCTTTTCTTTATTCATTACTTTCTGTTTTTTACTCTTCTTTCTTTCTTTATATTTCATCTTTTCTATGAAGAAACAATCATCATTTTTTGGCCATGTAATGAGAAGAGAACAACTGGAATATATTGTAACAACTGGGAAAATTGAGGGACGAAGAGATAGAAGGGAAACAAAGATAAAAGATACCAGACAGCTTAAGAGAATGGCTTGGCAGAAGGTCAACAACAGAAATGATAAATAGCAACCGAGATCGAAAGTTGTGGAGAGACATGATCACCTACGCCAGCAGGCCAGGTACTTGCTGATGATATTATTCCGTTTATCCATATTTTTCTTAGTCGATCTTTGGGGCGGGGCGGGGGTGGGGTTGGTCTAGAGGTAAAACTCGGGCCTTGAACAAGAAGGGCTCGGGTTTGGTACCCACCACAAGGGATGGGAAAATGACAAAAAAAAAAAAATAAATAGAACATAATCGACGGCTTTAACCTGGTCTCTGGGTAGGGAGATCTTACGTCTAGTCCTGGGTGTTGTTGGGGAGGCGACCTGGTCCCTGGGTAGGGAGATCTTACGTCTAGTCCTGGGTGTGGTTGGGGAGGCGACCTGGTCCCTGGGTAGGGAGATCTTACGTCTAGTCCTGGGTGTTGTTGGGGAGGCGACCTGGTCCCTGGGTAGGGAGATCTTACGTCTAGTCCTGGGTGTGGTTGGGGAGGCGACCTGGTCCCTGGGTAGGGAGATCTTACGTCTAGTCCTGGGTGTTGTTGGGGAGGCGACCTGGTCCCTGGGTAGGGAGATCTTACGTCTAGTCCTGGGTGTGGTTGGGGAGGCGACCTGGTCCCTGGGTAGGGAGATCTTACGTCTAGTCCTGGGTGTGGTTGGGGAGGCGACCTGGTCCCTGGGTAGGGAGATCTTACGTCTAGTCCTGGGTGTGGTTGGGGAGGCGACCTGGTCCCTGGGTAGGGAGATCTTACGTCTAGTCCTGGGTGTGGTTGGGGAGTCGGGTGGAGGAAATAAATGTAAGATTTGACACTTTTAACATAATTAGAAAATAAATGTAAGATTTGACACTTTTAACATAATTAGAAAAAAAATGTAAGATTTGACACTTTTAACATAATTAAAAAATAAATGTAAGATTTGACACTTTTAACATAATTAGAAAATAAATGTAAGATTTGACATTTTTAACATAATTAGAAAATAAATGTAAGATTTGACACTTCTAACATAATTAGAAAAAAAATGTAAGATTTGACACTTTTAACATAATTAGAAAATAAATGTAAGATTTGACACTTCTAACATAATTAGAAAATAAATGTAAGATTTGACACTTCTAACATAATTAGAATATAAATGTAAGATTTGACACTTCTAACATAATTAGAACACAAGTGTAAGATTTGACATTTCCAACATAATTAGAACATAATTGTAAGAACTGATACTATAACATCATCATCATCAAGTACCGTGCCTGCTGGCGTAGGTGATCATGTCTCTCCACAACTTTCGATCTCGACAGTTATTTATCATTTCTGTTCCTGACCTTTTGCCAAGCCATTCCCTTAAACTGTCTGGTATTTTTTCTTTGACTCCCTCTATCTCTTCGTCCCTCAATTTTCCCAGTTGTTACAATATATTCCAGCTGTTCCCTTCTCATTACATGGCCAAAAAATGATGATTGTCTCTTCCTAATGTTGGAAATTAGCTCTCTTTTTGCTTTGGCCTCTTTCAGAACGTTGTCATTACTCTTCTTAGCTGTCCATGGTATTCTCAACATTCTTCTGTAAAACCACATTTCTATAGCCTCACAATGATGATTTTCTTGTGATTTTCTTGTGATTTTCTTGTCTGTTGTCCTATTGTCCATGATTCACATCCATATGTTAAGACTGGCTCTACAAAACATTTAAGAACTCTTTTTCTTGTTTCTATTGTCAAATATTAATTGCACAGTATCTTCCTCATTTATGAAAAGCTGCTTTTACCTGAGCCATTCTGCATCTCACATCTGTTGCTATTCAATCATCTGAGGTTAACATTTTGCTCCTGTCATGAGTCTGACATACTTCATGTGCACTATTTTGTCAATTGTTTTATCGATGTGTGTGCTATTTAATATCTCCGTTGTGTAGCTATGATAACTGCTTAATAAAATCCCCTGCTGTTTTTCTATTATATTTTATTATCAGTGTATACATACAGTACATATAATATTTATTTTGAATAATAATATACTGTGTGTCACCTGAAGAAGATCAATTGTAGAAATGTTAGTTATATCCAGTATTGTCTTATACACGTAAGCCTTATCTATATATTAATTAATTCATCATTTGTGTCTGTTTCTATTTCTTATTTTCCAGTTATGCCGTTTTGATCGTCAGTTTGGGAACCTCTAACACACTACGTCATCGAGGGAGTCATTTGGGAACCTCTAACACACTACGTCATCGAGGGAGTCATTTGGGAACCTCTAACACACTACGTCATCGAATGGGTCGTTGGGGCACCACTGACAGACTACGCTAAACTAGAGATCAATGGGGCACCACTGATAGACTACGCTAAACTGGAGGTCGTTGGGGCACCACTGACAACCGACTATGCCAAACTGGAGGTCGTTGGGGCACCACTGACATACTACGCTAAACTAGAGGTAAATGGGGCAACACTGATAGACTACGCTAAACTGGAGGTCGTTGGGGCACCACTGACAGACTACGCCAAACTGGAGGTCATATGCTGCACCGTTCGTGCTAGTGGAACCATCCTAATTAATATGTCATTTTCCAAACAAATAAATGTAGCTGCAGTCTCCTTTACAGCAGTCTGAGCAAACGACAAAGATATAAGGCGAAACCGCACAGAAATGAACACCAGCTTATCTTGTCATGATGTTTTCCCCCTTCCTTCCATATACAAGCACCGATCATACCACCATCTTGTCATGATGTTTTCCCCCTTCCTTCCATATACAAACACCGACCATACCACCATCTTGTCATGATGTTTTCCCCCTTCCTTCCATATACAAACACCGACCATACCACCATCTTGTCATGATGTTTTCCCCCTTCCTTCCATATACAAACACCGACCATACCACCATCTTGTCATGATGTTTTCCCCTTCCTTCCATATACAAACACCGACCATACCACCATCTTGTCATGATGTTTTCCCCTTCCTTCCATATACAAACACTGACCATACCATCATCTTGTCATGATGTTTTCCCCTTCCTTCCATATACAAACACTGACCATACCACCATCTTGTGTCATGATGTTTTCCCCCTTCCTTCCCGTATACAAACACTGACCATACCACCATCTTGTGTCATGATGTTTTCCCCCTTCCTTCCATATACAAACACTGACCATACCATCATCTTGTGTCATGATGTTGTTTCTACCGCTCCATCATAAAACATGACAAAGATTATCGTTCGCACGGTCAGAACATAAAGGCTAAAAATTAAGAATAAGCGGGAACCCACGAGAATGGCGTCATTGGAGATAATTAAAGACCGCTATTTCCCAGGGAAATCTTTGTGAAAGCCTTTCGTATCTCCAATCTCGTCGAAAGTATTATCATGTGTTAGAATTTATGAATCTGGGGTCATATGAATCTAGTGTGTCGATGGATCTATAGAACAGAAGTAATGGTAACAACAAAGAAAAAGACATCACCTCAGTGCACAATAAAGACAAGTGGAACAATATTAAAACAGCTAAATGAATTTAAATATTTGGGAACAATGTTAACCTCAGACGGAAGATGTACAACAGAGGTGAGATGGTAGATGTACAACAGAGGTGAGATGGTTGGTGTACAACAGAGGTGAGATGGTAGATGTACAACAGAGGTGAGATGGTAGGTGTACAACAGAGGTGAAATGGTAGATGTACAACAGAGGTGAGATGGTAGATGTACAACAGAGGTGAGATGGTAGGTGTACAACAGAGGTGAGATGGTAGGTGTACAACAGAGGTGAGATGGTAGATGTACAACAGAGGTGAGATGGTAGATGTACAACAGAGGTGAGATGGTAGGTGTACAACAGAGGTGAGATGGTAGATGTACAACAGAGGTGAGATGGTAGATGTACAACAGAGGTGAGATGGTAGGTGTACAACAGAGGTGAGATGGTAGATTTACAAGAGAGGTGAGATGGTAGATGTACAACAGAGGTGAGATGGTAGATGTACAACAGAGGTGAGATGGTAGGCGTACAACAGAGGTGAGATGGTAGATGTACAACAGAGGTGAGATGGTAGATGTACAACAGAAGTGAGATGGTAGATGTACAACAGAGGTGAGATGGTAGATGTACAACAGAGGTGAGATGGTAGATGTACAACAGAGGTGAGATGGTAGATGTACAACAGAGGTGAGATGGTAGATGTACAACAGAGGTGAGATGGTAGATGTACAACATAGGTGAGATGGTAGATGTACAACAGAGGTGAGATGGTAGATGTACAACAGAGGTGAGATGGTAGATGTACAACAGAGATGAGATGGTAGATGTACAACAGAGGTGAGATGGTAGATGTACAACAGAGGTGAGATGGTAGATGTACAACAGAGGTGAGATAGTAGATGTACAACAGAGGTGAGATGGTAGATGTACAACAGAGGTGAGATGGTAGATATACAACAGAGGTGAGATGGTAGATGTACAACAGAGGTGAAATGGTAGATGTACAACAGAGGTTAGATGGTAGATGTACAACAGAGGTGAAATGGTAGATGTACAACAGAGGTGAGATGGTAGATGTACAACAGAGGTGAGATGGTAGATGTACAACAGAGGTTAGATGGTAGATGTACAACAGAGGTGAAATGGTAGATGTACAACAGAGGTGAGATGGTAGATGTACAACAGAGGTGAGATGGTAGATGTACAACAGAGGTTAGATTGTAGATGTACAACAGAGGTGAAATGGTAGATGTACAACAGAGGTGAGATGGTAGATGTACAACAGAGGTGAGATGGTAGATGTACAACAGAGGTGAGATGGTAGATGTACAACAGAGGTGAGATGGTAGATGTACAACAGAGGTGAAATGGTAGATGTACAACAGAGGTGAAATGGTAGATGTACAACAGAGGTGAAGTGGTAGATATACAACAGAGGTGAGATGGTAGATGTACAACAGAGGTGAGATGGTAGATGTACAACAGAGGTGAGATGGTAGATGTACAACAGAGGTGAGATGGTAGATGTACAACAGAGGTGAGATGGTAGATGTACAACAGAGGTGAGATGGTAGATGTACAACAGAGGTGAAATGGTAGATGTACAACAGAGGTGAAATGGTAGATGTACAACAGAGGTGAGATGGTAGATGTACAACAGAGGTGAGATGGTAGATGTACAACAGAGGTGAGATGGTAGATGTACAACAGAGGTGAGATGGTAGATGTACAACAGAGGTAAGATGGTAGATGTACAACAGAGGTGAGATGGTAGATGTACAACAGAGGTGAGATGGTAGATGTACAACAGAGGTGAGATGGTAGATGTACAACAGAGGTGAGATGGTAGATGTACAACAGAGGTGAGATGGTAGATGTACAACAGAGGTGAGATGGTAGATGTACAACAGAGGTAAGATGGTAGATGTACAACAGAGGTGAGATGGTAGATGTACAACAGAGGTGAGATGGTAGATGTACAACAGAGGTGAGATGGTAGATGTACAACAGAGGTGAGATGGTAGATGTACAACAGAGGTGAGATGCAGAAAGGCTCAGGCAAAAGCAGCTTTACAAAAAATGAGGAAGATACTATGTTATCCATTTTTGACAATAAAAGTAAAGAAACGAGCTCATAAATGTTTTAGTGCCTTTCTTCTCTTTGCTTTCCTCTATCTCTTCGTCCCTCAATTTTGCCAGTTGTTACAATATATTCCAGTTATTCTCTTCTCATTACATGACCAAAAAATGATGATTGTTTCTTCCTAATATTGGAAATTAGCTCTCTTTTTGCTTTGACCTCTTTCAGAAGGTTTTCGTTACTCGTCATAGCTGTCCTTGGTATTCTCAATATTCTTCTGTAAAACCACATTTCTACAGCCTCCAGTGATGTTCTTGTCTTTTGTCCTATTGTCCATGATTCACATCCATTTGTTAAGACTGGCTCTACATAACATTTAATAACTCTTTTTCTTGTTTCTATTGTCAAAAATGGATTGCATAGTATCTTCCTCATTTGCTTAGAAAGCTGCTTTTGCCTGTGCCATTCTACATCTCACCTCTGTTGTACATCTACCATCTCACCTCTGTTGTACATCTACCATCTCACCTCTGTTGTACATCTACCATCTCACCTCTGTTGTACATCTACCATCTCACCTCTGTTGTACATCTACCATCTCACCTCTGTTGTACATCTACCATCTCACCTCTGTTGTACATCTTCCGTCTGAGGTTAACATTGTTCCCAGATATTTAACTTCATTTAGCTGTTTTAATATTGTTCCACTTGTCTTTATTGTGCATTGCTGTGATGTATTTTCCTTTGTTGCTACCATTACCTCTGTCTTTTTGCTATTAAGACTGTGTCTTTATTTTAGCTTTCCTTCACTATAATGTTCAACATTTCTTGTAACTCATTTTCACTGATCAAACTAACTACATTTGCTATTTATTAACTTTTCTTTATTAATACTCACAGAATTAGTCATTGTTCTTTGTTAATTATTGTTCATTATTGCAAATCTCTATCTGCTCTGTCAAATGTCTAAGCCCCGTCTCATAAAGATCTCTGGGGGATTGGTTGTACTCGAGGCAAAACGCCGGCCTCGAGACAGAGAGGTTGTGGGTTCAAATCCCGGTTGGTTGGGATTTTTATTTATGATTTCTCTATGCGGCAACCATCCCTGGTCTCAGCAGCGAGAGCCTGCTTGAAACGTCAATTACTCATCGACGGAAAAAAATAGGAGTACTTCCGGAGTTATCTGCCTGTGCGGCGAGGGGACCTCTGTGCACACGGCAGCCAGGGAAAAAATGGAATAACACGCAAAATTCAGTTCCCAGTCTCAAGGGACTTCGTCAGAGGCAAAAGCTATTGAACGCCCCCCCCAAAAAAAAAAAAAAAAATTCCCTCATAGCGGTTAAGACTGTATCAACAGCATAGTCTTCTACTATTTTAGCTCCCAGTGGAGCATAGGTCTTCAACAAACACTTTCCAAGTCGTTCTGTTTCTGTTGCCATTCTTGTAAGATCATTCCATGTCTTCCCCATCATCTTCATCTCTGCTTCTATCTGTCTTCTCCAAGAATTTCTTGGTCTTATCAACATACCTCAGATTATTTATATTACGACCTCAATTGTTATTCCAGGCATGCCCCTTATGAATCTTAAAATGATCACATATCATCATATAATTACCTCAACCCGTCCACATCAAACACGATCGATGTCTTTGAGTAGGCCGTGTACTGTACACGTTCCTGTACAAACTGTTTCCCTATGTACACACTTGGGGGGTTGGCTGTGTACAGACATTTAAATAACACATTAAATGATAACATTACAATAACATGAAAATTATAACAATCATTATCATGTGTTAAACCGATTGTCGTATCTGATCATGCCCTTCAACAATTTTCTCTGACTAACTAAACTAATTAAGTAACGAACTAATTAACTAACCAACTAACTTACTAATTAACTAACTATTTAACTAAATAGCTAACTAAATAGCTAACTAATTAACTTGGTTATCAACTAACTAACTAACAATATTACAAGCTAACTGTCTGACTAGCTAAATAACTAATTAACTATCTAATTAGCTAACTAACTAGTTAACTAACTAACACATTAACTAATTAAAAATCTAATTAACTCGCTAGCTAACTAATTAACTAACTAACTAATTAACTAACTAAATAATAAACTAACGAATTAACTAATTAATTAACTAACGAATTACCCAAATAACTAAATAACTAAGTAATTAGCTAACTAGCTAACTATCTAACTAATTAAATAAATAAGAAACTAACTAATAAACTAAATAATTAATTAACTAACTAACTGACTCATTAACAAACTTACTAAATAACTAGCTAACTAACTGACTGACTTACCTAATGACTGACTAACAAATTAATTAACTAAAAAGCTTACCATCTAAATAACTATCTAACTAACTAATTAGCTATCTAATTAACTAATAGCTAAATACAAAATTAACTAACCTAACTAACTAATTAAATAACTAATTAACTAACCAACTAAATAGATAACTAATAAGCTATTTAAATACATAATTAATTAATTAACTAACTAAGTAACTAACCAACTAAAGATATAACTAAGCAAATTAGCTAATTAAATACATAATTAACTAATCAGCTAACTAACTATTTAACCAACCAACTAACAATGGAACTAACTAATTCTTCTTCTTCTACCTTTTAGCTCCCAGTGGAGCATAGGTCTTCAACAAACACTTTCCAAGTCGTTCTGTTTTATGCAATTCTTTTAAGATCATTCCATGTCTTCCCCATCATCTTCATCTCTGCTTCAATCTGTCTTCTCCAAGAATTCCTTGGTCTTCCTCTTTATCTTTTCCCCTGGGGATTCCAAAAAAGGGCCTGTTGTGTAATACTCTCAGTTGGTTTCCGTAGTGTGTGTCCTATCCATCGCCATCGTCTTCGCTGTATTTCTTTATCCACTGGTATTAATTCACTAATGTATTAATTAACTAACAACTAACTAATTAACGAACTAACCAACTAACTAATTAACTAACTAATTAACCAATAAACCAAATAACTAATTAACTAACTAACCAACTAACTAATTAACTAACTAACTAATTAACTAACTAACTAACTAATTAACTAACTAATTAATCAATAAACCAACTAACTAATTAACTAACTAACTAATTAACTAACTAACTAACTAACTAAAAAGGTAAAAAAAGTAAAGTACCCCCGTCCCGCCAAGTGTCGTATAGGGAATATAGTGTTCTATCTATCTATCTATCTATCTATCTATCTATCTATCTATCTATCTATCTATCTATCTATCTATCTATCTATCTATCTATCTATCTATCTATCTATCTATCTATCTATCTATCTATCTATCTATCTATCTATCTATCTATCTATCTATCTATCTATCTATCTATCTATCTATCTATCTATCTATCTATCTATCTATCTATCTATCTATCTATCTATCTATCTATCTATCTATCTATCTATCTATCTATCTATCTATCTATCTATCTATCTATCTATCTATCTATCTATCTATCTATCTATCTATCTATCTATCTATCTATCTATCTATCTATCTATCTATCTATCTATCCATCTATCTATCTAATCTATTGTCCTTTCGAGCCGAAGACGGCACATAGGGCAGAACCACAATCTCAAAAACAGAAACCTTGCGTGCCAAAATGGCACATATTGCAGATATCACTGCTTCTAAAATCAATGGCGCTGTTTCCATAACAATGCTTTTTACAATGACAGCTTGTCAAGCCATCGATCAATCTCCTTAGTCGCCTCTTACGACATGCCTGGAAGGTCACAGTGTCACTATTCTTTACTTCCTCATAATGAGGCCCCGGTAACACACAGGAGAATATGGTGTTAGTGACCATAGATTTTACAGACCTTCGGCACATGATGGGATCGAACCTTGTCCTTTGTAGTCCAGTTCACTAACCACTGAGCTATCGCGGCTCCCTGAACTAACTAATTAACTAATTAACTAATTAACTAACCAACTAACTAATTAACTAACTAACTAACCAACTAACTAATTAACTAATTAACTAACCAACTAACTAATTAACTAACTAACTAACCAACTAACTAATTAACTAACTAACTAACCAACTAACTAATTAACTAACTAACTAACCAACTAACTAATTAACTAATTAACTAACCAACTAACTAATTAACTAACTAACTAACTAACTAATTAACTAATTAATTAACCAACTAACTAATTAACTAACTAACTAACCAACTAACTAATTAACTAACCAACTAACTAATTAACTAACTTACCAACTAACTAATTAACTAATTAAATAACCAACTAACTAATTAACTAACTAGCTAACCAACTAACTAATTAACTAACTAACTAACCAACTAACTAATTAACTAACTAGCTAACTAATTAACTAACTAACTAACCAACTAACTAATTAACTAACCAACTAACGAATTAAATAACGAACTAACTAATTAACTAACTAAATAATTAACTAACTAACGAACCAACTAATTAACTAACTAACTAACCAACTAATTAACTAATTAACTAACTAATTATCTAACCAACTAACTAATTAACTAACCAACTAACTAATTAACTAACTAGCTAACCAACTATCTAATTAACTAATTAATTAACCAACTAACTAACTAACTAATTAACTAACTAACTAACAGACTAACTAATTAACTAATTAACTAACCAACTAACTAATTTACTAACCAACCAACTAATTAACTAACTAACCAACTAACTAATTAACTAACTAACTAACTAACTAACTAATTAACATACTAACTAACTAACTAATTAACTAACTAATTAACTAACTAACTAACCAACTAACTAATTAACTAACTAACTAACTAACCAAATAACTAATTAACTAACTAATCAACTAATTAATTAACTAACTAAGTAATTAACTATTAAACCAACTAACTAATTAACTAACTAACCAACTAACTCATTAACTAACTAACTAATTAACTAACTAATTAACTAACTAACCGACTAACTAATTAACTAACTAAGTAATTAACTAATAAACCAACTAACTAATTAACTAACTAACCAACTAACTAATTACATAACTAACTAATTAGTTAACTAACCAACTAACTAGTTAACTAACTAACAAACTAATTAACAAATTACCTTAATAAATAATTAAATAAAGTACTAACAAAGTACATGCTACCATCATTCAATTAAAGAAAAACAAACACAACAAACACAACAAACACAACAAACACAACTAAGAAGAAAACAAAATGCAAATACTGACCAACACAAACAGGTTCACTTCCAAGTAAGTTACCATCAACACCACAAGCCCTGGAGAGATCACCACCGGTCTGAAAGTATCCAGGATTACACTGAAATGTGACGTAATCACCGGTTGTAACCGACCCGCCACCGGACACCCTTGTGTAACTGGTACTCGTCGGTACACTACAGGGTGGAGTTGCTGAAACAGTACCACAGAATATGATAAGTGCTCTCACTAAAATGGACTGTTTTTTACACGTAAAATTGTGTAATTTTTGGTTTCTCTCTCTCCCTCTCTCTCTCTCTCTCTCTCTCTCTCTCTCTCTGTGTGTTCAAGACTCAATCAGAGTAAGGATTCCAGACTCTCACATGAAGTCAGCTGTCAGGCTAAGTGTGTTGATCGCCCCCACAGACAGAACATCACAATTAGAGTCTGTCAGATCCACTCTGACTGAACACCCGTTAATACGTTGCACCGTGTTCTGCGCCAGTGGCCCAGTGCATCCGATTTCAGCCAGACTTTTATTCGGGTTTGCTTTCCCTAGCCTTTGATTGTCCCCAATCTTCCTGCAAGGCAGCAGATGATCTTTTCTGTAGGGGGATTCTGCCCTTAGATGGTCGGCCCTCCCAGGTTTACGAGCACCATCTGCCCGAGTCACTAGAGGTGACTAACACAGACACGGACACAAAAAGATGTGAGATGTGACTAACACAGACATACACACACAAAGATGTGAGATGTGACTAACACAGACATGCACACACAAAGATATATGAGATGTGACTAGCACAGACATGCACACACAAAGATATGTTTAAAGTTTAGGCAAGGTTGTGTACTGTCACCAGATTTATTTCGTATGTTTAGTGATCATGAACAAAGATAATACTAAAAACCTACAAGTGGATAAAAAAGTGGAAGAAATAGATCTAGAGACAGTTCAGAGCTACAACTACCTTGGACATACTATAACCAGTGATGGAAAGTGTACAAATAAACACAAGAATAGGAATGGCAAAAAGTAATTTTAATGTCAGGAAAAATATATAAACATCAAAACAAATTACATCAGGGCTAAAACTAAAAATAACAAAATGTTATATCTTCTCAACATTCCTGTATAGTGTAGAAACATGGAGATTAGACAAGAAAAAAGAACAGACAATTAAAGCCTTTGAAATGTGGATTTATAGAAGAATAGGAAGAATTGGATGGAAAGAAAAGAAAATAAACGATGAGAAAAATATGATGAACATAAATGATGAAGTCTTACAACAACTAAAAATGAAAAGAGAACTACTAAACACAATTCAAACAAGACAAATGAGATTTTTGGGTCATGTTAAAAGACACAGCAGCCTAATAAAAGTAATCTTGGAGGGGGAAATACAAGGTAGACCAAGACTAATAATGACGAGTAACCTCAAATGATGAGCAAGTCAGCCAATGACAACCTGCACCATCATGGAAAGAGACACAGGGAAAAATCGCTCATTGGTAGCCAACCTTCGATGCGGAGACGGCACTCAATGATGATTGTGAGATTATTTTAAGATCCATAAGGGACATGACTGGAATAACAAGTGAAGGCCATAATATCAATAAACTCATGTATGCTGATGATAGTCTTATTCGCTAAGAGTGAAAACGAGTTACAAGAAATGTTAGAGGCCAGTGGTGAGGAGTGTAGAACACTCCAAGGTATGAAGACAGCTTCACAAGGGAGGAACACAACACAATACTGACGTTTCGGCCAGGGGCCTTTTTCAGAGTACAGGGACAACGAAAACAAACGGTGAAACACAATTATCTATAAATACATGATCAGAAGAAGAGGATAGAAAAGAAAAAAGTAGGATGATGAAAAATAAAAAAAAGAAGAGAGATAAGATAAGGATATAGAAAGAATATGAGAATATATGTATAATTAAAAAGCCATTATTTGCCTGTTCCCTACAAGAAATGTTAGACATTATAGCGAAGGAAAGACAGTCGCAGGACACTTCCAGACTTGCTGAGGAAGGGATCTCAGCACTTATGGACATGTTCGAAGTGCAATGATGATGACCCTCAAATAACTCAATAGTGAAGAAAAGTAAAATTAAAGGACACAGTTTTAATAGTAAAACAAAAACAGAAGTAATTGTAGCAATAAAGAAAAAGGCAACACTGCAATGCACAATAAAGACAAGAGGAACAATATTAAAACGGGTAAATAATTTTTAAAATCTGGGAACTTTGTTAACCTCGGACGGAAGATGTACAACAGAGGTGAGATGCAGAATGGCTCAGACAATAGCAGCTTCCCAAGAAATGAGGAAGATACTATGCAATCCAATTTTGAGAATAGAAACAAGAAAAATAGTTCTACAATGTTTTGTTGAGCCAGTCTAAACATGTGGTTGTGAATCATGGACAATAAGCCAACTGAAACGAAAATCACTCGAGTCTGTAGAAATATGGTATTACAGAAGAATGTCTTAGCACGTGAGTTTTCACCCATATGTGCTTGACCGCCTATCTAGAAGTGTTCGGGGGACATTTGGAAAGTGTCGCTTCAAGCATCGAAACTCACGATACTCATGGCATTCCTCAACTTCCCAGAGTACTTACCTGGTATCCATTTCTGCCAGCGGCTGGGTCGACTGAGGGGTTATTTTTTTCCCAACCACGAGTACAACTCACAAACTGCTTCCATCGGGAATCGAACACGGGTTGTCCGAACGTCGGTAGCTCAGTCAGCTATGAATTATATTGGGTACAAATAATAATAAAGAAGTATGTGTTAGCACTCGGAACTAAAAAAATTGGCTATTGCAGCAGTGTCTTACACGATGACGTTCTCAATGACTATAGCATAAGGTAACGATCACAGACCGGAAATAAATTGTATATTTGTACTTTCCTATTAATGCAAGTATCTCCCAGTAGGGCTGAATACTTGTGTTGTAGACAAACATTTATTGGACGAAACAGCACAAGTACAAGTACCCAGTATATAACCACTGGGAACTACTATTCGTGCTGTTTAGTTGGCTGCGTGGCAGTGTGCCAAGCGTTCGGCTTCTCGTGGCAAGGCGCGGTGCCACTGAGTACGGGTTCGATCCCACTTCGGACCATATATTGTTCTTCGTTTTTTTCTATTGTTGTTTGTCTGTCAATTTTTCCGAGTGCTAACACATACTTATTTGTTCTATTATTCTCTATGAATTATATTCCAGTGAACGTGTTGCGGTTTGATAAAAGGCGAGCAGCTTATGATACATACTTCCTAGTCGATGTAACGGTTCTCGCCGGAGACACTAACCTCCATACACCTGTGCCAAATCCGTATAGACTTCGCGGTCAGTGAACTTGCCCCAAGAATCATTGTCCCAATAAATGAAGCCAGGCCTTTACTTCGAGAGAAAAACTCCGACCGTACTCTAGCTGGTGGTGACTTTGCTGTCGAACACAGATTATACATCCCCTCTCAGTACGTAGCCGAGGCCTGGTACTGTTCCACCTTAATCAACAGTCAGTCGCCCACAGCATGTATCTTTGTACACCGGCGCCTCAACGATTTTGACTATGTGGTCAGGTAAATGCGACCGGAGCACCGCTGTCTCCGTAAGCAAAAATCCAGACCAGAAAAAATACCACCACACTTGACCCCGATTTAACCACAACACCATCTTAGCCTGCTGTACCAACCGGATCCTCAGAAAAAAAAAAAGAAAAAAATGAAGTGACGAGTTAAGTAAATAAAGAAAGAGCCCCGTCACGCCAAGTGGCATATAGGGAATATGGTGTTAGCGACCATAATTTGTACAGACCTTCGGCACATGATTTTTGTGGTAGTGTGGTCAGTATTGAACCACGATAGCTCAGTGGTTAGTGAACTGGACTACAATGGACAAGAGGTAGGGTTCGATGCCAACCAACGGCTTCCCGTTCACCCAGTCTTTAATGGGTACCTGATTTTTTTTTAGGAAAGTAAAGCGGCACGGGCGTAATACTGACCACATTACCCAAAAAATCGTGTGCCGAAAGTCCGTAAAATGTATGGTCACTAACACCATATTCCCTATACGCTACTTGACATGACGGGGGTACTCTACTTTTTTACTGGTCGGTATTACGCCCATGCCGCTTTACTTTCCCAGAAAAAAAAAATCCGGTACCCATTTAAGGCTGGGTGAACCTGGAAGCCGTCGGTTGGGATCGAACCCGAACTCTTGACCCAAGTAATCATGTTCACTAACCAGTGAGCTATCGCGGCTCCCAAATGACGTGTTACTGTACCTGGATTCAGTCCACAAGATTTGGAACAGAAAACTGAAGCTTCATTCATTGAAATCAAGGCTTTACAAAATGTTGGACTGGCAGACAACACAGCTTTACATGTAGGGTATCTGTCCTCTATAGTTTGGGAATCTGAAATATACAATTACTTCTTGGAAATGATTTTTAACATTAAAATTAATGAAGATATATTTGTATTTTGTTATGTTCAGAATGTACAAGTAAATCACTGGAGTCTGTAGAAATGTGGCTTTACGGAAGAATGTTGAGAGTACCATGGACAGCTAAGAAGAGTAAGGAAGAGGTTCCGAGAGAGGTCAAAAAAAGAAGAGAGCTAATTTACAATGTTAGGAAGAGACAATCATAATTTTTTGGCCATGTAAAGTGAAGAGAACAGCTGGAATATATTGTAACAACTGGGAAAATTGAGGGACGAAGAGATAGAGGGAAGCAAAGAGAAAAGATAACAGACAGCTTAAGAGAATGACTTGGCAGAAGGTCAACAACAGAAATGATAAATAGCTGCCGAGATCGAAAGTTGTGGAGAGTCATGATCACCTACGCCACTAGGATCGGTACTTGATGATGATGATGATGATGATGATGATGATGATATTCAGAATGAAAGGAGATGTTTCAAGAAGGTAGCTAGTATGATGAGAAGAGAGAGGTTTAGAAAAATAACGATAACAGATTCGGCAATTAAGTTTCTAGAACTGTTTATCACCATCGAGTTGTGTGTATGTGTTGCTCTCGTTACAACTTGTCTGAAATAATCTCTGTCTCTAGCCAGATCTCCCACAGAACGTTGCTCTCATCACAGCCCGTCTGGAAGATTCTATGTCTCTAGCCAGATCTTTTACAGAACGTTGCTCTCACCACAGCCCGTCTGAAAGAATCTCTGTCTCTAGTCAGATCTCCCACAGAACGTTGCTCTCACCACAGCCCGTCTGGAAGAATCTCTGTCTCTAGTCAGATCTCCCACAGAACGTTGCTCTCACCACAGCCCGTCTGGAAGATTCTATGTCTCTAGCCAGATCTTTTACAGAACGTTGCTCTCACCACAGCCCGTCTGAAAGAATCTCTGTCTCTAGCCAGATCTCTCACAGAACGTTGCTCTCACCCCAGCCCGTCTGAAAGAATCTCTGTCTCTAGCCAGATCTCCCACAGAACGTTGCTCTCACCACAGCCCGTCTGAAAGAATCTCTGTCTCTAGCCAGATCTCTCACAGAACTTTGCTCTCACCCCAGCCCGTCTGAAAGAATCTCTGTCTCTAGCCAGATCTCTCACAGAACTTTGCTCTCACCCCAGCCCGTCTGAAAGAATCTCTGTCTCTAGCCAGATCTCTCACAGAACTTTGCTCTCACCCCAGCCCATCTGAAAGAATCTCTGTCTCTAGCCAGATCTCTCACAGAACTTTGCTCTCACCCCAGCCCGTCTGAAAGAATCTCTGTCTCTAGCCAGATCTCTCACAGAACTTTGCTCTCACCCCAGCCCATCTGAAAGAATCTCTGTCTCTAGCCAGATCTCTCACAGAACTTTGCTCTCACCACAGCCCGTCTGAAAGAATCTCTGTCTCTAGTCAGATCTCCCACAGAACGTTGCTCTCACCACAGCCCGCCTGAAAGAATCTCTGTCTCTAGTCAGATCTCTTACAGAACGTTGCTCTCATCACAGCCCGTCTGAAAGAATCTCTGTCTCTAGCCAGATCTCTTACAGAACGTTGCTCTCATCACAGCCCGTCTGAAAGAATCTCTGTCTCTAGTCAGATCTCCCACAGAACGTTGCTCTCACCACAGCCCGTCTGAAAGAATCTCTGTCTCTAGTCAGATCTCCCACAGAACGTTGCTCTCACCGCAGCCCGTCTGAAAGAATCTCTGTCTCTAGCCAGATCTCTCACAGAACGTTGCTCTCACCACAGCCCGTCTGAAAGAATCTCTGTCTCTAGCCAGATCTCCCACAGAACTTTGCTCTCACCACAGCCTGTCTGAAAGAATCTCTGTCTCTAGCCAGATCTCCGACTGAACGTTACATTCATCACAACCCGTCTGAAAGAATCTCTGTCTCTAGCCAGATCTCCCACAGAACTTTGCTCTCACCACAGCCTGTCTGAAAGAATCTCTGTCTCTAGCCAGATCTCCGACTGAACGTTACATTCATCACAACCCGTCTGAAAGAATCTCTGTCTCTAGCCAGATCTCCCACAGAATGTTGCATTCATTATAGCCCATCTGAAAGAATCTCTGTCTCTAGCCAGATCTCCCACAGAACGTTGCTCTCACCACAGCCCATCTGAAAGAATCTTTGTCTCTAGCCAGATCTTCCACAGAACGTTGCATTCATCATAGCCCGTCTGAAAGAATCTTTGTCTCTAGCCAGATCTCCCACAGAACGTTGCATTCATCATAGCCCGTCTGAAAGAATCTTTGTCTCTAGCCAGATCTTCCACAGAACGTTACATTCATCATAGCCCGTCTGAAAGAATCTTTGTCTCTAGCCAGATCTTTATCTATGGACCAATGGGTTTTCCTCAGTCTACTATATTCAGTGCAATCTTGAAGAATGTGTTCAGCAGTCTGGGACGCATGTAGTATTGTATCTATAGGCAAATGGGTTTTCCTCAATCTACTATATTCAGTGTATAAACAATACCTCAAAAAAATACGCAATAGCCTCCACTAGACCGTCTGACAAGACGAAAAGGGCCATATATATATATATTCAGTACAGTCTTGTAGTATGTGGCACACCTGTAGTGTTGTATCTATGGACCAATGGATTTTCCTCAATCTACTATATTCAGTACAGTCTTGAAGTATGTGGCACACCTGTAGTGTTGTATCTATGGACCAATGGGTTTTCCTCAAATGAGCTATATTCAGTGCAATCTTGAAGTAACCAATACCAAGATGATACAAGACATGTAAAAAGGAATATGGTTTAATGACGGTTCACACTAATCAAATTGATAGTGAAGCACTGTGCGGCGAAACGTACAGCATTAACCTTATTGTTTACTATATTTTCTGTTTTATTTTTGTTTTCACTGTAAACGTGCTTCTCTTCGACTTTAGTCGTGTAGTATTTTTTTATTTTTTTATTTTATTGTTGGCTTCTTTGTATAGATCTGTGTGTTGAGGTCCTTTAGCACAAAAGTCTTCATATTGTTTCTTCTTTTTTCCTCTTCTTCTTTCCTTCATCATTTACATCGAGGGAAAGTTTAATTTGCGGTCTTTTGCTCTTCTTTTGGCCTCTCCTGTTGTCATGTTTCCTAAGTTTCTAATATTCCATCAATCCATCTTTTGCTCTTCTTTTGGCCTCTCCTGCTGTTATGTTTCCTAGTGTTTCTAATATTCCATCAATCCATCTTTTGCTCTTCTTTTGGCCTCTCCTGCTGTTATGTTTCCTAGTGTTTCTAATATTCCATCAATCCATCTTTTGCTCTTCTGTTGACCTCTCCTGCTGTTATGTTTCCTAGTGTTTCTAATATTCCATCAATCCATCTTTTGCTCTTCTGTTGGCCTCTCCTGTTGTCATGTTTCCTAGTGTTTCTAATATTCCATCAATCCATCTTTTGCTCTTCTTTTGGCCTCTCCTGTTGTCATGTTTCCTAAGTTTCTAATATTCCATCAATTCATCTTTTGCTCTTCTGTTGACCTCTCCCGCTGTTATGTTTCCTAGTGTTTCTAATATTCCATCAATCCATCTTTTACTCTTCCGTTGTCCTCTCCTACTGTTATGTTTCCTAGTGTTTCTAATATTCCATCAATCCATCTTTTGCTATTCTTTTGGTCTCTCCTGTTGTCATGTTTCCTAAGTTTCTAATATTCCATCAATTCATCTTTTGCTCTTCTGTTGACCTCTCCTGCTGTTATGTTTCCTAGTGTTTCTAATATTCCATCAATCCATCTTTTACTCTTCTGTTGACCTCTCCTGCTGTTATGTTCCTAGTGTTTCTAATATTCCATCAATCCATCTTTTACTCTTCCGTTGTCCTCTCCTACTGTTATGTTTCCTAATGTTTCTAATATTCCATCAATCCATCTTTTACTCTTCTGTTGACCTCTCCTGCTATTATGTTCCTAGTGTTTCTAATATTCCATCAATCCATCTTTTACTCTTCCGTTGTCCTCTCCTACTGTTATGTTTCCTAATGTTTCTAATATTCCATCAATCCATCTTTTACTCTTCTGTTGACCTCTCCTGCTGTTATGTTCCTAGTGTTTCTAATATTCCATCAATCCATCTTTTACTCTTCCGTTGTCCTCTCCTACTGTTATGTTTCCTAATGTTTCTAATATTCCATCAATCCATCTTTTACTCTTCTGTTGACCTCTCCTGCTGTTATGTTCCTAATGTTTCTAATATTCCATCGATCCATCTTTTTCGTGGTCGGCCCTCGGGTCGGGCCTCGGATCTCGCAATTTTTATTGAATACACGTTCTGTTGTGTTTTAAACATTCTGCCTTGTAACGTGGTCAAACCATTGTATCTGTTGTTTCTTTATGTAATCTTACAGCGGGAATTATTCCTAGCTTTTATCTCAGTTCTTCATTTCTGATCTTATCTCTCAGACTGTTTCCTGTCATTCGTCTAACACATTTCATCTCAGTAGAGGTTATTTTTTCTTATTGTTCTTGCATCTAGGGTCCAGGTCTGGCATTGGTAGCACAACGTTGGGATGAAGATTGTATTGTAGAGTGCCCGTTTTGCCTCTAGAGTTATTTCCTTGTTGAACAACAGTGGTGATAGCTGTCCAATGATTTGACAAGCTTTGTTGTATCTTGAGTCTAGGGTCCAGGTCTGGCATTGGTAGCACAACAATGGGATGAAGATTGTATTGTAGAGTGCCCGTTTTGCCTCTAGAGTTATTTCCTTGTTGAACAACAGTGGTGATAGCTGTCTGATTTGACAAGCTTTGTTGTATCTTGAGTCTAGGGTCCAGGACTGGCATTGGTAGCACAACAATGGGATGAAGATTGTATTGTAGAGTGCCCGTTTTGCCTCTAGAGTTATTTCCTTGTTGAACAACAGTGGTGATAGCTGTCCAATGATTTGACAAGCTTTGTTGTATCTTGAGTCTAGGGTCCAGGTCTGGCATTGGTAGCACAACGTTGGTATTAAGATTGTATTGTAGAGTGCCTGTTTTGCCTCTAGAGTTATTTCCTTGTTGGACAATAGTGATGATAGCTGTCTAATGATTTGACAAGCTTTGTTGCATCTTGAGTCTAGTTTCCAGGACTGGCATTGGTAGCATAACGTTGGGATGAAGATTGTATTGTAGATTGCCCGTTTTGCCTCTAGAGTTATTTCCTTGTTGAACAACAGCGGTGATAGCTGTCCAATGATTTGACAAGCTTTGTTGTATCTTGAGTCTAGGGTCCAGGTCTGGCATCGGTACCACAACGTTGGTATTAAGATTGTATTGTAGATTGCCCGTTTTGCCTCTAGAGTTATTTCATTGTTAGACAACACGCAGCTTGATCCTATCTCTCTCAGACTGGTTACTCTATTACTTTGACCACGTTCACGATCGTGCGTAAGATCCTAATGCTCTATTCAGAATTTAACTGGCTAAAGAATAAACACACAAACTGTTATACTTACACACTCGGTCTATTTGACAAAAGAATGTGTATTTGCTTGTGGTATCCCATGCGCTGTTTGCGTACCACTTTCCATCTCTTCCGGAAGTAGAAGATTCCCGATACATGTATGTGGTAGACTTACTTTCATCGTACATATCTAGAATATATGTTGTTAGAGATGTTAGTATGTGGTAGAGTTACTTTCATCATACATATCTAGAATATATGTTGTTAGAGATGTTAGTATGTGGTAGACTTACTTTCATCGTCCATATCTAGAATATATGTTGTTAGAGATGTTAGTATGTGGTAGACTTACTTTCATCGTACATATCTAGAATATATGTTGTTAGAGATGTTAGTATGTGGTAGACTTACTTTCATCGTACATATCTAGAATATATGTTGTTAGAGATGTTAGTATGTGGTAGATTTTCTTTCATCGTACATATCTAGAATATATGTTGTTAGAGATGTTAGTATGTGGTAGATTTTCTTTCATCGTACATATCTAGAATATATGTTGTTAGAGATGTTAGTATGTGATGGATTGACTTTCATCGTACATATCTAGAATATATGTTGTTTTGATGTTAGTATGTGGTAGACTTTCTTTCATCGTACATATCTAGAATATATGTTGTTAGTGATGTTAGTATGTGATGGATTGACTTTCATCGTACATATCTAGAATATATGTTGTTTTGATGTTAGTATGTGGTAGATTGACTTTCATCGTACATATCTAGAATATATGTTGTTTTGATGTTAGTATGTGGTAGACTTTCTTTAATCGTTCATATCTAGAATATATGTTGTTAGTGATGTTAGTATGTGGTAGACTTTCTTTAATCGTACATATCTAGAATATATGTTGTTAGTGATGTTAGTATGTGATGGATTGACTTTCATCGTACATATCTAGAATATATGTTGTTAGTGATGTTAGTATGTGATGGATTGACTTTCATCGTACATATCTAGAATATATGTTGTTTTGATGTTAGTATGTGGTAGATTTAGCATCTGTCAGGTCGGGTAATTTTACCTGCTACTGTATGCAGTAAACAGTACAACCTGTGGCTGCCCTGCTGCCTTGTAGGTGAGCTCGGGAGAGTAAAAGGCTAAGGGAGGGTACCCTGAAGTAAAACAACCCCACTGGCTTGTGGGTGAGACTTTTTAGTCTAGTTAAAGGCTAGCAGAGTCAACCGTAAACAAACCGACGGAAGGCAACAGAAAACCACCGTCGTAACTTCTTTGTACAATCATGAATCGCCACAACATATTACCAAAAAAAATGAGGAAGATACTATGTAATACATTTTTGACAATAGAAACAAGAAAAAGAATTCCTAAATGTTATGTAGAGCCAGTCTTAACATATGGATGTGAATCATGGACAATAGGACAACAGACAAGAAAATTACTGGAGGCTGTAGAAATGTAGTTTTACAGAAGAATGTTGAGAATACCTTGGACAGATAAGAAGAGTAATGAAAACGTTCTGAAAGAGGTCAAAGCAAAAAGAGAGCTAATTTCCAATATTAGGAAGAAACAATCATCATTTTTTGGCCATGTAATGAGAAGGGAACAACTGGAATATATTGTAACAACTGGGAAAATTGAGGGACGAAGAGATAGAGGTAAGCAAAGAGAAAAGATACCAGACAGTTTAAGAGAATGGCTTGGCAGAAGGTCAACAACAGAAATGATAAATAACTGTCCGGATCGAAAGTTGTGGAGAGACATGATCACCTACGACTGGACTACCGACGTTCGGACAACCCGTGTTCAATTCCCGCTGGGAGCAGTGTGAGTTGTACTCGTGGTTGGAAAAAAATACCCCCACGGTCGACCCAGCCGTTGACAGAAATGGGTACCAGGGTATTCTCCTGGGAAGGTGAGGAATGTCGCTTCGCATCTGAGTTTCGATTCTTGAGGCTACACTATACAGAAATATCCGAACATTTCTGGATAGGCGGCCGAGCACATATGGGTGGAAACTCGCGTGCTAAGACGCTGGTTCAAGTCTCGTACTTGACCTTTACCTTACCTTTTAAAATTACCAAATTAACACTCAGGACTTCTTCTTCCTCTTTCCTTCCTCATCTGCCTTTCAGCATCGAGGGGAGAAATAATTTACGGTCTTTTGCTCTTCTGTTCGCCTCTGCTGCTGTTATGTTTTCTAGTGCTTATAATTTTCCATCAATCCATCTTTTTTGGGGTCTGGTATTCTCTCACCGTTTGCTGAAGGCTCGTCGTGTTGTGTTTTGATCTTTCTGCCTTGTCACGTGGCCAAACCATTTTATCTGTTGTTTCCTTATATATTCTATGGCGGGGGCTATTCCTAGCTTTTTTCTCAGTTCTTCATTTCTGATCTTATCTCTCAGACTAAGGTCTAAGATTCAAATTTATCAAAGTTGTCTGCTTAGCACACTTATATACGGATCAGAAACTTGGACTACCTATACAGGGCAGGAGAAAGGGTTAAACAGCTTTCATGTACGTTGCTTTCACGAGATTATGAACATCAAATGGTAGGACAAAGTAACCAACTCTAATGTCTTACAACGCGCCAAACTCCCATCCATCATGGAAGGACAAAGTAGCCAACTCTAATGTCTTACAACGTGCCAAACTCCCATCCATCATGAAAGGACAAAGTAACCAACTCTAATGTCTTACAACGAGCCAAACTCCCATCCATCATGGAAGGACAAAGTAGCCAACTCTAATGTCTTACAACGAGCCAAACTCCCATCCATCATGGAAGGACAAAGTAGCCAACTCTAATGTCTTACAACGAGCCAAACTCCCATCCATCATGGAAGGACAAAGTAGCCAACTCTAATGTCTTACAACGTGCCAAACTCCCATCCATCATGAAAGGACAAAGTAACCAACTCTAATGTCTTACAACGAGCCAAACTCCCATCCATCATGGAAGGACAAAGTAGCCAACTCTAATGTCTTACAACGAGCCAAACTCCCATCCATTAAGGCAGGACAAAGTAACCAACTATAATGTCTTACAACGAGCAAAACTCACATCCATCATGGCAGGACAAAGTAACCAACTCTAATGTCTTACAACGAGCCAAACTCCCATCCATCATGGAAGGACAAAGTAGCCAACTCTAATGTCTTACAACGAGCCAAACTCCCATCCATTAAGGCAGGACAAAGTAACCAACTCTAATGTCTTACAACGAGCCAAACTCCCATCCATCAAGGCAGGACAAAGTAACCAACTCTAATGTCTTACAACGAGCCAAACTCCCATCCATCATGTCAGGACAAAGTAACCAACTCTAATGTCTTACAACGAGCCAAACTCCCATTCATCATTGCAGGACAAAGTAACCAACTCTAATGTCTTACAACGAGCCAAACTCCCATTCATCATTGCAGGACAAAGTAACCAACTCTAATGTTTTACAACGAGCCAAACTCCCATTCATCATTGCAGGACAAAGTAACCAACTCTAATGTCTAACAACGAGCCAAACTCCCATCCATCATGGCAGGACAAAGTAACCAACTATAATGTCTTACAACGAGCCAAACTCCCATCCATCATGGCAACATTTTGGAGCCGTAGACTAAGGTGACTGGTTAATGAAAGTAGAATGGCAAACAATCGTAGCCTCAAATAAATATTGTATGGCGAACTTAGGGCAGACCAGTACTAAGATATAAGGATGTTTGCAGGGCTTCCTTGAGGGAATTCTCTATCAGTGAAAGAAACTGGGAAAGTCTGGCTGCCTATCGTAGCACATGGAGAACAAAATAGCACAACAGCATTCGAGGAAATGATATCACATTTCAGATAACAAAAGGTGCAGGAGAAAGGAGACGAGGCCAGGCACCACAAAAACACCTTGTTCATTCTGCGGATGGATCTGTCTATCCAATATTGGCAGATTCAGCCACGAGAGAAGCTGTTCAGTAAAATAACATCCAGCATAAGACACTAATATTTTACCAAACTACTGACCTATCATGTTTGCTTGCTACCAACCGTCTATCAAGTCATGATTGCTTGCTACCAACCGTCTGTCAAGTCATGATTGCTTGCTACCAACCGTCTGTCAAGTCATGATTGCTTGCTACCAACCGTCTGTCAAGTCATGATTGCTTGCTACCAACCGTCTGTCAAGTCATGATTGCTTGCTACCAACTGTCTGTCAAGTCATGATTGCTTGCTACCAACTGTCTGTCAAGTCATGATTGCTTGCTACCAACTGTCTGTCAAGTCATGATTGCTTGCTACCAACAGTCTGTCAAGTCATGATTGCTTGCTACCAACAGTCTGTCAAGTCATGATTCCTTGCTACCAACCGTCTGTCAAGTCATGATTGCTTGCTACCAACCGTCTGTAAAGTCATTATTCCTTGCTACCAGCCGTCTGTCAAGTCATGATTGCTTGCTACCAACAGTCTGTCAAGTCATGATTGCTTGCTACCAACAGTCTGTCAAGTCATGATTCCTTGCTACCAACCGTCTGTCAAGTCATTGTTCCCTGCTACCAACCGTCTGTCAAGTCATGATTGCTTGCTACCAACCGTCTGTAAAGTCATTATTCCTTGCTACCAGCCGTCTGTCAAGTCATGATTGCTTGCTACCAACAGTCTGTCAAGTCATGATTGCTTGCTACCAACAGTCTGTCAAGTCATGATTCCTTGCTACCAACCGTCTGTCAAGTCATTGTTCCCTGCTACCAACCGTCTGTCAAGTCATTGTTCCCTGCTACCAACCGTCTGTCAAGTCATTGTTCCCTGCTACCAACCGTCTGTCAAGTCATTGTTCCCTGCTACCAACCGTCTGTCAAGTCATTGTTCCCTGCTACCAACCGTCTGTCAAGTCATTATTCCTTGCTACCAACCGTATGTCACGTCATTATTCACTGCTACCAACCGTCTGTCAAGACATGATTCCTTGCTACCAACCGTCTGTCAAGTCATTATTCACTACTACTAACCGTCTGTCAAGTCATTATTCCTTGCTACCAACCGTCTGTCAAGTCATTATTCACTGCTACTAACCGTCTGTCAAGTCATTATTCACTGCTACCAACCGTCTGTCAAGTCATGATTCCTTGCTACCAACGGTCTGTCAAGTCATAATTCCTTGCTACCAACGGTCTGTCAAGTCATTATTCCTTGCTACCAACCGTCTGTCACGTCATTATTAACTGCTACCAACCGTCTGTCACGTCATTATTCCCTGCTACCAACCGTCTGTCAAGTCATTATTCCTTGCTACCAACCGTCTGTCAAGTCATTATTTCCTGCTACCAACCGTCTGTCAAGTCATGATTCCTTGCTACCAACCGTCTGTCAAGTCATGATTCCTTGCTACCAACCGTCTGTCACGTCATTATTCCCTACTACCAGCCGTGTGTCAAGTCATTATTCCCTGCTACCAGCCGTCTGTCAAGTCATTATTCCTTGCTACCAACCGTCTGTTAAGTCATGATTCCTTGCTACCAACCGTCTGTCACGTCATTATTCACTGCTACCAACCGTCTGTCAAGTCATTATTCCCTGCTACCAACCGTCTGTCAAGTCATGATTCCTTGCTACCAACGGTCTGTCAAGTCATGATTCCTTGCTACCAACGGTCTGTCAAGTCATGATTCCTTGCTCCCAACAACAAAGACGACAATGGCCATATTGCTCCAGGTGTATTGCACGTACATGGGGGAGTATAGAAGTTTGTGTACGTCATAACCGTGCTAGTCCCAAGGAGGCACCACTTCAGTCCACACTTGAGAGCCCCGAACCAGGAGTGATCGACAGTGCTGGGAAAGAATGGAATTGAAGATTACTTGATATAACTGCATTTAAGGAAGCCCTAATGGTAATTGTTGTGTTAATGTAAACTATTAATATGATATTCCTATTCTCAGTCTTAACTTTAAAAAGACAGAAGTAATGGTAGCAACAAAGACAGAAGTAATGGTAGCAACAAAGAAAAAGACAGAAGTAACGGTAGCAACAAAGACAGAAGTAATGGTACAACAAAGATAGAAGTAATGGTAGCAACAAAGACAGAAGTAATGTTAGCAACAAAGACAGAAGTAATGGTAGCAACACAGACAGAAGTAATGGTAGCAACAAAGATAGAAGTAATGGTAGCAACAAAGATAGAAGTAATGGTAGCAACAAAGACAGAAGAAATGGTAGCAACAAAGAAAAAGTAATGGTAGCAACAAAGACAGAAGTAATAGTAGCAACAAAGACAGAAGTAATAGTAGCAACAAAGATAGAAGAAATATTAGCAACACAGATAGAAGTAATAGTAGCAACAACGACAGAAGTAATGGTAGCAACAAAGATTAAAGTAATGGTAGCAACAAAGACAGAAGTAATGGTAGCAACAAAGATAGAAGTAATGGTAGCAACAAAGACAGAAGTAATGGTAGCAACAAAGATAGAAGTAATGGTAGCAACAAAGATAGAAGTAATGGTAGCAACAAAGATAGAAGTAATGGTAGCAAAAAAGACAGAAGCAATGAAAGCAACAAAGATAGAAGTAATGGTAGCAACAAAGACAGAAGTAATGGTAGCAACAAAGATAGAAGTAATGGTAGCAACACAGACAGAAGTAATAGTAGCAACAAAGACAGAAGTAATGGTAGCAACAAAGATAGAAGTAATGGTAGCAACACAGACAGAAGTAATGGTAGCAACACAGACAGAAGTAAAAGTAGCAACACAGACAGAAGTAATAGTAGCAACAAAGACAGAAGTAATAGTAGCAACAAAGACAGAAGTAATAGTAGCAACAAAGACAGAAGTAATGGTAGCAACAAAGATAGAAGTAATAGTAGCTACAAAGATAGAAGTAATAGTAGCAACAAAGACAGAAGTAATGGTAGCAACAAAGATAGAAGTAATATTAGCAACAAAGACAGAAGTAATAGTACAAACAAAGACAGAAGTAATTGTAGCAACAAAGAAAAAAGTAATGGTAGCAACACAGACAGAAGTAATAGTAGCAACAAAGACAGAATTAATGGTAGCAACAAAGACAGAAGTAATGGTAGCAACACAGACAGAAGTAATGGTAGCAACAAAGATAGAAGTAATGGTAGCAACAAAGGCAGAAGTAATGGTAGCAACAAAGACATAATTAATGGTAGCAACAAAGACAGAAGTAATTGTAGCAAAAAAGACAGAAGTAATGGTAGCAACACAGACAGAAGTAATGGTAGCAACAAAGACAGAAGTAATGGTAACAACAAAGACAGAAGTAATGGTAGCAACAAAGACAGAAGTAATAGTAGCAACAAAGAAAAAGACAGGTGTAATGGTAGCAACAGAGACAAAGACAGAAGTAATAGTAGCAACAAAGAAAAAGACAGGAGTAATGGTAGCAACAGAGACAAAGACAGAAGTAATAGTAGCAACAAAGAAAAAGACAGGAGTAATGGTAGCAACAGAGACAAAGACAGAAGTAATAGTAGCAACAAAGAAAAAGACAGGAGTAATGGTAGCAACAGAGACAAAGACAGAAGTAATAGTAGCAACAAAGAAAAAGACAGAAGTAATAGTAGCAACAAAGAAAAAGATATGTGTGTGTATGTGTATGCGTGCATGCATGTATGTATGTATGTATGTATGTATGAATGTATGTATGTATGTATTTATGTATGTATGTATGTATGAATGTATGTATGTATGTATGTATGCATGTATGCATGTATGTGTGTATGTATGTATGTATGTATGTATGTATGTATGTATGTATGAATATATGTATGTATGTATGTATGTATCTATGTACGTATGTATGTATGTATGTGTGTATGTATGAATGTATGTATGTATTTATGTATGTATGTATGTTTGTATGTATGTTTGTATGTATGAAAATATATATATATATATACATATATGGGTACGTTTGTTTCTATGTGGATATGTATATATATATATATATATGTGTGTGTGTGTGTATACGTATGTTTATATATATATATATGTTTAAAAATGTGGTTTTATAGAGGAATGTTGAGAATACCACTGGGAGATAAAAGAATAAAGATAATGATCTAAAAGAGGGCACATTAAAAGAATAAAGTTTGTTGCAACAGCAGAATTGAAAGAGATCATTACTTGTTGGTCAACATGTGGTCATCATCATCATCATGTGCCATATCGGTTGGCGTAGGCGATCATGTCCCTCCATAATCTTCTATCTACAGTACATCGTATCAGTTCTGTTGTTGACTGTTTTCCATGCCATAACACCAAGTTATCCAGTATTTTTTCTCTTTGTCGTCCGCGATCTCTCTTTCCTTTTATTTTGCCAGTTGTAACCAAGTATTCCAACTTTCCTCTTCTCATGATGTGCCGGAAAAATGTTGATTGCTTCTTTCTGATGTTTTTTTAAGAGCTCCCTTTTTGTGTTGGCCTCTTTGAGAACTTCCTCATTGGTCTTTTTAGCTGTCCAGGGAACTTTCAACATTCTTCTGAGAAATCCCATCTCTGTGGCCTCTAATCATCTTTTCATTTGTTTGTCTACTGTCCATGATTCGCTTCCATGGCTCAGAATTGGTTCTATATAGCACCGATTCACTCTCTTTCTCACTTCCATTGACATAGATTTGTTGCATAAGATATTTTTCATTTTCTGATATGCTATTTTGACCTGAGCTATTCTACTTTTTATTTCTATGGTGCATCTCCCATCTTATGTTATTGTGCCCAAGTATTTGGAACGTTGCACTTGTTTCAGATTTGTCTCGTTTATTTTTATGCTGCATGATGGTGATGATATTGTGGTAAGAAATGTAAACTAGAATATATTGTGACAACAGAAAAAAATATGAGGGGAGAAAAGTTAGTGGAAAGCAGAGACGAAAATGTATAAGAGAGTTAATGAGAATGGTTTGATGGGAAGACAAGATTTGAGAAAATGATGTTGAAGTATTAAGTTGTGGAGGGACATGATCTCCCACGCCAGCAGGCTCGGTACTTGATGATGATGATGATGAGGAGGAGGAGGGCGACGATGATGATGGTGATGTTGTTGATGATGTTGTTGATGACGACGATGATGATGCTAATGATGGTGGTGGTGATGATGATGATGATGATGATGATGGTGATGATGATGATGATGGTGGTGGTGATGATGATGCTAATGATGGTGGTAATGATGATGATGATGATGGTGATGATGGTGATGATGATGCTAATGATGGTGGTGATGATGATGATGATGATGATGATGATGATGATGATGATGATGGTGATGATGATGATGATGGTGGTGGTGATGATGGTGGTGGAGGTGATGATGATAATGATGATGCTAATGATGGTGGTGATGATGATGAAGATGATGGTGGTGGTGATGATGATAATGATGATGGTGGTGGTGGTGATGATGATAATGATGATGCTAATGATGGTGGTGATGATGATGATGGTGGTGGTGATGATGATGATGACGATAATGGTGATGATGATGATGGTAGTGGTGGTGAAGATGATAATGATGATGCTAATGATGGTGGTGATGATGATGATGATAGTGGTGGTGATAATGATGACGACAACGATGATGATGATGGTGGTTATGATGATGCTGATAATGATTTTAAAAAATCATATCTCAATTCTTTAAAGCCCTGAAGTATTACCGGAACGCGTTCCGAACCATTCCGGCTGAAAAAAAATAACCACTGAACTGACCTACTGGCATCTCGTCTAATTTGTCTCATCATATTCTGGTCATTGATGTCTCTGATATGCATTAAAGTGCCATTGCGTTTAAACGCTTTGCAATAATCTGAGGCATCACTGTATGTGGCAGTGTTCGTGAAATAGGAAATACACCGGTCTCCATATATGGTCCACTTTAATGGGCAATCTGCGGAATATACATGAAGATTTATGATTAGGGGAAGGGTGGTCTAGAAGTAAGGCATTGGCTACTGGACAGGGGCGTCACAGGTTCAAAGACCATTTCAGGAGGTGATAAATGTTCAAATGTCGAATCTGTAGTTTTTGTGGTTTTAACCTCCCCTGGTCTCTGGGTAGTGAGATCCGATGTCTAGCCATCTCTGGGTAGTGAGAACTGGTGTCTAGTCATCTCTGGGTAGTGAGATTTGATGACTAGCCCTCTGTGGGTAGTGAGATCCGATGTCTAGGCATTTCTGGGTAGTGAGAACTGGTGTCTAGTCATCTCTGGGTAGTGAGATCCGATGTATAGCCATTTCTGGGTAGTGAGAACTGGTGTCTAGTCGTCTCTGGGTAGTGAGATTCGATGTCTAGCCATTTCTGGGTAGTGAGAACTGGTGTCTAGCCATCTCTGGGTAGTGAGAACTGGTGTCTAGCCATCTCTGCGTAGTGAGATTTGATGACTAGCCCTCTATGGGTAGTGAGATCCGATGTCTAGGCATTTCTGGGTAGTGAGAACTGGTGTCTAGTCATCTCTGGGTAGTGAGATCCGATGTCTAGCCATTTCTGGGTAGTGAGAACTGGTGTCTAGTCATCTCTGGGTAGTGAGATTTGATGACTAGCCCTCTATGGGTAGTGAGATCCGATGTCTAGGCATTTCTGGGTAGTGAGAACTGGTGTCTAGTCATCTCTGGGTAGTGAGATCCGATGTATAGCCATTTCTGGGTAGTAAGAACTGGTGTCTAGTCGTCTCTGGGTAGTGAGATCGGATGTCTAGCCATTTCTGGGTAGTGAGAACTGGTGTCTAGCCATCTCTGGGTAGTGAGAACTGGTGTCTAGCCATCTCTGGGTAGTGAGAACTGGTGTCTAGCCATTTCTGGGTAGTGAGAACTGGTGTCTAGCCATCACTGGGTAGTGAGATTTGGTGTCTGGCTATCTCTGGGTAGTGAGATTGGATGACGAGCCCTCTATGGGGAGTGAGATCTGATGACAAGCTCTCTCTGGGTAGTGAGATCGGATGACTAGCCATTTCTGGGTAGTGAGAACTGGTGTCTGGCCATCTCTGGGTAGTAAGATTTGGTGTCTGGCTATCTCTGTGTAGTGAGATCTGATGTCTAGCTCTCTCATGGTAGTGAGATCCAATTTCTAGCCCTTTCTGGGTAGTGAGATCCAATGTCTAGCCCTTTCTGGGTAGTGAGATCCGATGTCTAGCCCTCTCTGGGTAGTGAGATCCGATGTCTAGCCCTCTCGGTGTAGTGAGATCCAATAGCTAGCCCTCTCTAGGTAGTGAGATCCAATATCTAGCCCCTTCTGGGTAGTGAGATCCAATGTCTAGCCCTTTCTAGGTAGTGAGATCCAATGTCTAGCCCTCTCTGGGTAGTGAGATCCGATATCTAGCCCTCTCTGGGTAGTGAGATCCAATGTCTAGCCCTCTCTGGGTAGTGAGATCCGATGTCTAGCCCTTTCTGGGTAGTGAGATCCAATGTCTAGCCCTCTCTGGGTAGTGAGATCCGATATCTAGCCCTCTCTGGGTAGTGAGATGCGATTTCTAGCCCTCTCTGGGTATTGAGATCTAATGTCTAGCCCTCTCTGGGTAGTGAGATGTGATTTCTAGCCCTCTCTGGGTAGTGAGATGTGATTTCTAGCCCTCTCTGGGTAGTGAGATGTGATTTCTAGCCCTCTCTGGGTAGTGAGATGTGATTTCTAGCCCTCTCTGGGTAGTGAGATGTGATTTCTAGCCCTCTCTGGGTAGTGAGATGTGATTTCTAGCCCTCTCTGGGTAGTGAGATGTGATTTCTAGCCCTCTCTGGGTAGTGAGATCCGATGAAAAGAGAAAGAGAGAAACAAAGACATAGAGAAAGATAAAGAGAGACAGTGAGAGACACAGACAGACGGAGAGAGAAAGAGAGAAACAAAGACATAGAGAAAGATAAAGAGAGACAGTGAGATACACAGACAGACGGAGAGAGAAAGAGAGAAACAAAGACATAGAGAAAGATAAAGAGAGACAGTGAGAGACACAGATAGACGGAGAGAGAAAGAGAGAAACAAAGACATAGAGAAAGATAAAGAGCGACAGTGAGGGACACAGACAGACGGAGAGAGAAAGAGAGAAACAAAGAAATAGAGAAGGATGAAGAGCGACAGTGAGAGACATAGACAGACGGAGAAAGACAGAGAGCGACAGTTTCAGAGAGAGAAAAAGAGAGACATAGACAGACAGATAGAGACAGAGAGAGAAACAGCGATAGAGAGAGACAGACAGAGCCAGAGAGAGACGGACAGAGCCAGAGAGAGACGGACAGAGCCAGAGAGAGACAGACAGAGCCAGAGAGAGACGGACAGAGCCAGAGAGAGACAGACAGAGCCAGAGAGAGACGGACAGAGCCAGAGAGAGACGGACAGAGCCAGAGAGAGACGGACAGAGCCAGAGAGAGACGGACAGAGCCAGAGTAACAGAGACATACACATACCGAGAGACAGAGATAGATAGAGCCAGAAAGATACAGAAAGTGGGAAAGACATAGAGAGAGTATATGAGAGATACTTTGAAAGATACAGAGAGATAGAGAGGGATAGACATAGGAATACAATACACACAGAGAGACAGACAGAAATACACAGAGAGATGGAGAGGGACAGACAGAAATACAGAGAAAAGGAGATATATATATATATAAACCGAGAGAGATATAGAGGGTCCGACAAAGAAATACACAAATAGAGAGAGAGAGAGAGAGAGAGAGAGAGAGAGAGAGAGAGAATGACAGAAAAGCACAGAGAGAAACATAAATACACATAGAGAGATTTTGACTTAATCCCCTTGTTAGCCGTGAGCTATGAGCTCTTGACAGCTTAATGCCTCTTGCATGAAGGCGCAGCTCCTTCTCAGATGTACAGCTGCAGAGTACAGTGTGCTATTGATGGATGGAAGTAGTGGGAGTAACATGCTCCGTCGGTTTTGTAAATAGAGAGAGATAGAAATACACACAGAGAGAGATAGAAATACACAGAGAGAGAGATAGAAATACACAGAGAGAGATAGAAATAAAAAACACAGAGAGATATAGAAATACACAGAGAGAGAGAGATAGAAATACACAGAGAGAGAGATAGAAATACACACAGAGAGAGATAGAAATACACACAGAGAGAGAGATAGAAATACACAGAGAGAGAGATAGAAATACACAGAGAGAGATAGAAATACACAGAGAGAGAGATAGAAATACACAGAGAGAGAGATAGAAATAAACAGAGAGAGAGATAGAAATACACAGAGAGAGATAGAAATACACAGAGAGAGAGATAGAAATACACACAGAGAGAGATAGAAATACACACAGAGAGAGAGATAGAAATACACAGAGAGAGAGATAGAAATACACAGAGAGAGATAGAAATACACAGAGAGAGAGATAGAAATACACAGAGAGAGATAGAAATACACAGAGAGAGAGAGATAGAAATACAGAGAGAGAGAGAGAGATAGAAATACACAGAGAGAGAGATAGAAATACACACAGAGAGAGATAGAAATACACAGAGAGAGAGATAGAAATACACAGAGAGAGATAGAAATACACACAGAGAGAGAGATAGAAATACAGAGAGAGAGAGATAGAAATACACAGAGAGAGAGAGATAGAAATACACACAGAGAGAGATAGAAATACACAGAGAGAGATAGAAATACACAGAGAGAGAGATAGAAATACACACAGAGAGAGATAGAAATACACAGAGAGAGAGAGATAGAAATACACAGAGAGAGAGATAGAAATACACAGA
Source organism: Megaustenia siamemsis (assembly GCA_032433765.1). Lineage (NCBI taxonomy): Eukaryota > Metazoa > Mollusca > Gastropoda > Stylommatophora > Ariophantidae > Megaustenia > Megaustenia siamemsis. The sequence goes on from JAVIAB010000105.1 coordinate 5,535,621, forward strand.
GAGAAATAGAAATACACAGAGAGAGATAGAAATACACAGAGAGAGAGATAGAAATACACAGAGAGAGATAGAAATACACAGAGAGAGATAGAAATACACAGAGAGAGATATAGAAATACACAGAGAGAGATAGAAATACAGAGAGAGAGATAGAAATACACAGAGAGAGAGATAGAAATACACAGAGAGAGATAGAAATACACAGAGAGAGATAGAAATACACAGAGAGAGAGATAGAAATACACAGAGAGAGAGATAGAAATACACAGAGAGAGATAGAAATACACAGACAAAGATATAAATACGTAGAGAGAGATAGAAATACACAGACAAAGATAGAAATTCACAGAGAGAGATAAAAATACACAGACAAAGATAGAAATTCACAGAGAGAGATAAAAATACACAGACAAAGATAGAAATTCACAGAGAGAGATAAAAATACACAGACAAAGATAGAAATTCACAGAGAGAGAGAGACAGTTAGAGACAGAGAGAGATAAAAAATACACAGACAAAGATAGAAATACACAGAGAGAGATAAAAATACACAGACAAAGATAGACATACACAGAGAGAGATAAAAATACACACACACAGAGATAAAAATACACAGAGAGAGATAAAAATACACAGAGAGAGATAAAAATACACAGAGAGAGATAAAAATACAGAGAGATAAAAATACACAGAGAGAGATAAAAATACACAGAGAGAGATAAAAATACAGAGAGAGAGATAAAAATACACAGAGAGAGATAAGAATACACAGAGAGAGATAAAAATACACAGAGAGAGATAGAAATACACACAGAGAGATAAAAATGCACAGAGAGAGATAAAAATGCACAGAGAGAGATAAAAATACACAGAGAGAGATAAGAATACACACAGAGAGATAAAAATACACAGAGAGAGATAAAAATACAGAGAGAGAGATAAAAATACACAGAGAGAGATAAGAATACACAGAGAGAGATAAAAATACAGAGAGAGATAAAAATACACAGAGAGAGTTAAAAATACACAGAGAGAGATAAAAATACAGAGAGAGATAAAAATACAGAGAGAGATAAAAATACAGAGAGAGAGATAAAAAATACACAGAGAGAGATAAAAATACACAGAGAGAGATCAGAATACACAGAGAGAGATAAAAATACACAGAGAGAGATAAAAAATACACAGAGAGAGATAAAAATACACAGAGAGAGATAAGAATACACAGAGAGAGATAAAAATACAGAGAGAGATAAAAATACACAGAGAGAGATAAAAATACAGAGAGAGAGAGATAAAAATACAGAGAGAGAGATAAAAATACACAGAGAGAGATAAGAATACACAGAGAGAGATAAAAATACAGAGAGAGAGATAAAAATACACACAGAGAGATAAAAATACACAGAGAGAGCTAAAAATACAAAGAGAGAGATAAGAATACACAGAGAGAGATAAAAATACACAGAGAGAGATAAGAATACACACAGAGAGATAAAAATACACAGAGAGAGATAAAAATACACAGAGAGAGATAAAAATACAGAGAGAGAGATAAAAATACACAGAGAGAGATAAGAATACACAGAGAGAGATAAAAATACAGAGAGAGATTAAAATACACAGAGAGAGATTAATATATACAGAGAGAGATAAAAATACAGAGAGAGATTAAAATACACAGAGAGAGATAAAAATACAGAGAGAGATAAAAATACACAGAGAGAGATAAAAATACACAGAGAGAGATAAGAATACACAGAGAGAGATAAAAATACAGAGAGAGAGAAAAATACACAGAGAGAGATAAGAATACAGAGAGAGAGATGCAAATACACAGAGAGAGATAAGAATACACAGAGAGAGATAAAAATACACAGAGAGATAAAAATACACAGAGAGAGATAAAAATACACAGACAAAGATATAAATTCACAGAGAGAGTCTCCCGTTTAACTGTCGAGGTTCATGCACCGACATAAAGCTGGTGGTAGGAAGAAATTCTTTTATTTTCTGCACAAATGCCCTCCATACAGGAACATAGAGTGAACCTATATTTTTATTTATAAGAGAAAGATAGCCACATAGCAGTTAACATTGTGCAATGAAGAGTCAGTGACTTCATAGTATTAATTATTTTCAAGTTTTGCAGTCTCGGGGACAGTTCAGAACTACAACTAACTTGGGCATACTATAACCAGTGATGGAATAGACCTGGAGACAGTTCAGAACTACAACTACCTGGGACATACTATAACCAGTGATGGAATAGACCTGGAGACAGTTCAGAACTACAACTACCTTGGGCATACTATAACCAGTGATGGAATAGACCTGGAGACAGTTCAGAACTACAACTACCTTGGACATACTATAACCAGTGATGGAATAGACCTGGAGACAGTTCAGAACTACAACTACCTTGGGCATACTATAACCAGTGATGGAATAGACCTGGAGACAGTTCAGAACTACAACTACCTTGGGCATACTATAACCAGTGATGGAATAGACCTGGAGACAGTTCAGAGCTACAACTACCTTGGGCATACTATAACCAGTGATGGAATATGTACAACTGAAATAAACAAACGAATAGTTATGGCAAAAAGTAATTTTAATGTCATGAAGAACATACTAACATCAAAACAAATAACACCAGGGCTAAAACTAAGAATAGCAAAATGTTATATCTTCTCAACATTCCTATATGGTGCAGAAACATGGACATTGGAAAAGAAAACAGAAAATTGAAGCCTTTGAAATGTGGATTTATAGAAGAATAGGTAGAATTTGATAGAAAGAAAAGAAAACAAATGATAAAGTCTTAAAACAACTAAAAATGAAAAGAGAACTACTAAACACAATTAAGACAAGACAAATGAAATTTTTGGGCAATGTTAAAAGACACAGCTGCCTACTAAAAGTAATCTTGGAAGGGAAAATACAAGGTAAAAGAGGCAGACCAAGACTAACATGGACGAGTAACATCAAAAGATGGGCACGTCAGCCTATGACAACCTGCACTATCAAAGCAAGAGACAGAGCGGCATGGCGCTCCATGGTAGCCAACCTTCGATGTGGAGACCGCACTCAATGAGTTGATGATAATGATGATGCAGTCCAGGTTACATTATCAAAGTACCCACCCGTACAAGCTGAGGTAGGCCCAGCCCAACCATTCTTCGTGCACAGCAGCATTTTAGTATACGTGTCCGACTCTTGGGTGCCGGAACATTGAACATAAGCTCTCTCTCCAATCTTATACGACGCTTTCGCTGGCCCGGTCAAAAAGCCGTCAGCAGGAATGGGTGGGCGTCCGCAAGTAGCTGAAGAAATTGTACAAAATAAAAGGTGAAAGGAAAGAAAACAGAAAACAGAAAACAGAAAACAGGATGTTGTCACAGCTTTACTAATTCAATTTTTTAAATTATTTACATTATTTTTTTCTTATGATCATGTAGTTATAGATAATTGTGTTTCACCGTTTGTTTTCGTTGTCCTTGTACTCTGAAGAAGGCCTCAGGCCGAAACGTCAGTATTGTGCTGTGTTCCTCCCTTGTAAAGCTGCCTTTATACCTTGGAGTGTTTAACACTCCCCACCACCGGTTCCTTACTAATTCAATGCTGAATCCGTTTTGATCGTGTTTCGATATTCCAATTGCTTACGATGAATGGTGATATCGTATGACAATTCAGCTGCGTACAATTTCGATGCCGCTTGGCCTTATGTCTTTTGGCGTGTGCTGAGGCTGCTATGATGATAACTGCATCTGCCTTTCATTGTTTTGATCCTTCAATGAGAAGAGATATTAATTCTGATGATTCCACTGGCACGGAAGGTTGAGCAATTATGGATTTTAATTCGTTTGCAGTGATACCGGGGCCTTCCATATCCAATATGGATTGGATACAAACAAATAATGCTACGATAATAAAGATATCATCATCATGTATCATGCCTGCTGGCGTAGGTAATCATGTCTCTCCACAACATTCGATCTCGACAGTTATTTATTATTTCTGTTGTTGACCTTCTGCCAAGCCATTCTCTTAAGCTGTCTGGTATCTTTTCTCTTTGCTTCCCTCTATCTCTTCGTCCCTCAATTTTCCCAGTTGTTACAATATATTCCAGTTGTTCCCTTCTCATTACATGGTCACAAAATGATGATTGTTTCTTCCTAATATTGGAAATTAACTCTCTTTTTGCTTTGACCTTTTTCAGAACGTTTTCATTACTCTTCTTAGCTGTCCATGGTATTCTCAACATTCTTCTATAAAACCACATTTCTACAGACTCCAGTGATTTTTGTGTCTGTCGTCCTATTGTCCTTGATTCATATCCAAGATAGCTAATGGATTCTTCATTAGCATTTCTTTTTAATGAACCTATTTTCTTTACTTTTTGTTTGTTGTTGTTGAGACTGTCCATGGTTAACAATCGTGTGGTACTTTTGGGAAGATACATGCCCTGAGTATCAAGAATGGTTATAAAAGACGACAACTGAGATAACGTTTCAATAACTCACCTTTTGTTTCTGCTACCGACGCTTGGTTCAGGTTACAAGACTTGAAGCAACCGTACTTCTCTGGCTCTCGCTGACAGAACGTTGGGTCGGCACTTATGTTTTGGCTGCACATCGATGTCGTTATCACATCAATTGGGTCCTCTATTGTGATGTTGATCAAATGAAAATGTAACAGTTATAACTTATCTCACTTATCTCAATCAATTATAATTATCTAAGTCAGGTAATTAAATCAACAAACTAAATCAACTAACTAAATCAGTTAAATAAATCAGATAATTAAATCAGTTAATTAAATCAGTTAATTAAATCAGTTAAATAAATCATATAATTAAATCAGTTAACTAAATCAGTTAACTAAATCAGATAATTAAATCAGTTAACTAAATCAGTTAATTAAATCACATAATTAAATCAACTAACTAAATCCGTTAACTAAATCAGTTAACTAAATCACATAATTAAATCAACTAACTAAATCAGATAATTAAATCAGTTAACTAAATCAGTTAACTAAATCAGTTAACTAAATCACATAATTAAATCAACTAACTAAATCAGTTAACTAAATCAGTTAACTAAATCAACTAAATAATCAGTTAAATAAATCAGTTAACTAAATCAACTAAATAATCATTTAAATAAATCAGTTAACTAAATGAGTTAACTAAATCAGTTAACTAAAGTTGTACACTGAAAGACCAATACTAACTTCTGTTACAAACATCACAATAGCGCCTCGTACAACTGGTCCCATTCTTAAAGACAAAGCACCAGGGGGCCAGGAGTTTACCTCCAGGGTTCCGACACTGGTTCTTCACGAAGTAATTAGTTAATGTTTCCTGGCTGTGAGTGAAAGTGTCACATTTGAATTACTAGAACATCATCATCATTATCATCATCATTATCATTATCATCATCATCATCATCATCATCATCGAGTGCCATCTCAGCGTTGAAGGATGGTTACCATGGAGCGCCATTCCATTCTGTCTCTTGCTGTGGTGGTGCAGGTTGTCATAGGTTGACTTGTACATCTTTTGATTTTACTCGTCCATGTTAGTCTTGGTCTGCCTCTGTCTCTTGCTTTGATGGTGCAGGTTGTCATAGGCTGACTTGTCCATCTTTTGATGTTACTCGTCCATGTTAGTCTTGGTCTGCCTCTGTCTCTTGCTTTGATGGTGCAGGTTGTCATAGGCTGACTTGTCCATCTTTTGATGTTACTCGTCCATGTTAGTCTTGGTCTGCCTCTGTCTCTTGTTTTGATGATGCAGGTTGTCATAGGCTGACTTGTCCATCTTTTGATGTTACTCGTCCATGTTAGTCTTGGTCTGCCTCTGTCTCTTGCTTTGATGGTGCAGGTTGTCATAGGCTGACTTGTCCATCTTTTGATGTTACTCGTCCATGTTAGTCTTGGTCTGCCTCTGTCTCTTGCTTTGATGGTGCAGGTTGTCATAGGCTGACTTGTCCATCTTTTGATGTTACTCGTCCATGTTAGTCTTGGTCTGCCCCTGTCTCTTGTTTTGATGATGCAGGTTGTCATAGGCTGACTTGTCCATCTTTTGGGAACTGCAAATCATCATCGAGTGCCGTCTTCGCATCGAAGGTTGGCTACCATGGAGCGCCATTCTGCTAAATCTCTTGCTTTGATGGTGCAAGTTGTCATAGGTTGACTTGTCCATCTTTTGATGTTACTCGTCCATGTTATTATTGGTCTGCCTCTTTTACCTTGTATTTTCCCTTCCAATATTACTTTTAGTAGGCTGTTGTGTCTTTTAACATGGCCCAAAAATCTCATTTGTCTTGTTCTAATTGTGTTTAGTAGTTCTCTTTTCATTTTCAGTTGTTTTAAAACTTCATCATTTGTTTTCTTTTCTTTCCATCCAAATCTACCTACTTTTCTATAAATCTACATTTCAAAGGCTTCAATTTTCTATTCTGTTTTCTTGTCTAATGTCCATGTTTCTACACCATACAGGAATATTGAGAAGATGTAACATTTTGTTATTCTTAGTTTTAGCACTGATGTTATTTGTTTTCATGTTACACTGCAAATATTGATTGTTAACTGCAAATATTGATTGTTAACTGTAAACATTGATTGTTAACTGTAAACATTGATTGTTAACTGCAAACATTGATTGTTAACTGCAAACATTGATTGTTAACTGCAAATATTGATTGTTAACTGCAAACATTGATTGTTAACGACAAATATTGATCTTAGATACTAAGCTTTTCCTCGACGCTATGGGGTGCGGTTAATAAAAGAAGATAGGCAAACGTATACATGTATGTATATGTCTATATATATAGCACTTTTAGTCTTGTCAGACGGTCTAGTGGAGGCTATTGTGTATATATATGGCCCTTTTCATCTTGTCAAACGGTCTAGCTGAGGCTATTGTGTATATGGCCCTTTTCATCTTGTCAGACGGTCTAGTGGAGGCTATTGTGTATATGGCCCTTTTCATCTTGTCAGACGGTCTAGTGGAGGCTATTGTGTATATGGCCCTTTTCGTCTTGTCAGAAGGTCTAGTGGAAGCTATTGTGTATATATATCCCTTTTCGTCTTGTCAGAAGGTCTAGTGGAAGCTATTGTGTATATATGGCCCTTTTCGTCTTGTCAGAAGGTCTAGTGGAAGCTATTGTGTATATATGGCCCTTTTCGTCTTGTCAGAAGGTCTAGTGGAAGCTATTGTGTATATGGCCCTTTTCATCTTGTCAGACGGTCTAGTGGAAGCTATTGTGTATATGGCCCTTTTCATCTTGTCAGACAGTCTAGTAGAGGCTATTGTGTATATGGCCCTTTTCGTCTTGTCAGACGGTCTAGTGGGGGCTATTGTGTATATGGCCCTTTTCATCTTGTCAGACGGTCTAGTGGAGACTGTTGTGTATATATGGCCCTTTTTGTCTTGTCAGACGGTCTAGTGGAGGCTATTGTGTATATATGGCCCTTTTTGTCTTGTCAGAAGGTCTAGTGGGGACTATTGTGTATATGGCCCTTTTCATCTTGTCAGACGGTCTAGTGGAGGCTATTGTGTATATATGGCCCTTTTTGTCTTGTCAGAAGGTCTAGTGGAAGCTATTGTTTATATATGGCCCTTTTTGTCTTGTCAGACGGTCTAGTGGAGGCTATTGTGTATATGGCCCTTTTCGTCTTGTCAGAAGGTCTAGTGGAAGCTATTGTGTATATATATCCCTTTTCGTCTTGTCAGAAGGTCTAGTGGAAGCTATTGTGTATATATGGCCCTTTTCGTCTTGTCAGAAGGTCTAGTGGAAGCTATTGTGTATATATGGCCCTTTTCGTCTTGTCAGAAGGTCTAGTGGAAGCTATTGTGTATATGGCCCTTTTCATCTTGTCAGACGGTCTAGTGGAAGCTATTGTGTATATGGCCCTTTTCATCTTGTCAGACAGTCTAGTAGAGGCTATTGTGTATATGGCCCTTTTCGTCTTGTCAGACGGTCTAGTGGGGGCTATTGTGTATATGGCCCTTTTCATCTTGTCAGACGGTCTAGTGGAGACTGTTGTGTATATATGGCCCTTTTTGTCTTGTCAGACGGTCTAGTGGAGGCTATTGTGTATATATGGCCCTTTTTGTCTTGTCAGAAGGTCTAGTGGGGACTATTGTGTATATGGCCCTTTTCATCTTGTCAGACGGTCTAGTGGAGGCTATTGTGTATATATGGCCCTTTTTGTCTTGTCAGACGGTCTAGTGGAGGCTATTGTGTATATATGGCCCTTTTTGTCTTGTCAGACGGTCTAGTGGAGGCTATTGTGTATATATGGCCCTTTTTGTCTTGTCAGAAGGTCTAGTGGGGACTATTGTGTATATGGCCCTTTTTGTCTTGTCAGACGGTCTAGTGGAGGCTATTGTGTATATATGGCCCTTTTTGTCTTGTCAGAAGGTCTAGTGGGGACTATTGTGTATATGGCCCTTTTCATCTTGTCAGACGGTCTAGTGGAGACTGTTGTGTATATATGGCCCTTTTTGTCTTGTCAGACGGACTAGTGGAGGCTATTGTGTATATATGGCCCTTTTTGTCTTGTCAAAAGGTCTAGTGGGGACTATTGTGTATATGGCCCTTTTCATCTTGTCAGACGGTCTAGTGGAGGCTATTGTGTATATATGGCCCTTTTTGTCTTGTCAGACGGTCTAGTGGGGGCTACTGTGCATATATGGCCCTTTTTGTCTTGTCAGACGGTCTAGTTGGGGCTATTGTGAATATGGCCCTTTTCATCTTGTCAGACGGTCTAGTGGAGGCTATTGTGTATATATGGCCCTTTTTGTCTTGTCAGACGGTCTAGTGGAGGCTATTGTGTATATGGCCCTTTTTGTCTTGTCAGACGGTCTAGTGGAGGTTATTGTGTATATGGCCCTTTTTGTCTTGTCAGACGGTCTAGTGGAAGCTATTGTGTATATATGGCCCTTTTCGTCTTGTCAGACGGTCTAGTGGAGGCTATTGTGTATATGGCCCTTTTTGTCTTGTCAGAAGGTCTAGTGGAGGCTATTGTGTATATGGCCCTTTTTGTCTTGTCAGACGGTCTAGTGGAGGCTATTGTGTATATGGCCCTTTTTGTCTTGTCAGACGGTCTAGTGGAGACTATTGTGTATATGGCCCTTTTTGTCTTGTCAGACGGTCTAGTGGAGGCTATTGTGTATATATGGTCCTTTTTGTCTTGTCAGACGGTCTAGTGGAGGCTATTGTGTATATGGCCCTTTTTGTCTTGTCAGACGGTCTAGTGGAGGCTATTGTGTATATGGCCCTTTTGTCTTGTCAGAAGGTCTAGTGGAGGCTATTGTGTATATGGCCCTTTTCGTCTTGTCAGACGGTCTAGTGGAGGCTATTGTGTATATGGCCCTTTTCGTCTTGTCAGAAGGTCTAGTGGGGACTATTGTGTACATGGCCCTTTTCATCTTGTCAGACGGTCTAGTGGAGGCTATTGTGTATATGGCCCTTTTCGTCTTGTCATAAGGTCTAGTGGGGACTATTGTGTATATGGCCCTTTTTGTCTTGTCAGACCGTCTAGTGGGGGGTAATTGTGAATATGGCCCTTTTTGTCTTGTCAGACCGTCTAGTGGGGGGTAATTGTGAATATGGCCCTTTTTGTCTTGTCAGACCGTCTAGTGGGGACTATTGTGTATATGGCCCTTTTTGTCTTGTCAGACCGTCTAGTGGGGGGTAATTGTGAATATGGCCCTTTTCGTCCTGTCAGACGGTCTAGTGGAGGCTATTGTTTATATATGGCCCTTTTCGTCTTGTCAGACCGTCTAGTGGAGGCTATTGTTTATATATGGCCCTTTTCGTCCTGTCAGACGGTCTAGTGGAGGCTATTGTTTTTATATGGCCCTTTTCGTCCTGTCAGACGGTCTAGTGGAGGCTATTGTTTATATATGGCCCTTTTCATCTTGTCAGACCGTCTAGTGGGGGCTATTGTGAATATGGCCCTTTTCGTCCTGTCAGATGGTCTAGTGGAGGCTATTGTGTATATGGCCCTTTTCGTCTTGTCAGATGGTCTAGTGGAGGCTATTGTGTATATGGCCCTTTTCGTCTTGTCAGACGGTCTAGTGGAGGCTATTGTGTATATGGCCCTTTTCGTCTTGTCAGACGGTCTAGTGGAGGCTATTGTGTATATGGCCCTTTTTGTCTTGTCAGATGGTCTAGTGGAGGCTATTGTGTATATGGCCCTTTTTGTCTTGTCAGATGGTCTAGTGGAGGCTATTGTGTATTTTTGTGAGTTTTTGTTTTTGTCTAACAGCTTCTCTCGTGGCTAATTCTACCAATGTTTGACAAACACACACGGCCACAGAATGAACAAGTCAGGCCCACTTATCCACAGGGCTTTTCATCCTTTTTCATGAGTCTTTTCACTTCTAAGTGTTGCCTTAGCACAGCCTCAAATGATGTTATACCGTTCCTTATACATGCTCTCCATGATGTGCGATCACTTGCCAGATGTTCCCAGTCATTTTCACAGATAGAGAAGTCATTCAGAGATGATTTACAGATATCTCTATATCGTAGTATAGGTCTGTCGATTTGTCTTTTTCCGTGTGTTAGTTCACCATATAGTATTTGCTTGGGGATGCGTTTTTCTTCCATTCGCTGGACATGCCCCAGCCATCTTAATCTTCGACTTCTGAGCATCGACATGATTGTTGGGGTCTTAGCACGTTGCAGGACAGTTAAGTTGCTTATTTTGTCCTGCCATTTGATGTGCATTATTTTGCGGAGACATCGCATGTGGAAGACATTTAGTCTTTTTTCCTGGTTTGAGTATGTTGTCCAGGTTTCAGATCCATATAATAGTGTGCTAAGCACACAAGTTTGGTATATTTAGAGTGTGATCTTCAGTGTTAGTTTCGTGATGTTCCAGGCCCTTTCTGTGAGTTTGCCGAAAGTCGTAGCTGCCTTACCAATTCGGCTGTTTATTTCATCATCAAGAGAGATGGTTTGTGTAATTGTGGATCCAAGATACGTGAATTTCTGAACTGATTCTAGTGGACATAACACTCACATCTATATACAAATAGGGAATGAGAGTGAGTGAGATAAAGATAAATAAAGAGAAAGATGAAAATTAAGAAAGAGAAACAGGGAGACAGAGTAAGATAAAGTAAGAGAGCGGAATATAAAGAGAAAGAGAAGATAAAGAGAGAGCGACATAAAAATAAAGAAAGAGAGGCGAATAAGGAAAGATAAAGAGGGAGAAAAAGAAAGATAAAGAAACAGATAAAAAAGAGAGAGAGATAAAGATAAAGAAATAGAGAGGTGAAGATGAAGAAATATAAAGACGAAATAAAATGAGAGAGGAAGATAGATAAAGATGAAGTGAGAGACAGAAAAATAAAGAAATAGAGAGATGAAGATGAAGAATGATAAAGGGGAATATAAAAAGAGAAAGAAGATGATAAAGAGAAAGAGGGGAAATAAAGAGAGAGAGATAAAGAAGAAGATTAAGAAAAGATAAAAAGAGAGATAAAAAAGAGAGAGGAAAATAATGAAAGAGAGAAGAGGAATATGAAGAAACGTAAAGGGGAAGATACAAAAGATAATGAGAGAAAGATAAAGATGATGCAAGAGACAGAAAAATAACGAAATAAAGAGAATGGAATATAAAGAAAATAAAAAAAGGAAGATAAAGGAGAAAGAGAGAGATAGCAAGATAGAGAGAGGAACAGAAAAAAAAGTGAAGGAAAGATAAAGATGGAGCGAGACACAGAAACAATAAAGAAAGAGAGAATGGGAAGATAAAGAAAAAGAGACAAGAAGATAAAGAAAGAGAGAAAGAAGACAAAAAACACAGATGAGGATAAAGAAAGAGAGAAAGGATAATAAAAAAGAGAGAAGGGAAGATAAAGAAAGAGAAAGAGACAGGAAGATAAAGGGAGAAAGAAGACAAAAAAAAAACACAGATGAAAGAAAAAGAGACAGGAAGATAAAGAAAGAGAGAAGATAGCAATTTATAAAATGCATCTGTTGAACATCAAATAGTCAATTATTCTATTCAACGCACCCCTTAAATGGAGAGTCGTTACAATCGGCACAGTCGCTCCAGTCCAGGCACTCTTCATATGTTTCCGAGATGCTTGTTGTACCGACATAGTCCATACCTCGTTGGTCTTCGTTGTAACAACTCTCTGAATCTGAAGAATTACACGCCGGAACGGTAAAAGATGAGATTTTTAGTTCCCTTGTTGTAGAATTATGATTTCGTTGTTTGTAAAGATCCATATAAAATTACAGAAGTTATGATTATCGCAAAAGAGAAACATAACATCAACATAACTGTAGAAGGTAGACAACTAAAACAGAACATCAACATAACTGTAGAAGGTAGACAACTAAAACAGAACATCAACATAACTGTAGAAGGTAGACAACTAAAACAGAACATCAACATAACTATAGAAGGCAGGCAATTAAAACATAACATCAACATAACTATAGAAGGCAGACAACTAAAACAGAACATCAACATAACTATAGAAGGCAGGCAATTAAAACAGAACATCAACATAACTATAGATGGCAGGAAACTAAAACAGAACATGAACATAACTATAGAAGGCAGACAACTAAAACAGAACATCAACATAACTATAGAAGGCAGACAACTAAAACAGAACATGAACATAACTATAGAAGGCAGACAACTAAAACAGAACATCAACATAACTATAGAAGGCAGACAACTAAAACAGAACATCAACATAACTATAGAAGGCAGGCAATTAAAACATAACATCAACATAACTATAGATGGCAGGAAACTAAAACAGAACATCAACATAACTATAGAAGGCAGACAACTAAAACAGAACATCAACATAACTATAGAAGGTAGACAACTAAAACAGAACATCAACATAACTATAGAAGGCAGGCAATTAAAACATAACATCAACATAACTATAGAAGGTAGACAACTAAAACAGAACTTCAACATAACTATAGAAGGCAGACAACTAAAACAGAATATCAACATAACTATAGAAGGTAGACAACTAAAACAGAACATCAACATAACTATAGAAGGCAGACAACTAAAACAGAACATCAACATAACTATAGAAGGCAGACAACTAAAACAGGACATCAACATAGCTATAGAAGGCAGACAACTAAAACAGAACATCAACATAACTATAGATGGTAGACAACTAAAACAGAACATCAACATAACTATAGAAGGCAGGCAACTAAAACAGAACATCAACATAACTATAGAAGGCAGACAACTAAAACAGAACATCAACATAACTATAGAAGGTAGACAACTAAAACAGAACATCAACATAACTATAGATGGCAGGAAACTAAAACAGAACATCAACATAACTATAGATGGCAGACAACTAAAACAAGTAGAGGAATTCAAATACCTAGGAAGTCAAGTGACAAACGACAATTCACAAACAGCAGAGATAGACTCAAGATGCAACAAAGCTTGTCAAATCATTGGACAGTTATCACCACTATTGTCCAACAAGGAAATAACTCTAGAGGCAAAACGGGCACTCTACAATACAATCTTCATCCCAACGTTGTGCTACCAATGCCAGTCCTGGACCCTAGACTCAAGATACAACAAAGCTTGTCAAATCATTGGGCAGCTATCACCACTATTGTCCAACAAGGAAATAACTCTAGAGGCAAAACGGACACTCTACAAGACAATCTTCATCCCAACGTTGTACTACCAATGCCAGACCTGGACCCTAGATGCAGAATCAATAAGAAAAATAACATCTACTGAGATGAAATGTGTTAGACGAATGTCAGGAAACAGCCACAGAGATAAGTTACCTCAAAAAATGATACAATTTAACCCGTTAAATTTGGGAAATTACTATCTGCAACATTGGTAGCAAAATATTTAACATTTTTATAAATAATTAACTTGTTGTCTTACATGGAGACATTGCATTGACATTAGATTGTCAGCGACAGACAGCTTTCTAAAAATCGTTGAAAACTGTGTTTGTCAACCTTAAGAACATTACCTTTATCAACATTAGAAATATTACTTTTATCAACATTAAGAACATTACCTTTATCAACATTAGAAATATTACTTTTATCAACATTAGAAATATTACTTTTATCAACCTTAAGAACATTACCTTTATCAACATTAGAAATATTACTTTTATCAACATTAGAAATATTACTTTTATCAACATTAAGAACATTACCTTTATCAACATTAGAAATATTACTTTTATCAACATTAAGAACATTACCTTTATCAACATTAGAAATATTACTTTTATCAACATTAAGAACATTACCTTTATCAACATTAGAAATATTACTGTTATCAACATTAAGAACACTACCTTTATCAACATTAGAAATATTACTTTTTCAGAGAAAGAAACATTACATCTATCAACATTTGAAATAATGAGTTATTGAGTTAATGAGTTATTTGCGGGTCATCTTCAATGCACTCCGAACATGTCCATAGGTGCTCAGATCCCCTCCTCAGCAAGTCCCGTCCAGCGACTGACGACTCCAGTTCTGTGTTGGTTGATAAGTCTTCTTACACGGCCACTAAGTTTCTCGTTTCTGGCTGTGTCCATCTTAACTCCCATCTCTTTCATCTGAAGGAGGGACGTGGACTCATGGTTGTCGGAGTCTGTGTCCTTCCCACTTCCCATGGGGCATTCATGATGTCCGCCCGATCCATTAGTTGACAGTCCTCAATAACAGCGCAGCTTATCATCAAGTAATCAAGTAGCGGGCCTGCTGGTGTAGGTGATCATGTCTCTCCCCAACTTTCGATAACGACAGTTATTTATCATTTCTGTTGTTGACTTTCTGCCAAGCCATTCTCTTAAACTGTCTGGTATCTTTTCTCTTTGCTTCCCTCTATCTCTTCGTCCCTCAATTTTCCCAGTTGTTACAATATATTCCAGGTTGTTCCCTTCTCATTACTTGGCCATAAAATGATGATTGTTTCTTCCTAATATTGGAAATTAGCTATTTTATTCAATTGGAACAAGACAAATAAAATTTTTGGGGCATGTTAAAAGACACAACAGCCTACTAAAAGTAATATTGGAAATGAAAATACAAGGGAAAAGAGGCAGAGGCAGACCAAGACAAACCTGGACGAGTAACATCAAAAGATGTATAAGTCAACCTATGACAATCTGCACCATCAAAGCAAGAGACAGAGTGGAATGGCGCTCCATGGTAGCCAATCGTCGATGCGGAGACGGCACTCAATGATGATAATGATGATGTCATGGGCAGAGCGTAGGCGAAGTATGATGTCTTCATCCCTCCCTGTAGTCTCTTTGTTTCCGTTCGCCAGCTTTATACCTCCAACGAAGTCCCGAGGGTATTTTTGAGAATATTACACAACAGACCCTTTTTTGGTATCCCCAGGATAAAAGACAAAGAGGAAGACCAAGGAATTCTTGGAGAAGACAGATAGAAGCAGAAATGAAGATAATGGGGAAGACATGGAATGATCTTAAAAGAATAGCAAAAAACAGAACGACTTGGAAAGTGTTTGTTGAAGACCTATGCTCCACAGGGAGCTGAAAGTGTTTGTTGAAGACCTATGCTCCACAGGGAGCTGAAAGCGTTTGTTGAAGACCTATGCTCCACAGGGAGCTGAAAGTGTTTGTTGAAGACCTATGCTCCACAGGGAGCTGAAAGCGTTTGTTGAAGACCTATGCTCCACCGGGAGCTGAAAGTGTTTGTTGAAGACCTATGCTCCACAGGGAGCTGAAAGTGTTTGTTGAAGACCTATGCTCCACAGGGAGCTGAAAGTGTTTGTTGAAGACCTATGCTCCACAGGGAGCTGAAAGTGTTTGTTGAAGACCTATGCTCCACAGGGAGCTGAAAGTGTTTGTTGAAGACCTATGCTCCACAGGGAGCTGAAAGTGTTTGTTGAAGACCTATGCTCCACAGGGAGCTGAAAGGTAGGAGAAGAAGAACCGAGGAACTGAATTTTACGTGAATATCACTTTCTCATATTTTTCACACTGTCAACCGTTTGCCGGGATGTCCCCCGCCATACAGGCAGATACTCTCCTATTTTCATCTCCTAGAGTTTTAAAATGTTTGTGTAGATTGTTTCTTTTAATTTCTTACCCTGGTAGCGGGCTATTTGTGGCTTATTCTTTTCGACTTTCAACAGAGAATTGTGCTTTAACGTGCGCAGAGTACACACGGGGGGTACTCTTTTTCACAATTTTTCGAGAGGACTAGACATCGAATATCACTACCCAGAGAGGACTAGACATCGAATATCACTACCCAGAGAGGGCTAGACATCGAATATCACTACCCAGAGAGGGCTAGACATCGAATATCACTACCCAGAGAGGGCTAGACATCGAATATCACTACCCAGAGAGGGCTAGACATCGAATATCACTACCCAGAGAGGGCTAGACATCGAATATCACTACCCAGAGAGGGCTAGACATCGAATATCACTACCCAGAGAGGACTAGACATCGAATATCACTACCCAGAGAGGGCTAGACATCGAATATCACTACCCAGAGAGGGCTAGACATCGAATATCACTACCCAGAGAGGGCTAGACATCGAATCTCACTACTTAGAGAACAGGGGATGGTAGAGCCAGAGTTTCTATTTTTTTATTTTCCACCGCCTGTGGTGGTAATCGAACTGGGGATCTTCTCGCCCAGTAAAGTAACACAAAGGTAAAGTAAAGTAACACAAAGGTAAAGTAAAGTAACACAAAGGTAAAGTAAAGTAACACAAAGGTAAAGTAAAGTAACACAAAGGTAAAGTAAAGTAACACAAAGGTAAAGTAAAGTAACACAAAGGTAAAGTAAAGTAACACAAAGGTAAAGTAAAGTAACACAAAGGTAAAGTAAAGTAACACAAAGGTAAAGTAAAGTAACACAAAGGTAAAGTAAAGTACCCCCGTCACGCCAAGTGGCGTATAGGAAATATGGTGTTAGTGACCCTATATTTTACAGACCTTCAGCACATGATTTTTGGGGTAATGTGGTCGGTATTACGCCCATGCCGCTTTACTTTCCCAGAAAAAGAATTCGGTACCCATTAAAGGCTGGGTGAACCCGGAAGCCGTCGGTTGGGATCGAACCCTACCTCTTGTCCTTTGTAGTCCAGTTCACTAACCACTGAGTTATCGTGGCGGCTCCCTCTTTCTCGCCCAGAGGCCGAAGTAATAGCTCTAGACTAGAGACAAATAATAATAAATGAATATTATTATAGAGGGAAACTTCCGAGGCGATAATCAGTGAATCAATTCAGAGGAAGAGGTATGTTTACAGCAATCGGAAAAATGACAAATAATCAACAACAGAAAAAAATATGGACCAAGGCAGGATCGAACCCGTACTCAGTGGCACAGCGCCTTGCCACGAAAAGCCAAACGCTTAGGAACTCTGCCACTCAGCTAACTAAAAAATTAGCTTCGTAGGCAAAGTCCTTTCGCGAAGGCTTTCCTATGACTATAGCATAAGGCTGCGATCACAGCTCGGAAATATTTTTCCTGTTAAGACAAGTATCTCCCGGATAGGGTAGGGCTGAATACTTGCGTTGCAGACAAAATCTGTCTTTGATCGTTCGAGTTATCCGTCCCTTGTTTTACCTTTTAAACGAAGGAGGGGTAGGTAGCCTAGTTGGGAAAACCACTCGACTGGGCTACCGACGTTCGGACAACCCGTGTTCGAGTCCCGCTAGAAGCAGTGGGAATTTTACTCGTAAAAGTAAAGTAAAGTAAAGTACCCCGTCACGCCAAGTGGCGTTTAGGGAAATATGGTGTTAGTGACCCTATATTTTACAAACCTTCAGCACATGAATTTTGGGGTAATGTGGTCGGTATTACGCCCGTGCTGCTTTACTTTCCCAGAAAAAAATTCCAGTACCCATTAAAGGCTGGGTGAACCCGGAAGCCGTCGGTTGGGATCGAACCCTACACCTTGTCCGTGGTAGTCCAGTTCACTAACCACTGAGCTATCGCGGCTCCCAATTTTACTCGTGGCTGGAAAAAAAAACCTCCGCGGTCGACCCAGCCGCTGACAGAAATGGGTACCAGTGTAGCAGTGCTCTGGGAAGGTGAGGAATGACGTCTCGCACTCGTCGAGAGTTTCGATGCTTGAAGCGACACTATCCAGAAGTCTCCGAACATTTCTGGATAGGTGGCCGAGCACATATGGGTGGAAACTCGCGTGCTAAGACGCCGGTTCAAGTCTCGTACTTTACCTTGACCTTTACCTTACTTCTAAACAGTAACACCCCGCCCCCCCCACCCCTCCACGATATCTCCTTCATATTTGAAGCTATCTATCTATCACGTTACACTTTAGATGTTATTATATAGCTCATAATACAAAACTCCACGAATTTAAGATCACAACACAAGGGACATAACAACAGCCAATCCATCAAGAAACTCACCAGGCAGTAGCGTTACTGTAAAATTAACTCCCCTTGGTGATATGTTCGACTCATAGCTGGCCCACCAGTCCAAACATAGAGTGTTGTTGATAGTCACGAACTGTCTAACTGGGTTCACGTTATCGACTCTGAAATAACCAAATATTTGGTTGTATTTTGATGTTATGAAGTCTGTCTATATCTTTCTCTTCACTTTCCATAATACCCGTTACGATTTCAAGGGAAACACCAAGTTCTGCTGCTATAAAGGAGACTTGCCTTGCTATCTCAGAATTGCCTTAAATGGGATCACTGTAGTTGAAAACTTCTCCTCTTGTGTAAACTACACATTCACATCTAAGAGTGAATCAGTGAAGGTTACAAAATCATATTCTCTCTGTGGTTTTACTAACTACAGGTCATGTGGCTTCTGTTGGATTGGAAATGATAACTTACCACCACTGTGTGTCTATATGTTTGGAATTGGAGTCATCAATGACGGCCTAACATCATCAAGTGCTATGACGATCATCATTTTCGGGAGGACGTGAACTCCCATGGTATATGGTGGATAGGCGGCAGGAACCGTTGAAGGCTATGTCTGAAAAGTGTTCCTTCTTGCAGTTTCCTCATATTCCAAGACCGGCTTGTTGCAGGAGCTACTGAGTTAAGTGCTCTGTGCACACCGTGAGCTGTGTGTCTCATCCGTTTTGATCCTGCTTCGATATCCCGCTTGTTTACGATGAATGATGATATCGTATGACAGGGAACAGTTGGCTGTGTTCACTTTCTGCGCGGTTTCGCCTTATGTCTTTTGGCGTGTGCTGAGACTGCTACGATGGGGACTACAGTTACCATTCTTTGTTTGGGAGATGAGTTAGTAATTCGGATGATTCCACTGGCACGGGCGGTTGAGCAATTATGGATTTTAATTCGTTTGCTGTGAAACCGAGGCCTTCCATAACCAATAACCAATTGATATTTTTTTTTTAAAAAGAAGAAAAAATTGGTATGGTAACATATTTACATGGCAATTAACAAAACAAAAGTTGACGTTTCGGCAAAGTAGGTCTTCAGCTGGAACAACAAATAACAACACAAGCAAGATGAATCTGTCCTGCAGTCAATGATTGACAATCTAACTACATCGTGTGGTTTATTCCCCTTGTCAATCAGTATACAGAAGACTGTGGTGCTTCATCAAGATGTAGCCAGCCCCGCAGCTATATCATTAAATAACACGCCCCTTGAGTCTGTGAGAAAGTTCACCTATCTCGGTTCTATGGTCACAACCAATGTCTCCCTTGAAGAAGAAATAAATTTCCGAATCGGAAAGGCAGCTTCCACATTTGGTAAACTTAAAGATAGAGCATGGACCAACACCAAATTAGCACTCAGGACTAAGATTCAAATTTACCAAAGTTGTGTGCTTAGTACACTTCTATACGGATCAGAAACTTGGACTACCTATACAGGGCAGGAGAAAAGGTTAAACAGCTTTCATGTGCCCTGCCTTCGAAAGATTATGAACATCAAATGGCAGGACAAGGTAACCATCTATAATGTCTTACAACGAGCCAAACTCCCATCTATCATGGCAGGACAAAGTAACCAACTCTAATGTCTTACAACGAACCAAACTCCCATCCATCATGGCAGGACAAAGTAACCAACTCTAATGTCTTACAACGAGCCCAAACTCCCATCCATCATGGCAGGACAAAGTAACCAACTCTAATGTCTTACAACGAGCCAAACTCCCATCCATCATGGCAGGACAAAGTAACCAACTCTAATGTCTTACAACGAGCCAAACTCCCATCCATCATGGCAGGACAAAGTAACCAACTCTAATGTCTTACAACGAGCCAAACTCCCATCTATCATGGCAGGACAAAGTAACCAACTCTAATGTCTTACAACGAGCCAAACTCCCATCCATCATGGCAGGACAATGTAACCAACTCTAATGTCTTACAATGAACCAAACTCCCATCCATCATGGCAGGACAATGTAACCAACTCTAATGTCTTACAATGAACCAAACTCCCATCCATCATGGCAGGACAATGTAACCAACTCTAATGTCTTACAATGAACCAAACTCCCATCCATCATGGCAGGACAAAGTAACCAACTCTAATGTCTTACAACGAGCCAAACTCCCATCCATCATGGCAGGACAAAGTAACCAACTCTAATGTCTTACAACGAGCCAAACTCCCATCCATCATGGCAGGACAAAGTAACCAACTCTAATGTCTTACAACGAGCCAAACTCCCATCCATCATGGCAGGACAAAGTAACCAACTCTAATGTCTTACAACGAGCCAAACTCCCATCCATCATGGCAGGACAAAGTAACCAACTCTAATGTCTTACAACGAGCCAAACTCCCATCCATCATGGCAGGACAAAGTAACCAACTCTAATGTCTTACAACGAGCCAAACTCCCATCTATCATGGCAGGACAAAGTAACCAACTCTAATGTCTTACAACGAGCCAAACTCCCATCCATCATGGCAGGACAATGTAACCAACTCTAATGTCTTACAATGACCAAACTCCCATCCATCATGGCAGGACAATGTAACCAACTCTAATGTCTTACAATGAACCAAACTCCCATCCATCATGGCAGGACAATGTAACCAACTCTAATGTCTTACAATGAACCAAACTCCCATCCATCATGGCAGGACAAAGTAACCAACTCTAATGTCTTACAACGAGCCAAACTCCCATCCATCATGGCAGGACAAAGTAACCAACTCTAATGTCTTACAACGAGCCAAACTCCCATCCATCATGGCAGGACAAAGTAACCAACTCTAATGTCTTACAACGAGCCAAACTCCCACCCATCATGGCAGGACAAAGTAACCAACTCTAATGTCTTACAACGAGCCAAACTCCATCCATCATGGCAGGACAAAGTAACCAACTCTAATGTCTTACAACGAGCCAAACTCCCATCCATCATGGCAGGACAAAGTAACCAACTCTAATGTCTTACAACGAGCCAAACTCCCATCTATCATGGCAGGACAAAGTAACCAACTCTAATGTCTTACAACGAGCCAAACTCCCATCCATCATGGCAGGACAAAGTAACCAACTCTAATGTCTTACAACGAGTCAAACTCCCATCCATCATGGCAGGACAAAGTAACCAACTCTAATGTCTTACAACGAGCCAAACTCCCATCCATCATGGCAGGACAAAGTAACCAACTCTAATGTCTTACAACGAGCCAAACTCCCATCTATCATGGCAGGACAAAGTAACCAACTCTAATGTCTTACAACGAGCCAAACTCCCATCCATCATGGCAGGACAAAGTAACCAACTCTAATGTCTTACAACGAGCCAAACTCCCATCCATCATGGCAGGACAAAGTAACCAACTCTAATGTCTTACAACGAGCCAAATTCCCATCCATCATGGCAGGACAAAGTAACCAACTCTAATGTCTTACAACGAGCCAAACTCCCATCCATCATGGCAGGACAAAGTAACCAACTCTAATGTCTTACAACGAGACAAACTCCCATCTATCATGACAGGACAAAGTAACCAACTCTAATGTCTTACAACGAGCCAAACTCCCATCCATCATGGCAGGACAAAGTCACCAACTCTAATGTCTTACAACGAGCTAAACTTCCATCCATCATGGCAACACTTAGGAGTCGTAGACTAAGGTGGCTGGGTCATGTCAGAAGAATGGCAAACAATCGTATTCCCAAACAAATATTGTATGGAGAACTTAAGGACGGAAAGAGACCAAAGGACAGACCAGTGCTGAGATATAAGGATGTTTGCAGGGCTTCCTTGAGGGAATTCTCTATCAGTGAAAGAAACTGGGAAAGTCTGGCTGCAGATCGTAGCACATGGAGAACAAAATAGAAAATGGCACAGCAACTATCGAGACAGTGATGATATCAAATTCAAAAGACAAAAGGCGAAGGACAGAGGAGACGAGGCCAGGCACCACAAATACATCTTGTTTATTCTGCGGTCGGATCTGTCTGTCCTATATTGGCAGATTCAGCCACGAGAGAAGCGGTTCAGTAAAACAACATCCAACATAAGAGACTAATATTTGACCACAAATACATCTTGTTTATTCTGCGGTCGGATCTGTCTGTCCCTATATTGGCAGATTCAGCCACGAGAGAAGCGGTTCAGTAAAACAACATCCAACATAAGAGACTAATATTTGACCAAACTACTGACTTATCATGATTGCTTGCTACCAACTGTGTATTGGCTCAATCCTGCTGTTTTTTTACAATAACCACCAACTCTGTCATGACGTTCAAACGACATATACATATGCTAGAAACGTGTACATGACTATGTTAAATTATTGGGAAAAGTTAGTAAAAATGTGTACTTGACCACATTAAATTTGTTAATAGATACGGACCTGGTCCAAACGGTCCATAAATGGTAACGTCTGTAACGGAACTTATCCATTGAGCTGCCTTTGAGATCGTTGATGGTCACTAGAATCTTGCTGTTTGGTGGTCCCTGCGGATAGAGTTTGTGAGATTCATGTCTGTCAAATTTGTCTTATGTAGACATTTGTGTTATGTAGACATTTGTCTTATGTAGACATTTGTTTTATGTAGACATTTGTTTTATGTAGACATTTGTCTTACGTAGACATTTGTTTTATGTAGACATTTGTGTTATGTAGACATTTGTTTTATGTAGACATTTGTATTACGTAGACATTTGTTTTATGTAGACATTTGTATTACGTAGACATTTGTGTTATGTAGACATTTGTATTACGTAGACATTTGTTTTATGTAGACATTTCTGTTATGTAGACATTTGTCTTATGTAGACATTTGTATTACGTAGACATTTGTTTTATGTAGACATTTGTTTATGTAGACATTTCTGTTATGTAGACATTTGTCTTATGTAGACATTTGTATTGCGTAGACATTTGTTTTATGCAGACATGTGTCTTATGTAGACATTTGTCTATGTAGACTTTTTTTTAAAACATCATCATTATGTGCCGGCTTAGCTCCATAAAGGGAGCCGCGATAGCTCAGTGGTTAGTGAACTGGACTACAAAGGACAAGGGGTAGGGTTCGATCCCAACCGACGGCTTCCAGATTCACCCAGCCTTAAATGGGTACCGGATTTGTTTCTAGGAAAGTAAAGCAGCACGGGCGTAATACCGACCACATTACCCCAAAAATCATGTGCTGAAGGTGTGTAAAATATAGGGTCACTAACACCATATTCCCTATACGCCACTTGGCGTGCCGGGTCACTAACACCATATTCCCTATACGCCACTTGGCGTGCCGGGTCACTAACACCATATTTCCCTATACGCCACTTGGCGTGACGAGGGTACTTTACTTTTACTTAGCTCCATAAAGAAGATTAGTTATAACTTAGCTCCACTCTACTCATATTTTTTTCTTGATGATACACTCAATGAATGATTTCACAGCCGATCTAAGCTGTACTGGTATTTTTTCTCTTTGCTTCCCTCTATCTCTTCGTTCCCTCAATTTTCCCAGTTGTTACAATATATTCCAGCTGTTCTCTTCTCATTACATGGCCAAAAAATTATGATTGTTTCTTCCTAATATTGGAAATAAGCTCTCTTTTTGCTTTGACCTCTTTCAGAAAGTTTTCATTACTCTTCTTAGCTGTCCATGGTACAACATTATTTTGTAAAACCACTTTTCTACAGTCTCCAGTGATTTTCTTGTCTGTTGTCCTATTGTCTATGATTCACATTCATTTTTTAAGACTGGATCTACATAACATGTAAGAAATTTGTTCTTCTTTATATTGTTACAAATACAATCTTCATCCCAACGTTGTGCTACCAATGCCAGTCCTGGACCCTAGACTCAAGATGTAACAAAGCTTGTCAAATCATTGGACAGCTATCACCACTATTGTCCAACAAGGAAATAACTCTAGAGGCAAAACGGGCACTCTACAATACAATCTTCATCCCAACGTTATGCTACCAATGCCAGACCTGGACCCTAGAATCAAGAACAATAAGTAAAATAACCTCTACTGAGATTAAATGTGTTAGACGAATGACAGGAAACAGTCTGAGAGATAAGATCAGAAATGAAGGACTGAGAAAAAAGCTAGGAATAACACCCGCCATAGAATATATAAAGAAACAACAGATAAAATGGTTTGGCCACTAGACAAGGCAGAAAGATCAAAACACAACACAACGAGCCTTCAACAAACATTGTGAAAATACCAGACCCAAGGGTCGACCAGGAAACAGATTGATCGATGGAATATTAGAAGCACTAGGAAACATAACAGCGGCAGAGACGAACGGAAGAGTAAAAGACCGTAAATTATATCTCCCCTCGACGCTGAAAGGCAGAAGAGGAAGGAAAGAAGAAGAAGAAAAAAGAAGATGTATTACCTTCCGTGTTCCTTCTTCATTTTTGTAAACCACATTGTTTAATCCCTCCCCTTCCAAATGTCGTGTAGCTGCCCCCTCCCACTTCCATACGTTAT
Organism: Megaustenia siamemsis; assembly: GCA_032433765.1. NCBI lineage: Eukaryota > Metazoa > Mollusca > Gastropoda > Stylommatophora > Ariophantidae > Megaustenia > Megaustenia siamemsis. The sequence goes on from JAVIAB010000105.1 coordinate 5,560,598, forward strand.
TTTTACTTGCAAACCCCCTAGAAATTATTGTGACGCCCCAGTTATGATAATTTTGCGTGTGGCCCCCCTGTAGAATCCTATGGCCCCCTGTGAGCTATATGCTTTTTATTTTTTGTTACAGATCTGCGCGAACGACCTCTTATTCAATGTAATACATACACTCTCTCGATATTTCTAGTCTCGTTCTAGATGTGTTTTTTGTCTGTCTATACAATAATTAATAATACATATATTCCATTGTCTGTCTATACAATAAATAATAATACATATATTCCATTGTCTGTCTATACAATAAATAATAAAACATATATTCCATTGTCTGTCTATACAATAAATAATAAAACATATATTCCATTGTCTGCCTATACAATAAATAATAAAACATATATTCCATTGTCTGTCTATACTTAAATCTGTCTCTCACAAAAAAGCAGTAGATGCATCTCATGTCAGCTTCTCCAGCAGAAGGGTACCCTGGGGAGGTAAAGGTGAAGGTCCTTGCGCTTAAGGTCAAGTTCATGAGAACGTTGCAACCTGTGAATTATATAGCTTATAGTAACAGTATATAGCTTATAGTAACAGTATATAGCTTATAGTAACAGTATATAGCTTATAGTAACAGTATATAGCTTATAGTAACAGTATATAGCTTATAGTAACAGTATATAGCTTATAGTAACAGTATATAGCTTATAGTAACAGTACATTGAAAATCCTAACCGTACAAAGTTGGTAGTAACAGTATATAGCTTATAGTAACAGTACATTGAATATCCTAACCGTACAAAGTTGGTAGTAACAGTATATAGCTTATAGTAACAGTACATTGAATATCCTAACCGTACAAAGCTGGTAGTAACAGTATATGCCAGATACTAACAAAACATAGCTAGTACTAACAGTACAGGGCACATGTTATAAGTATATATCTGGTAGTAACAGTATATAGCTTGTAGTAACAGTACATTGAATATCCTAACCGTACAAAGTTGGTAGTAACAGTACATGGCACATGCTGTCAGTACGTAATTTGTAATAACAGTACATGGCACATGCTGTCAGTACGTAATTTGTAATAACAGTACATGGCATGTGCTAACCGTAAACAGCTTGTAGTAACAACAGTACATGGCACATGCTAACAGTACAAAGCTGGTAGCAACAGTGCATGGCACATGCTAACAGTACAAAGCTGGTAGCAACAGTACATGGCACATGCTAACAGTACAAAGATGGTAGCAACAGTACATGGCACATGCTAACAGTACAAAGCTGGTAGCAACAGTGCATGGCACATGCTAACAGTACAAAGCTGGTAGCAACAGTGCATGGCACATGCTAACAGTACAAAGCTGGTAGCAACAGTACATGGCACATGCTAACAGTACAACGCTGGTAGCAACAGTACATGGCACATGCTAACAGTACAAAGCTGGTACTAACCATATTTCGGCGGCTGGTAATTGCATAAGTACCACTGCATCTGATTTGAAAACCGGTACGAGTTTGGCTCTGCCGGGTCGCCGGACGTACTGCTGACATCCGTGAAAAACGTCACTGTCTGTGAGTACGTCCTCATGCCTGAGAAATACATTCAACATTGGATCAACAATCAACATAGCTCATCCATCACCATCTAGTTTTCTCAAGCCAAACGGCTAATGGGGTTTTCCCGAAACCTTCCCAAATCTTGTGACGTCTTTCCAAAACTGTCCCAAATATAGACTGGAGACAATAATAAATGAATATTATTCTAGAGGGGAGCCGCGATAGCTCAGTGGTTAGTGAACTGGACTACCACGGACAAGGTGTAGGGTTCGATCCCAATCGACGGCTTCCGGGTTCACCCAGCCTTAAATGGGTATCGGATTTTTTTCTGGGAAAGTAAAGCAGCACGGGCGTAATACCGACCACATTACCCCAAAAATTATGTGCTGAAGGTCTGTAAAATATAGGGTCACTAACACCATATTTCCCTATACGCCACTTGGCGTGACGGGGGTACTTTACTTTTTTTTTACTTTTTATTCTAGAGGGAAACTTCCGAGGCGATAATCAGCGAATCAATTCAGAGGAAGAGGTATGTTTACAGCAATCGGAAAAAATGACAAATAATCAACAACAGAAAAAAATATGGACCAAGGCAGTATCGAACCCGTACTCAGTGGCACAGCGCATTGCCACGAAAAGCCAAACACTAAGGAGCACTGCCACTCAGCTAACTAAAAAATTAGCTTCGTAGGCAAGGTCCTTTCGCGAAGGCTTTCCCATGACTATAGCATAAGGCTGCGATCACAGCTCGGAAATATTTTTCCTGTTAAGACAAGTATCTCCCGGATAGGGTAGGGCTGAATACCTGCGTTGCAGACAAACATTAAGGACGAAACAGCACGGATAGTAGTTTCCAGTGGTTTAGACTGGAGACAAATAATAATAAATGAATATTATTATAGAGGAAAACATCCGAGGCGATAATCAGTGAATCAATTCAGTGGAAGAGGTATGTATGGACGCGTGACGTCATTTCCCCTACAATGGCTACCGATGATTATACTGGAAACGTCACATGGTTTGGGTGGTTTCTCTGAACGTTTCGGCTTGAGAAGATATAGGTGTCTTCAGTTAATCGCTAAACGCTTGTCTTCAACTTCTTTTACTTTCGTTCTCTTAATTTTCTTGAATTGATTCATGCAGCCATGAAGAAAGTATCAAGAGAAACAAAGTATCAACACAACGATAGACGGCAGACATTTAAAACAAGTGGAGAAATGTAAATATCTAGGAAGTCTTTTAAAACAAGTGGAGAAATGTAAATATCTAGGAAGACTTTTAAAACAAGTGGAGAAATGTAAATATCTAGGAAGTCTTTTAAAACAAGTGGAGAAATGTAAATATCTAGGAAGTCTTTTAAAACAAGTGGAGAAATGTAAATATCTAGGAAGTCTTTTATAATGGGTTGCACATTCATCATCATCATCGAGTGCCGTCTCCGCAACGACGGTTGGCTACTATGGAGCGCCATTCTGCTCTGTCTCTTGCTTTGATGGTGCAGGTTGTCATAGGCTGATTTGTCCATCATTTGATGTTACTCGTCCATGTCTGCCTCTGCCTCTTTTACCTTGTATTTTCCCCTCCAGGATTACTTTTAGCAGGCTGTTGTGTCTTTTAACATGGCCCAAAAATCGCATTTTTCTTGTTTGAATTGTGTTTAGTAGTTCTCTTTTCATTTGTAGTAATTTTAAGACTTCATCGTTTGTTTTCTTTTCTTCCATCCAATTCTACCTATTCTTCTATATATCCACATTTCAAAGGCTTCAATTTTCTGTTCTGTTTTCTTGTCTAATGTCCATGTTTCTGCACCATATAGGAATATTGAGAAGATGTAACATTTTACTATTCTTAGTTTTAGCTCTGGTGTTATTTGTTTTGATGTTAGTATGTTCTTCATGACATTAAAATTACTTTTTGCCATTCCTATTCTTTTGTTTATTTCAGTTGTACATTTTCCATCACTGGTTATAGTATGTCCAAGGTAGTTGTAGTTCTGAACTGTCTCCAGGTCTATTCCTTCAACTTTGATATCCACTTGTGGGTTTTGAGTATTTTCTTTGTTTATGATCATAGTTTTAGTCTTTTTGATATTCATATCTAGTCCATATTTTTTGCTTGTCATGTTTATTTCATTAAGTAATTGTTGTAGATCTTTAGGATTTTCTGCTAGTAGAACAGTATCATCAGCATATATTTATCATCATGTGCCGTACTGGTAGGCGTTGGCGATCATGTCCCTCCACAATCTTCTATCTACAGTACATCGTATCAGTTCTGTTGTTGACTGTTTTCCATGCCATGACACCAAGCTATCCAGTATTTTCTCTCTTTGTCGTCCACGATCTCTCTTTCCTTTTATTTTGCCAGTTGTAACCAAGTATTCCAACTTTCCTCTTCTCATGATGTGCCCAAAAAATGTTGATTGCTTCTTTCTTATGTTTTTTTTAAGAGCTCCCTTTTTGTGTTGGCTCCTTTGAGAACTTCCTCATTGGTCTTTTTAGCTGTCCAGGGAACTTTCAATATTCTTCTGAGAAATCCCATCTCTGTGGCCTCTAATCGTCTTTTCATTTGGTTGTCTGTTGTTGTCCATGATTCGCTTCAATAGGTCAGAATTGGTTCTATATAGCATCAATGAACTCTCTTTCTCATTTCTATTGACATAGTTTTTTGCATAAGATATTTAGGTTATCTTAGGTTATTGATTATCCATTAATGTTTAGGCCTGGCATCTCTGTGATGTTTTTAAAGATTTGCTCAGTGTATAGATTGAACAAGCTTGGTGATAGTATGCATCCCTGTCTTACTCCTCTTGTTATATTCATGGGTTTAGAGTTCTCTTTGTTATATTGTATTATTGCTGTTTGCTCCCAGTATAGATTACATATTAGTCGTATGTCCATGTCATCTAGATGAATCTCTTTTAGGCATTCTATAAGTTGTTTGTGGTGAATTCTATCAAAAGCTTTAGTGTAGTCTATGAAGCAGGCATATATTTGTTTGTTTATTCCATAGTATCTTCCTCATTTTTGGAAAGCTGCTTTTGCCTGAGCCATTCTGCATCTCACCTCTTTTGTACATCTTCCGTCTGAGGTTAACAAAGTTCCCAAATATTTAGATTCATTTACCTGTTTTAATATTGTGCATGGAAAGTTTTCCTTGTTGCAGTTTCCTCATATTACAAGTCGCATGTCTGTGTTAGTCACCTCTAGTGACTCGGGCAGACGGTGCTCGTAAACCTGGGAAGGCCGACCATCTAAGGGCAGAATCCCCCTACAGAAAAGACAATCTGCTGCCTTGCAGGAAGATTGGGGACAATCAAAGGCTAAGGAAAGCAAACCTGAATAAAATGCTGGCTGAAATCGGATGCACTAGGCCACTGGCGCAGAACACAGTGCAACGTTTTAACAGGTATTCAATCGGAGTGGATCTAACAGGCTTAAACAGACAGCTGTCTTCGTGCGAGAGTCTGGAGTCCTACTCTGATTGAGCCCTGATCGCAGAGAGAGAGAGAGAGAGAGAGAGAGAGAGAGAGAGAGAGAGAGAGAGAGAGAGAGAGAGAGAGAGATTGTTCCACTTGTCTTTATTTTGCACTGAGGTAATGTAATTTTCTTTGTTGTTACCATTACTTCTGTCTTTTTGCTACTAAGGTTGAGTCCTTTATTTTTGCTTTCTTTCACTACAATGTCCAACATTTCTTGTAATTCATTTTCACTTATTGAAGAAAATAGTTTACCGTAATTGAAGCAATTGGTCTATTCCGGCATAGGCGTAACATAATTGGAATGTTAATAACAACACTCATTTCAATAAATGCATAGAACGCCCAACAATTTATATAACGCCAATGAATAGAAATGGAAGCTGTTTATAAACATCTAAAATTTACTTGATCAAACATCGAGCAAAAATGGGCTGACAAACTCCACAACTCACTGAAATTGCGTGAAAGATTAGCAAACGAAATAGGTCGGAAATATGAAGGGGTAAACTATATATATAAAAATGGGCGGACAAACTCCACAACTCACGGAAATTGCGTGAAAGATTGGCAAACGAAATAGGTCGGAAATATGAAGGGGTAAACTATATATATAAAAATGGGCGGACAAACTCCACAACTCACGGAAATTGCGTGAAAGATTAGCAAACGAAATAGGTCAGAAATATGAAGGGGTAAACTATATAAAATAATGGTTTGTCTAGAAGGTAGTAAATTTGTATATATTAGATAAATAAAATGAAAAACCATACGTTTTTATTTAAGAACACAAATATATTCGTGGGGACATTGAGTTTATTATGGCATGTGTATAATGTGTACAATTACGATCAAGTGGTTACATCATCATTAAGTACCAGGCCTGCTGGCGTAGGTGATCATGTCTCTCCACAACTTTCGGTCTCGACAGTTATTTATCATTTCTGTTGTTGACCTTCTGCCAAGCCATTCTCTTAAGCTGTCAGGTATCTTTTCTCTTTGCTTCCCTCTATCTCTTCGTTCTTCAATTTTCCCAGTTGTTACAATATATTCCAGCTGTTCTCTTCTCATTACATGGCCCAAAAATGATGATTGTTTCTACCTAATATTGGAAATTAGCTCTCTTTTTGCTTTGTCCTCTTTATAATTAGCTCTCTTTTTGCTTTGGCCTCTTTATAATTAGCTCTCTTTTTGCTTTGGCTTCTTTATAATTATCTCTCTTTTTGCTTTGGACTCTTTATTCTCTTTTTGCTTTGACCTCTTTATAATTAGCTCTCTTTTTGCTTTGGCTTCTTTATAATTAGCTCTCTTTTTGCTTTGGCTTCTTTATAATTAGCTCTCTTTTTGCTTTGGCCTCTTTATAATTAGCTCTCTTTTTGCTTTGGCCTCTTTATAATTAGCTCTCTTTTTGCTTTGGCCTCTTTATAATTAGCTCTCTTTTTGCTTTGGCTTCTTTATAATTAGCTCTCTTTTTGCTTTGACCTCTTTATAATTAGCTCTCTTTTTGCTTTGGCTTCTTTATAATTAGCTCTCTTTTTGCTTTGACCTCTTTATAATTAGCTCTCTTTTTGCTTTGGCTTCTTTATAATTAGCTCTCTTTTTGCTTTGGCCTCTTTATAATTAGCTCTCTTTTTGCTTTGGCCTCTTTATAATTAGCTCTCTTTTTGCTTTGGCCTCTTTCAGAACGTTTTCATTAATCTTCTCAGCAACAGAAAACCACTGTCGTAACTTCTTTGTATAATCATGAATCGCCACAACAAGTGGTGACAGACATATTCTTCTTCTTCTACCTTTTTAGCTCCCAGTGGAGCATAGGTCTTCAACAAACACTTTCCAAGTCGTTCTGTTTTGTGCCATTCTTTTAAGATCATTCCATGTCTTCCCCATCATCTTCATCTCTGCTTCTATCTGTCTTCTACAAGAATTCCTTGGTCTTCCACTTTGTCTTTTCCCCTGGGGATTCCAAAAAAGGGCATGTTGTGTAATACTCTCAGTTGGCTTCCGTAGTGTGTGTTCTATCCAGGGCCATCGTCTTCGCTGTATCTCTTTATCCACTGGTATTTGACTGCTACATTTCCATAATTCTATGTTAGTGATTTTGTCCTGCCATTTCCATCCTTTTATCCTGCGTAAGCATCCATTAATGAAAGTCTGTATCTTCGTGATTGTCAATTTTGTTGTTCTCCATGTTTCACAGCCATATAATAGGACCGCCTTAACATTTGAGTTGAAAATTTTTATTTTAGTATTTAACCTAATTTCTTTGAATTTCCATATGTTTCCCAGTGGAATGAAAGCTCCTCTTGCTTTTGATATCCTTATTTTGGTATCATTTTCTGTTCCTCCCTCTTTATCTATATTACTGCCCAGATATATGTAAGACTGTACGTCTAGTAGAGGTATTTCTCCTATTTTTATTTGGTTATTGCCAACTGTATTAATTCTCATAATGTTGGTCTTATCTCTATTAATCTTCAGTCCTAGCTGTTGTGATCTCTCATCAAGCATGCTCATCCTATCCTGCATCTTTTGATGGCTGTGTGACAGGACATATTACAGACATATTCATTATTAAATAGCGGCAAACCATTTTGAAACGAACCATAATTGGGATGTTTTTAAGATCCCTCTGTCACCCTCTGGCCTGTCTGAAGTATTTCACAGTCGTTTATTTTTAGATCAAAGTGGAATTTTAGTTTCAGTCTTGAACATATTTTATTCGTTTATGGATGAGCCTAGAACATCCCGCTCATTCTTAAAATTGATATTCTATGGAAGTGGTTCCAACTTGTGACACCAGACACAAAAAATAAAATGTTTGAGCTAAAATTAATAGACAGCTGTACAGCTAAAAAGACAAATGAAAAAATTCTCAAAGAGGCCAACACAAAAAGGGAACTTCTAAAAAACATCAGAAAGAAACAATCAACACTTTTCGGGCACATCATGAGAAGAAGAAAGTTGGAATACTTGGTTACAACTGGCAAAATAAAAGGAAAGAGAGATCGAGAACGACAAAGAGAGAAAATACTGGATAGCTTGGTGTCATGGCATGGAAAACAGTCAACAACAGAATTGATACGATGCACTGTAGATAGAAGAATGTGGAAGGACATGATCGCCTACGCCAACCGGTATGGCAAATGATGATGAACATTAATATTTCTGTAATATACTTTAAAATAGTAACGCTCGTAATTAAAAATATAAAAACAATGGCAATCTGAGAGTTAAATCTTAGCTTAAGTACAAAAATAAAAATTTTCAACTCAAATATTATGGCGGTCCTATTATATGGCTGTGAAACATGGAGAACAACAAAATTGACAATCACGAAGATACAGACTATCATTAATGGATGCTTACGCAGAATAAAAGGATGGAAATGGGCGGACAAAATCACTAACATAGAATTATGGAAATGTACCAGTCAAATACATGTGGATAAAGAGATACAGCAAAGATGATGGCGCTGGATAGGACACAAACTACGGAAGCCAACTGAGAGTATTACACAACAGGCCCTTTTTGGAATCCCCAGGGGAAAAGACAAAGAGGAAGACCAAGGAATTCTTGGAGAAGACAGATAGAAGCAGAGATGAAGATGATGAGGAAGACATGGAATGATCTTAAAAGAATGGCAAAAAATAGAATGACTTGGAAAATGTTTGTTAGACCTATGCTCCACTGGGAGCTAAAAGGTAGAAGAAGAAGAAGAAATCTAAGAGTTTCGGGAGATGCAATATTCAATTTTTAACCATTATTTTTTTTTTACATTTTAAGATACAGTTTCCTCTAGTCACTTTGAACGTAGAATAGAAGACAACCTTGGGAGCATCGGTAGCCATGTTGGGAAAACCACCCGACTGGACCACCGACGTTCGGACAACCCGTTTTCGATTCCCGCTGGGAGCAGTGTGAGTAGTACTCGTGGTTGGGAAAATAAAAATACCCCCACGGTCAGCCCAGCCGCTGGCACAAATGGGTACCAGGATATTACTCTGTGAAGGTGAGGAATGCCACCTCGCATTCACCGAGAGTTTCGATGCTTGAATAGACACTATCCAGAAGTCTCCGAACACTTCTGGATAGGCGACCGAGCGCATATGGGTGGAAACTCGCGTGTTAAGACGTTGATTCAAGTCTTCTACTTTAGGTAATCATAGGAGGAAGAGGTATGTGTAATCATAGGAGGAAGAGGTATGTGTAATCATAGGAGGAAGAGGTATGTGTAATCATAGGAGGAAGAGGTATGTGTAATCATAGGAGGAAGAGGTATGTGTAATCATAGGAGGAAGAGGTATGTGTAATCATAGGAGGAAGAGGTATGTGTAATCATAGGAGGAAGAGGTATGTGTAATCATAGGAGGAAGAGGTATGTGTAATCATAGGAGGAAGAGGTATGTGTAATCATAGGAGGAAGAGGTATGTGTAATCATAGGAGGAAGAGGTATGTGTAATCATAGGAGGAAGAGGTATGTGTAATCATAGGAGGAAGAGGTATGTGTAATCATAGGAGGAAGAGGTATGTGTAATCATAGGAGGAAGAGGTATGTGTAATCATAGGAGGAAGAGGTATGTGTAATCATAGGAGGAAGAGGTATGTACTACAGCACTCAGAAAAAATGACAAATAAACAACAAGGGAAAAAAACAAAGAACAATCTATGGCCCAAAGCAGGATCGAACCCGTACTCCCTGGCACTGCGCCTTGCCAGGAGAAGCTACGCTTAGGAACACTGCCACTCAGCTAACTAAAAAATTAGCTATTGCGGACAGTCTTACGTGAATGCGTTCTCATGACTATAGCACAGGGTTACGATCACAGCTCGGAAATAAATTGAATTTCTGTACTTTCCTATTAATGCAAGTATCTCCCAGTAGGGCTGAATACTTGTGTTGCAGACAAACATTTATTGGACGAAACTGCACGAATAGTAGTTTCCAGTGGTTTTATACTGGAGTTCATACTTCACATTTTTTCTATTATAATAGAAGTATGTGTATTTGATCATCGTAGTAAAAAAAAGAAGTAAAGAGCCACCCGTCACGTCAAGTGACGTATAGGGAATATGATGTTAGTGACCATAAATTTTACAGACCTTCAGCACATGTTTTTTGCGGTAATGTGGTCAGTATTACGCCCGTGCCGCTTTAATTTCCAAGAAAAATATCCGGTACCCATTTTTTTTTCCGTTCGCCAGCTTTGACCTCTGACAAAGTCCCGAGAGACTAGGAACTGAATTTTGCCTGTTAATCCATGTTTCCCTGGCAGCCGTGTGCACAGGGGTCCCTCGCCGCACAGGCAGATAACTCCGACTTCGGAGATACTGATATTTTTTTCCTTCGATGAGTAATTGGCGTTTCAAGCCGAGCATCGCTGTTGAGGCTAGGGGTGGTTGCCGCAGAGAGAAATCATAAATAAAAATCACAAGCAACAGGGATTTGAACCCATAACCTCTCTGTTTCAAGGCTGCCGTCTTGCCTCGAGGTCAACCAGTCCCCACAGTACCCATTTAAGGCTGGGTGAACCCGGAAGCCGTCGGTTGGGGTCGAACCCTACCCTTCTCCTTTGTAGTCCAGTTCACTAACCACTGAGCTATCGTGGCTCCCTATTTCATCTTCCTGGAAGGACACAAATAAGGGAAGCAACTAAGGTAGCAATGATAAACACCCGTGCCTGCTACTAAACTTACCTCTAACATAAGTACAGTCCTCAATCTTCTTCCTCTTCTTTCCTTCCTCATCTGCCTTTCAGCGTCGAGGGGAGATATAATTTGCGGTCTTTTGCTCTTCTGTTCGCCTCTGCTGCTGTTATGTTGCCTAGTGTTTCTAATATTCAATCTATCCATCTTTTTCGTGGTCGACTCTTGGGTCTGGTGTTCTCATAACGTTTGTTGAAGGCTCGTTGTGTTGTGTTTTGTTCTTTCTGCCTTGTCACGCGGCCGAACCATTTTATCTGTTGTTTCCTTATATATTCTATGGCGGGGGCTATTCCTAGCTGTTTTTTTCAGTTCTTCATTTCTGATCTTATCTTATCTCTCTGACTGTCTCCTGTCATTCGTCTAACACATTTAATCTCAGTAGAGGTTATTTTTCTTATTGTTCTTGCATCTAGGGTCCAGGTCTGGCATTGGTAGAACACCGTTGGGATGAAGATTGTATTGTAGAGTGCCCGTTTTGCCTCTAGAGTTATTTCCTTGTTGGACAATAGTGGTGATAGCTGTCCAATGATTTGACAGGCTTTGTTGTATCTTGAGTCTAGGGTCGAGGTCTGACATTGGTAGCACAACGTTGGGATGAAGATTGTATTGTAGAGTGCCCGTTTTGCCTCTAGAGTTATTTCCTTGTTGGACAATAGTGGTGATAGCTGTCCAATGATTTGACATCCGCAATGCTCCAACATTTAAAGGGTTTATCGTTTTGATATAAGGCTTCCAGCTCGTCCTCTTCATGGAAAGACACAAATGAGGGAAGCAACTAAAGTAGTATTGATAAACAGCCGTGCCTGCTACTAAACTTACCTCTAACATAAGTACAGTCCTCAATGCTCCACCATTTAAAGGGTTTATCGTTTGGGTATAAGGCTTCCAGCTCGTCCTCTTCGTCGTCAACACAGCACACGTTGATGATGATGTTGTTACCGTCCAGTGTGACGTCACCGACAGAGCCGTTGATCGTGGGGGTACACTTGGAGCCTATCATGGTAGACGCCGCTGTCGTGGCTGGGGGGGGGGGGTACAAGAGAGGAGGAGATTTATTAATATATTAATCAGTTAATTATTTATGTTAGTTTTTAAATAGTTGGTTTCTTAAATAATTTCTAGTTTGTTATTATAGCTTGTTTCATAAGTCGTGCCCACCTTTTAAAATCAATATCTTTTAAACCGCTTTTTGTAATTTTTTTCAAAATTTGCATGTAAAGTTATAATGAGTAGAACCCAACAGGGAATTAATTTCATTAAAAACAAACATTTGGTTATTATTATTGCTTATTTGATTTATATAAATTTATAACGACCCATTGATGTAGTCAAAACTTAGTGTTTACGGTATTTAAGTTAAAAATAGCGATTACAAATCCAAACACGGTCCAATTTACGATTTTTCACGCTTTAAACGTGAGTTCTCTGACACAATTAGACACTTGTAGAAAAACACGAGGCATTGTGTGTTCCATTTTCGTTCATTCATAGGTGTAGACGTGTTACGCTAACATTTATCATGAGTCTTAAAATGAAATTCTGCAGTTTACAAATCATCGCAATAAAAATGTATGACTATTTTTGCAAAGAGGCTAAACGAGGAAGATTATTTAATTCTTTAGAAAACCCTGAGAATAGGACAAGACACATTTTGGATTTATCTAAACGGTCATTTAATCGTTGGATTCAAGCACGTGACCGTCAATGTTCCAAATATACAAAATCACAAGGAAGAGCAAAATTGTTGGATAATTTCAACAGTGAACTTATTAGAAGTGAAATTCGCAAAATGTTGGGTATGAATGAAACTGTTACAATAAGAAAATTAAAAGTATCGCTGAAAAACAACAACAGTATTGAAATATCAAAGTCTACATTATGGAGGAATGTGAGAGCTGCAGGCTTTACATTCAGAAAGTATTCCAATGGACGAAACATCATCTGTGAGAAGCCACAAATAGTAGTCATGAGAAGCAAGTACTTACGTGAAGTTAAAGAGGTGCGCAAGCAAGGTTATGATATTGTGTACTTGGATGAAACATGGATCAATGCTCACCACACTAACCAAAGGGAATGGCAGTCATCATATGGAAAGATTAAGAGATTAATACCTAGCAGCAAAGGACAGCGCTTGATAATTGCTCATGCAGGTAGTCGACAACATGGACTAATACAGAATGCAGAGCTCATTTTTCTTTCAAAATCCATAGACAATCGGGATTATCACTCTGAGATGAATGGTCACATATTTAGACATTGGATTGAAAATTCTGTTCTCCCATCACTAGATCGACCATCTTGCCTAATAATGGACAATGCAGCGTACCACAACATTGTTGCACTTGAAGATAAAGTCCCGACGTCATCCAGTACAAAAGATGCTATTAAGATATGGCTCACAAAGGAGCACATACAATTTAATAACATGTACTTAAAACCTGAATTATTATCTCTAGTAAAGCAAAAACAGAGGACAAAGATTTTTCAAATAGATAAGATTATCCAAGAGCACGGTCATATAAGTTTGAGGCTGCCACCTTACCATGCTCATTTAAATCCAATAGAACTAATCTGGGCTAAATTAAAAGGACAAGTGGCAGATGAAAATACAACATTCAAAATATGCGATGTAAAGACTCTTGCTAGTCTCGCTTTATTAAATATAGACAAAGATTATTGGGCTAAATGTGAAGACCACGTCTTAAAACAGGAAGAGAAATATTGGAAAA